>JAQHUG010000335.1:2087524-2107318 GCA_028555095.1 Dicrostonyx torquatus | reverse complement strand
TGCCTGACCAGCTTAAAACCTCTTTAGCCCACGTGCAGACATAATACAGCAATTTAAGATTTACAGACGATCACACCGTTTATCATTACATCATACATGCAATTTCTCTTCTATAGCGTGTTTGGGTTAAGGCCTCACCTCAGACCCTGGCATCCACATATACAAAAAGAGACCGAGTTCAAATGCAAAAGAAAAGAGTCTTTATTGTGACTTCGAACTCGGGTTCTCTGTCTGTCCAGTGCAGACGTGGAACAGGAGAGACCTTGAGCAGCAGTGGGGCAGGTTATTTATTGTTTTTAGAGCAAGGGGGCTAGGGGTTTTGAAATCTCCGGTTACAGATTGATGCCTGCTTGGGTCAGGGGTGCTTGGCTTGAGTTGATTGGTCAGCTATGGCTGAAATTGCCATTCTGAGGTGGTTGTTGCATTCTGTCTTTATCAGCAAACTACACCTGGAACTTCTTCGTCTTAATTCTGATTGGCTTGTCACAAGTGGGAACATTCTGTGTCTTTGCCAGTAACTAGGGTTGAGGTCAGGGGCCTACATCCTGCTGGTCTCTTCTGCAGCCTGTCATGCCCACAGTCAGGTTAAAGACTCTGAGTCCTTCACTAATAACTGTGACCTTGTGCCAAAGGTCCTGGTAGACCTGTATGGGATCTGATATGTTTTATATACATGGGATGATTCCTATTCCAAATTAATTCCTGTAACTGTATGAATAACGAATTCTGAATTATCAGGAATATGTTCAATGATTTCAACATGTAAAACAAGTCTTTCTGCATATTGCGAGTCAGTAACTATATTAAAAGGTCATGAAAACTTTAACAGCATGAGAATATATATATATATACACATGAGCATATAATTCTGACTTTTGAATAGACTCATAAGGACTTTGTGCCATTTCACTTACATTTCCTGCCTTTCCTGAGTCATTTGCATCAGTGTGGAATATAGGGGCTCCAGATATTGGTGTTCCCATACAATATGAGGAAGGACCCAACTGATTCTTTTTTATAAATTGAAGTCTCTTGCTTTGTGGATATTCGTTATTAATCTCTTCCATAAAAAATGCAAGCTCTTTGCCAATCAATGTTAATTTTTGCCCATAATTTGTCAATTTCATCATTATTGAAAGGTACTATAATTTCTGTTGGGCCTATTCCTGTTCATTGACAAAGTCTGAATTTTTCTTTTAGAATCAATTCAGAAACCTTGTCTACATAGGTCTTTCATTTTTTGTTCTGTTTGTCCTGAATATCTTCTCTACACATAGGCATTCCAGTGGGAGAATGGGTAAAAGGGAGAGTAACTAGAATACGATTGAATTCTAGATCCAAACAATCCACATGTGCATTTTGCAGTTTTTTCTCTACTGGAGTCAATTCTCTGTCAACTTCAGTTGATAATTTTCTTGGACTATTTAAGTCCTTGTCACTTTGTAAGGCTTGAAACAAATTACTTAAAATTGTTGAGTTGTTAGTCCAGTTGTGTGCCACAGTCAGTTAATGTCTCCCAGTAAATTCTGAGTCATTCCTGATTCCTCAGTCTTGTCCTAAGCATTCAAAGTTGCTGTGTGGCATAGGCCAAGGTGTGATCATCAAATGTAATCTTTCCACAGCAGCATAATGGCCCTCACCAACGATTTCATCTTGGGAAATCTTATCATCTTTAATCCTAAATTGATGTTCAGTGGCCCTGGCTTCTTCTCTCCACCATGTTTTCACTGTAACTGAGGACCAGACTCCAATACCACTGTAACTACATTTTTCCAGCCTTGTGGAATAATTCTGTTTTGAGTGGCCCATGAATTTGACAACTGTTTCACAAAAAGATAATGCACACCATATAAAACTATTGCTTCCTTAAATCAAAGTCTTTAAATCTAGTATTTCTATAGGATCCCAGTTAACTTCTGAATAACCTTGGGGATGCCTGTCATCATCGTTCTTGAAGAGTAACTGAACAAACAAATTGGTTTTATAATGCCCTTGGGTAGCTCCTCTCTAATTCCATAAGGTGATGGTATAGTTAGTTCTCCTCTGAACTCTTCTGTGTCTGAACGCTTTTATTATCAGTTTTAATAAATTTTCTAAGGCTTGTATATTTTGAATAGTAAGCTGTTCTAAGGTTTGCATATTATTAATCACCCATCTACTCTCTAAACCAGGAAATATTTCTAAAGTTTTCATCTTGTCAGTCAAAATGGCATTATTCTCTAATAGCAACCACTTGTAAGGCTTATGTATTAAGCCTTCCTGTCCTCTTCACTGGTTAAATATTTCTCAACCCTCTATCTTGTCAGTTTAAATGTTTTATTCTCAAGAACCATTTAATAACTTGCATACCATCAGGAGTAGTATTTTCTAAAGCCTGTATCTTCTCAGCTAATCTCTCATATTTGGTACCATTATCACACCATTTTTAAGTATAAGATATGAATTGCCAGACTGATCACAATTATGACTGAGATAGTATATATCCCAGCTAAGTTGTTTATCTCCTCAATTAGTTTTTCTAGCATCCTGTCCATATTAGCAGTGAGCAGGGCTCTAATTCCCTGCATTGTGAGATTCCCAATCATTGCCCTGGCAAAGGTTTTAAGATTGTCCTTTTGACTTTTTTCCCCAATAGTTTAGTTTATCGTTTAAAGGTTCCCAAGTGACTTACCAGGACTTCCAAGCCTCCTTGCATTGTGTTGTGTAGTTGTAGTGATATTTGAGCAGCAAGTGGAGTCAATGTTTGGATGCTTAGGTTGTGGGAAAGTATTCAGATGTAATGACAACGTTTGACCAGCAGGTGGAGCAGGTGCGGCTGAGGGTCAGTAAACTGAGCTGAGGTTTAAGAGTGGCTGGACCAGACCAGCGCTCGACGGAGAAGAGGCCGTACCGGGGAGGGGAGGAAGACTGGGGGCGGGAGTGGGATGGGGAGGCCTGCTGAGCGAGGTTCTAGGACCAGAACTTGTGCAAGCGCTTGAACGCCCGGAGCAGAACCGCCTCAGGACACCCCCTGACTGCAAGTGCCCAGACCCCGGAGCAGTCCTGCTTAAAGAGCGGCGGAGCCGGCAGGGGGTGGGTGGAGGGATGCGAGTGTGCACAGGGATCGCAAACCCGGGGGGGGGGCGGGGGCGTGGGCTCGGCGGCAGAGCCACGCACTCTCTCCCCGGCACCTCTCCAAGGGCGGCTGTTGGTGTGGGTCAACAAGGCCCCACAGTTAAAGAGCCAGATGATGAAGGAGGGTCAATGTATTACTTTACCTTTTATTTTCAAGCAAAATCCGTGCACAGTAACCACAAGAAAGAATGGGGAATCCGAAAAGAGTCGCTAGCCACCGCGGCTCTCTTCCTCCTTCCAAAAGGGCCGCCCTTGCCTCCGCTCCGCCTTATCTTTGAGTCACGTGCTTCCCCATCAAACTTCCTTCCTTTGGACCACACCTCTCCTTCCCACTGACTGGTGGACCCGGGGCAGAATTCGCAAAACACTGGCCTGCCTGAACAGACTAGGTTTTCGTTTTCAATCCCCATAGTGCACACAGCCGCTGGAGGAGACCCGAGGATGAGGTCTCTTCACCTTGAGAGGTGGAGAAATCCGTTTGTGTATAGTGCACAAGGAATCCAAGTGAGGGATGTAAGCAACACTACTCTCCTAGAGAGCAGGTCTGCTTTTCTAGAAAGGAATCCTCGTAGGGCTAAAAGCCCACTCTGGCCTTTTTTTCCTTTTGAAGCCACGTGATTGAGTGGAGCGTCTTTCCGGGCGATCCGCGTGGGTTTTTCATTAGGTGCTAGGCGTGCTCTGGCAAAGGTGAACAAGTCCCGGGACACGTGGCCAGGACATTCGCACGCCAGCCTGCGGGCGCAAAAGCTGTGAGGACAATAGCTGGGTGGGCAGTGAGCGGCAGGGGTGACCAGGAGAGGGCAGGCGACTTAGAGGCTAAAAAACTGGAACCCGGTACTGGGAGGTCTGTGGCTCCGAGCTGACGTAAACAGGATTAATATGCAAATTTGAGAAACTCGCCTACTCGCCTCGGTGTAGTGTTTTACTTTAGGACGGCTGAGAGAGGGGCAGACCACGAAAACAAGGATGACCCGGCAGCCCCAGACTCAAAGGACATTCTAAGATTGGGAAATGAATTTGCAGGCCGATCCCAACAAGTCTCTGTGGCGCAATCGGTTAGCGCGTTCGGCTGTTAACCGAAAGGTTGGTGGTTCGAGCCCACCCAGGGACGGGTATGTTTTGTCCTAGGAATCCTCCTTCTACCCATTTAAAATCAATTTAGATTTATCAAACACCCTCGTCTTGACTCCTTAGGTATCAAGATCTCAGATCTACGAAAGCCCTTAAGCCGCACTTGCTTCAGATTTCATGCGTGTGCGCTAAGCCCTCTGGTCCTCTGTCAAATCCACTCTCATTTCCCTCAGGATAGGACTCTGAATAAATTATTCACTTTCCCCAACTGTAGGAAAGGGTTAATAGGAATACTTCTTTTACAGATCCATCCAATATTTGATGAGAAAAGCTTGAAAAACATTTGAGCACATAAATCAGTGTTCATTAAATATTGGCCACTAGAATTATTTTCAGCTGCAGCATTATTTTCATTATTTACCTCAGTCTTCTTCTTCTCTCTCTTGCTCTTTTTAAGGGGTTGTGTGGGGTGGGGAAGGGGATTAAGCTTGTTCACTTACCTTTTTTTATTTTCTTTTTTTGAGGTGGGGTTTTCACTTTTTATTTTAAGACAGAACTTTATTCATTGCTAAGCCTGCCCTTAATGTGTAGCCCAGGAAGGCCCTGATTGTGACCCTTCTACTGGCAACCATCACGTATGTTAAAGGCCTTGCTATGTTTCTCCCTAGTCTTTGAAAAAGACAGAAAATGGGGGAAAAGGAACACTTCTGCATTGCTGGTGGAAATGCAAGCTGGTACAGCCCCTTTGGATGTCAGTGTGGCGATTTCTCAGAAAATTAGGAAACAACCTTCCTCGAGACCCAATAATACCACTTTTAGGTATATATCCAAAGGATGCNCTATGTTCATAGCAGCGTTGTTTGTCATGGCCAGAACCTAGAAACAACCTAAATGCCCCTCGACCAAAGAATGGATAAAGAAAATGTGGTACATTTACACAATGGAGTACTACACAGCAGAAAAAAATAACGACAGCTTGAATTTTGCAGGAAAATGGATGGGACTAGAAAACATTATTTTAAGTGAGGTAACCCAGACACAGAAAGAAAATTATTACAATTACTCACTCATAGGTGGTTTTTAATCATAAAGCAAAGAAAGCCAGCCTACAAACCATAATCACAGAGAACTTAGACAACAATACGGACACTAAGAGAGACTTATATAGACCTAATATACATGGGAAAATATAAAAAGACAAGATCTAGATCTCCTGAGTAAATTGGGAGCATAGGGACATTGGGGGAGGGTGGAAGGGGGGAGAGGAGAGGCAGGGAGGGGAGCAGAGAAAAATGTAGAGCTCAATAAATATCAATAAAGGAAAAAAAAGAGTTGCCATTAGAACTCTCTGAGGTTCTCAAGTTGCTTGTGGTGGAATAATAACCCCCATAGACTTATCCATTTGAATGCTTAATCATCAGCTCCACCATCCCTAGCTTATTTTTATACCTTAATGATTTTCAAAATAATTAATAGGAAAGCATATTTTTTGAATAAAAAGAGGAAAGAAAATAAAACAAAAAGTTTTAAATAAATATAAAGACTGGGGAGGTAGTGAAAATGATCGAAATGCAATGTATGAAATTCACAAAGAATTAAATTAAAAAATTAAAATATCAGAAAGAAGAACAAGATAGAAAAATAAAAACTAAAATTCAAAATATTATCATGGTCTAAAAACAAGGCTTTGGAGGGGGGAAGGAAGTGGAGTCCACTGACTGTGTCCTGGAAATGATGAAGTTGTCATGAGACACATTTTACAGGAAAATGCCACAGAATTTACTATGTGTAGACGGTGTAAGAATAGTTTTTACCACTTTTACCACTGGCTAATGTCTATTTTTTAATCAGTAAAGCGCTTCAGCTAGGAAAGATTGTGAAATAAACTGAGTGCCTGAGACAAACCTGACCATAGTCTTTTTGTTTGTTTGTTTGTTTTTCGAGACAGGGTTTCTCTGTGTAACAGCCCTAGCTGTCCCGTAACTAGCTCTTGGAGACCAGGCTGGCCTCGAACTCACAGAGATCCGCCTGCCCCAGCCTCCTGAGTGCTGGGATTAAAGGTGTGTGTCGCCACTGCCCAACCCCTGACCACAGTTTTTAAGTGGGCTAAAATACTGCTTGGGTGTTCAGGGTGGAGCCACCTGTGAAGGCATGGAATGGCTCAGTACAAGGTTCACTGGACATTTGAGAAACTTGGTAAGAAGATGTTCTGGGGATTTTTGGTTAGTACGAGAGAAGTCTTGAAGGCCTAGGGACAGCGGTCATGAGACATCCTGAAGGTGACACACCACAGGAGTAACCATACAACAGAAGTGTTTGCCACACTGCTTGGTTTCAGAGCCATGCCCAGTGATCAGAATGTCTTCAAACCTTACACCTGTAAGGCAGCTCTTAAGTCTTTGCTTCACAGAGAAGCCCAGATACAAGGCTTTATAACCTTGTTATAGATGTGAGAAGTGGCACACCCTGCTCAAGTCCAGGTTTAGTTAGCCTAAAAGTCAGTACTTTGTATCACGGTGGCTGGTGGGTTCACTAGGGGCTGTGTTTAGGTGATACCGGAAGGCTACAGACTCAGACCCTGAGGTGGAGAGGACAGAGAAGGCACTCTCTAGAACAGCGGTTCTTCCCTTCCCTAATGCTGGGACCCTTTAATACAGCGCCTGAATCATTTTGTTGCTCCTTCATAACTGTAATTTTGCTACTGTTACGAATTGTAATGCAAATATCTGTATTTTCAGATGCTTTTAGGCAACCTCTGTGAAGGTTGAGAACCACTGCTCTAGGGAGTTGGATTAGAACCCCACCCATAGTCATACAGAGAATGTTGACCGCCTTCCCCTATCAGCTGGGTAATATTTCAAACAACCCCTGCAGATGTCTGGAAGACGTAACCAGGGGGGCTCTTACTATCCCCCTTAGATACTAATAGCCTATCAGGAACTAACAGCTGAGTTTTACCTAATCTTTTGCCAATTGTGATATAGGATGAGTAATTTTGTATTTTGAGACTGTAACCTTGTGACTGTCCTGTGGTTTTTGTCTTTATTAACCCCTTGCAACAGTAGATGGGGTCCTTCTCCCTCCATCTGCCATGTCAGACTGCGAGGCAGAGGTTTAAACGGCACTGGGAGTGGAAGTGTGGCTCCATGGTGGCCTTCTTGGGGGTCCTAGGACTCAGGCACAACAACCTTCAGCAGATGCGTAGCCAGAGAGCTAAACAGAGTCCTGAGGCCCACCCATGGTTTATTTTCCTGAACCTCTCACTTCTTGTGTAAACAGGAAAATCCACCTGACGCTTCCTTTATTTTGTGTCAAATGATAAAAACAAATCCCAGCGTTCAGGTGGCTGAGGCNTGCCTTCGGCTGCTGCCAGATTAGAGGTGGTCTGGCTACAACACCTCAGCCAGGCTGTTCTGTTAAAAATAAAAACATTGCTGGGCATGAGAACACACACCTTTAATCCCAGCACTTGGGAGGCAGAGGCAGGAGGGTGTCTGTGATTTCAAGGCCAGCCTGGGCTACATCGTCTGTCTCCAAGGGGAAGAAAAGAGAAAATCAGCAGTTGGGAGCCTGAGGCTAGAGGACCAGGGCCAGACTGGGGCTCCATAGCACGACCCAGGCTCCACACACATCCCCCACCCCTTCCACACTCACTTCTGAGCAGAAGGAGAGCACTGTCACAGCCACACGTGTGACAAGTGCCACCCCTCTGTCAACTCCAATAGTGACTCCGGTTCTTTACCAACTTTCCTTTTTAACCTTGCTCCATCCCTCTTGCCGTCTAGATAAAAACGGTTGAGATTTCCAACTGGGGAGGCTGACACAGAGGCGCTATATCTCCAAGGCTAGACAGGTCCACCTTGGGCAAATCAGTAGAACTCTTGCTTGTCCCACCGCTGCCCGGCTTGTCTCAAAAAGTAAAAAGCGTTTGGTGTGGTTGAGGACTTAGCTTGGTGGAAGAGCAGTTTAAACAATCAACTTGGAAGCCCTGGGGTCTCCAGTGCCCCCAAAAAGGACCAAACAAAGTAAAACAAAACAAAATAGAACCTCAATAGTAGAGTGTTTGCTCAGGACGAGGAAAAGACAGAAAAGCAAAGCTATGGCACGTTAGACGCGCTCCTACAGTTTCTTCATGCTGTATGCTGTTTGGTTCTAGTGAACCAAGAAACCAGCGTGGTCTGAGGGCAGGTTGGTTCAGGCGAGAAACGACGGCACCGTAGAAAGATGGATGCCAACTGATCCTTGATTATTTGTCTCCTCTCATCTGCCTTCGCAGAAGTTCATACAGTGTTCTATTTGTTCCAATGTTTTGAAAGGAAATTTCTTCGTTTCACCCACTATGCAGAGCCCACAGTGAGCCCTTTCATTATAAGAATCTGACTCTCTTGGATATCATTCCCAACATGCTTATGTGTGTGCCAGTAAAGATGTATATTTTCTTGCAAACACCACCAATGTTTTGATACAAATCATTGCCTTTTTTGATACGCACCATTTAAGCGGTCCTCATTTGGAACTTTCACTTAATTTTATGTATGTATGAATGAATAATTTAATATCCCGAGGACCATGGAACAAGTGTGTCCAGCTAAGGGTCGTCTTAGGGTCTCTAAGGGACCTGGGTGAGATGAGGGGATGAAGGGAAGCCGTGGGGCTCTGTGGGCTGCTCAGAGCTGCACAGTTTCTCCGGGAAGACTCGGTCGGACCCCAGTTCTCCCACGACTCCAAAACCACTGGCTGGATTCTTCTTTAACGAGTTAGGTGGAAATGAGGCGAAGTTTTGGAGACATTTGCGGGTTAATTTTATCATCGACATAATCTTGACTATTAATGGTTACTTTGTTGTTTTATTGCTGTTGTTTTGCTACTTTTTTCAGACAAGACTTGACTTAGTTCATGCTGGTTTTAGAACACCTTCTGCCTTCACCTTCTAAGACCAGTTTACTGAAGTTTTAAACAACAGTGGCTTCAACGAAAGTTTAGATGCTCATGATTCCCAGATGAGAAGAGAATAAAAACCACAAGGGGTAGAGATTTTTAGAATTTATAGAAAAATTCTAAAATGGAAAAAATGAACCGCCCAACGTGGGGCTCGAACCCACGACCCTGAGATTAAGAGTCTCATGCTCTACCGACTGAGCTAGCCGGGCGTTAGTGCGATTACCGACCTTGGGCCTATATAATCTATCTGCATAATGGTGCACTCATTCAACTTGTCTTTATTTGGCGTTAGCAAACTTCTAGGACCTATGATTTGGTGCCTATATTAACAGCTTTTGTCTGAAACTCTACTGCTGAGGAAGCTGAAGTTCAGAGAGTGGACTACATAGAGCCAGGCGGGCCTGTCTCCTCCGATTCCTTCTTAATGGATTCACCTGGGAGCTGGGTGTCTCGGGCGCGTGGCGCTGAGGACCAGCCGACCGAGAGCGAGGACGTGCAGAGCAGTCGGTGCGGGGACAGGGTAGTGGGAAGCAGGCGCTTGGAGACTCGTATTCGGGGAGCCTGAGCTTCCGCTCTGGTGTCTCATTGCGGTTAGGCCTCAGTGATGATGGCTCGGGGCGTGAGGGATCCTTACTGCGAAAATAGGTCCTATTCACTCTTCTTCGGTGGAAGTTTCTTTTTAAACACCAAGATTGTGCTGCCCGAGAAACAAGGTCCGGGCCATCTGGTGTAAAATTCACCGAGATACACTCGTATAGCATTCCGGTGTAGTATTTGCTGCAGAAGTAGGCGCGCGGCTCCCCGCGTGTTTAGTTTTCCACCCGGTAGAAGAGGCACCAACTTTCGGGGTATCGTGAGAACTTGCCCCGTCTGCTGGGGAAGGCGGAAACAGCCTCCTCTGCAGCCCTGGTTCTTCCCAGGAGTTTAGGTTCCTCTTGTTGGGTAAGCCGCGTGGAATTATTTTAGTGACTCAGTGTTTCCGCAAAGGCAAAATAAGAATTTTGTTAGCTTAAATCGTCAGCAAAAGGGCTGCCAAGACAACGCTACCACATGCCGTGACTCGGATTCGAACCGAGGTTGCTGCGGCCACAACGCAGAGTACTAACCACTATACGATCACGGCGAGCCACCAGACAAGCAGCGGGTTGCGGTCTCGATATAATGCCCTTTGAAAAAGAGTAGCTACCTGTGCGGTCCTAGTCTACGTGGCGGCAAGGTCTTGACGTTTACTGGATGCTGGCGTGGCCGTCAATTCCTCACCTTTTAGCCCTCCTCCTACCCCCTACCTGAGATAAGAAACCTGCAGCACCGGACCACTTCTGTGATTCCTCTCCAAAGAAGCAAGCCATCTTGCAGACAGCCCCCAAACGATATTCCTATTCATACTCCAGCCTGTGCTTTGGAATCGAGTGTTTTGTTACCAGAATGGTGCACCTGGAAAAGGAGCAGAGCTGGCGAGCTGAAGAAAGACTGAAGGAGCCCTAATCCGGTGAGGCGTTTTTTGACTCCAATCACCAAGGCGCCACGCGTTCCCTCCCGAACCGAAAGCAGAGCTGCCTCTGAAGTCTCAAAAGAGAGCAGCCTCCATTTCAGACACTTCCCTAAAGAGGATAATAGTATATTAAAAATAGTAAAAAGGATAATAGTGTTTGTCTGCGGCGCCAGACTGATGCACCAAGCAGTCCTGCATGGCTTTTGGAGAAGGCTACTTTGTCTCCAAACGGACATGGTGAACAAGCTCCGGGAGTTGAAACCCAAGAATCAACAAAAAAAAAAAAAAAAGTAACGGATGCGTTGGCCGGGAATCGAACCCGGGTCAACTGCTTGGAAGGCAGCTATGCTCACCACTATACCACCAACGCCCGCTGAGCTTTGCTTTTGATTAGTGTTCATATGAAGAATACAATAACAAATTATCTTCCAGCACATTTTTTTTCTTCTATTTTTTTTTTCATTCAAAAATTTACACTTTCTCCCCTTATCCCAGTCCCTCCCCCGCCAGCACTTTCTTAAGACTAAAGAGAATTAGGACAAAAGAAAAAAAAAGAAATTTTGGAACTCTAGGATTCGTCCTCTTGAACTTATTGTGGTGGCCCTTGATCTCCAGGTTTAAAGAAAATCAGTTCCTTTTACCGTTTGAAGGGAGCTTCTGGAATCGAATGATCCAGGAAAGGCTCTGCTGTGGGTTGTTTGTGGGAGACTTTTAGAACGAATGCAGAAACCAAGAAACCATTGCGCTGAGACCTGTGCTTAGCTCTTCAGAAACGTGCTGCCGATCTGCTCACTATTTAGCGAGTCAAACAGCCGCAATACACCGCCTTCTTCTCTTTACAAAAGTACAGAATGTCATTATGGCGTCTCGTTTTAATTTGCATTATTTTATCACTAATGAAACGGATCATGTTCCGTGGTTTGGCAACTATTTACACTTAGTGATTTGCATTTACTGAGTTTTATGTTTTGCCTGGGTTTTCTGTTGAGTCTTTATGTTTTCCCTACTGATTTATATCAGATCAGCACTTGCCTTTTAATACTAACTAGGAGACATTTTTAGATAGGCAGAAGTGTTCTTTTATATACTCAGCCTCATAAGTTTGGGTCTCTGCTATGATTCTATCTTGGAAAAAAAATCCTCGCTAGTCAAAAAACAAGACGATTTTTCATAGGTGTTTTCCTATAGCTGTATGTTTCTGTTCTCGTGCTTTAATGCACGGCGGCATGAGATACTAGTCCACAACTAGACGTTTATCCTGAGGAAAAGTCCAAGACCGTTTCACTTCAAACTATGTTGACTTTGTTGTGCGTTCCTGGAGAAATGTTACTTTCCGAAGGTCAACTGGTGACGACTGTCCAAAACCACACATAACTTTTGAGTCAGTATTTCATCTCTGGACTTTAAGAAGCACGTGCAAAATGACACACGCACAGAATGATTTATGAAAGCATTGTTTTGTAATGGCACGGAGTTAGAAAACAAAACAAAAAACAAAACCCTAAGAGGTCATCAGCAGGAAGCTAGTCAAACAAACAAAACTCTACTTCTAAAAAAAAATGCCTTGTTAAACCGGGCATGGGGAGGCAAGTTGGTGATCTCAGGCCTTGGGAAGCAGATAGCATGCAAACTGGAGGTAACCTGGTCTACAAAGAGACCCAAGTCAGCCAGGATTGAAAAAGAATTGTCACGCGGAAGAGACAAGGCGCAGAGGGGATTGCCTCTATTCGTGCAAGAGCACAAATAAAACATCTCCGAAGTTGAGAATAGCACTGATCACCTCAGTAGACACGGAGGGGATGTAACATGGAAGTCCGGTTAATCAGTTGTGCATTTTCGCAAATTTGAATCCTAAATTATGTAAAACATTCTTTTGAAAAATTAACTAGACGAATTTACCAAAAATTTTACTTTTTTCTACTAGAAAATGTTAGAACTTTTTTTCATTAGACATCCAATATTAAAACTGTAGCGTAACTTCTCTTTCCATTTTCATGTTTCAAGAGATTTTGTACTTTTACTAAAAAGAGTAGGATAGGAAAAGCATACTTTCCCTGACCGGGAATCGAACCCGGGCCGCGGCGGTGAGAGCGCCGAATCCTAACCACTAGACCACCAGGGAAGCTGATTGTGGCTCCCTGTTAAAATCATATGATGCCAAATGACTGTGAGCTTCCGCGTTTCTATTGTTCAGCTCAAATTTTGAGATTCTGTTTGCGACCCTGTCCTTATCGAGACAATTTCTCCCACACGTTTCTTCAAAATAGAAAACAGCGAAAGCGTTCTCTAGCCTGGCTCTTAAACCCTGGGAAGGATTACGTACACAGGATCACAGTCCCAAGAACAAAAAGAAGACAAACCTCTGCAGACAGACAGCTCCTCCCTAGACGGTCAAATCGCCTGTACTAACCTGGACTTTGCCAAAGAACCTCGAATTTTCCCTAGAGGATATAAAGAGCATCGAGGGAGAGACGCTAAAACATTTGGTCTCCAGGATAGCAGCGCTAGCTGCAGCTCCTATCACAGGTGGTACCGGGGTTGGGGAAATCCGCCTGGTGGTTGATGAGCAGAAACTCTGCGGCGTCTCCCAGTTAAAAAACAAACAAACAACAACAACCAAAATAAAGAGCCTAATCTGAAAGAGTCGGGAGGAAAAAAAAATGGCGAGCATTCCCAGGTGAACCTTTTAAAGTTTCCTATTCCCACCCACCAAGGAAGCTGAAGCTGGAGGAACAGGGACAGACAGAAAGCAAACAACCAAGGCAACAAATAGAACGGTATAACCACTTTTCTGTAGGTTCGAAATAGTTTAAAACATAAAGCTGAGAAAAAATTCAAAAATTAAGCAATAACAAGCCGCTCCTCCGGCCTTGTCTTTTGTTTGTCTGGTTTTGGGGTGTGTGTGTGGCGTGTGTGTACTAATCGTGAAGTGATTAACTGTACCCATTCGTTCAGCTAGAGCAGTTTAAAAGCGCCTCCCTACACTTGGATGAAATTATGTCTCTACCTTCTGGTCAAAGCCTTACCTAGAGAAGAGATGTCACTTTTGATAATGGGTTATAAAGCCCAAAACAGAGTTTTAAAGAAGAGTCATTAATGATGTGTTCGTTATCAACAGGGCTAACGGGAGTGGGGAGAGGTAGGATATGGGAATGTTTGATGGAAGGGTATCTTTGGTTGTTTGCTTTGTTTTTAATAAGTATGCTAAGATGTTAAGTATTACTCTCCCTTCATCCACTCTCTGCCTCCCTGTACTTAGAGACTCAGCTCAATCACAGTTTCTGCAGCAGCCTTCCCTCGTGCTTTCACGGATACTGACAGGCACCCTATGACAGGCGACACTGTGAGTCCCTGTCTAGTAGGCTCTGCAATGAGGCCCAAGAAACCGGCCTTCCCCGCCTCCTGTCTGGGATCCCCGGTTGCCCACTCTTGCAGTAAGACCTCCCCTAGCCTCAGAGAGCTATTAGACGAGACCGCTGGGCTCTGAGTCCCTTCAGAGACTCTGCCATGATGTCTGTCTCTAGTGCTGGGGCCTGAACTCAATTCGGAAGCCGGGATATACTGCTGCGTCTCTATTGGTTTGTGGCATTAAGAAAACTCTTTAATAAACTCCTTTATCCCCCAGGAATATGTCTCCTGAACTCCTCCCATCCTAGACTTAATAGGTATCCAAATGTTGGACATTTATTGTCATAAAAACTCAGGAATCCTGTTCCGTCTTGGGTGAGTCTTAATAGGTCTCTCGCTCTTTACTTCGGTAGTTTTCATTGGATATCGGTGACAGAGTATCAGACAAACCTCCCAGGGAATTGGCAAAAGGAAACAAATGTATTTCTCTGCACTTGCAGCTGTTTCCTCTGGATTGCAACATTTTCTGCTGCAGAGAAGGCCCAAGTAACTCACAAGGCCCCCCCTACGGAGGTTCTACACTTAGTAAATAATCGCTAGCGAGGAAGACTTAGTGGAACTGCCTGCAGGTTGCACAGGGACTCCAGCGACCGTCACCCCGGCAGGGCTCTTCAGTGAGGCCCAAGAAGCCCGAGTTTCTATAAGTAACTCAAACTCTAAGCAAAATAGACTTGGGTGGAATTGTTTCTTTGGTTTATCCCCAGACCCTTACCTGGAGTGAACGAACATGTTCAGTGTCCTCAAGAAGCCAAACAAGAAATCAGAAAGTCGAAAGAAATAAGCCCTCAGAGGGTAAAGATGATCAAAATATATTATATGAAAAAATTTAAATAAAAATACAGCAAACAATAAAAGAGCACATGCTGCTCTTCAAAAATGATCAGCCAGCCTTGATCGATCATCTTCAAAAATGATCAGCCTTGCCTTGATCGATCAACACAGCTTTTCATCGATTATCCTGCCACCTGCCGGTGATTTTTGGCAACAGAGGAGCCCCTAGGAAAGGGTTTGAGCTCTGGGATTGAAATTTGCCACCTGTTACAAAATGAGTCTGGGGTCTCAAGGAAATGATCTCACAATCCGAAGTATTTTGGCAAGACAAATAGGCTTTCCTTCCGTGGAAGGTGCCAAGAGAGAGGTAGCCTCGAAGGACAGAAAACTTTCAAATGATAATGGCTGTGCTCCAGCCAACACCACAGAAATAAACTGTGGCTC
Organism: Dicrostonyx torquatus; assembly: GCA_028555095.1. Taxonomy (NCBI): domain Eukaryota; kingdom Metazoa; phylum Chordata; class Mammalia; order Rodentia; family Cricetidae; genus Dicrostonyx; species Dicrostonyx torquatus. The sequence goes on along the minus strand of JAQHUG010000335.1, from coordinate 2,092,077 downwards.
CTGAGACTGAAATGGGTGCCCAGAGTTCTGCCCCCGGCCTGTCTCACAGGTCTCAGAGGAGATGGCCTTCCTGTTGAGATGATACCAGAGGGAACTTAAAGCATTTGAGTTTTCAAAACTCAGTGATAACAAAACCATTTCAGGTGGCGCACGCCTTTAATCCCAGCACTCGAGAGGCAGAGGCAGGCGGATCTTTGTGAGTTCGAGACCAGCCTGGTCTACAAGAGCTAGTTCCAGGACAGGCTCCAAAAGCCACACACACACAAAAAAAAAAAACTCAAAACCATTTCAGTGAGCGGGTGGTGTCGCATGACTTTAGTCCCAGCACTCGGGAGGCAGAGGCAGGGTGACACGGAAAAACCCTGTCTCGAAAAAAGAAAGAAAGAAAAGGAAGGAAAAAAAAAAACAAGGCGGGGGGCGGGAGGGGAGTAAACTGATGAAAAGCACACACAGAAAATACTCTATGTGAAGCAGAGAGGATACTTGGAAAGCCGAAAAATCCAGTTTCTTGAGTCAGTTTCTTCTCGAGGCCTGGAAGAAGTCTTACTCCCCTAGGGCCGGTCATTTTGAAGACAGATAGGGTGGTTGGGTGGCCCAGAACTGCTGTATGATGTGTGAGTGATTTGTTCGGATCCAGCCTCCAAGTTTTTGAGCCAGTCCATCAGCAGGGGTCACATGCTGGGTGACAAAATTGTCTCAGTCAGTTTTTGCCTCAAGTCAAGAGGTTGAGGAACAAAATTCATCATCTTTATTATTTATTACTCGCTAATTTGCCATCTCTATTACGTATTACTTATATTTATAAAGATATATAATTATACATAAATAATAGTTTATTACTTTGTTACTTATTACTTATCCATGGCCCCTTTCCCTATCTGCCTAACTTCTGGTCTCTCAATCTAACACCCTCTTTGACCTCCACAGGCACATTTAATGCGCAGACATACCTGCAGGCAAAACACAGATGCATATAAAATTAAAAAATTAATAAAATCTCATAAGAATTAAAAAAAAAGTCTGAGGTGGAGGGAGGGATTTGAAAAATTAATTCCCCAAATTGGATGGAGCGCCAAACCTACAGATGTAAAACCTTCACAGCATACGAATGCCAAAGCATCTCATAGAAACTGCTAAAGTAAGAAGAAAAGGAAGGAAGGAAGGAAGGAAGGAAGGAAGGAAGGAAGGAAGGAAGGGCAAAGTATACTGAATTTAAGAACAGGAAAATGATTTGAATGACAGTGGATTTCTCATTAGAAGGCACAAATGTTTTTAAAGCTCTGTAGGACTCTCAACCCACATTTCTGTATCCAATCAAAATATCCTTAAGAATGAAGGGATGGGGGAGGTGCTGGAGAGATGGTTCCTTGGTAAAAATGCTTTCTGCTCTTCTATAGGACCTGAGTTCCATTCCCAGGACCCACATCTGCCAGCTTGCAACCAACTGTAACTCTAACTCCAGGGAGTTCGGCCCTCTTCTGGCCTCAAAGGGTAACTACACTCATGCACAGACTCATACACAGATATGCACATACACATAAATAAAAATGGAAATAAATCTTTATTCAAATGGCCAACAAGAACATGAGAACATTAGCCATAGGGAAATAAAAACAAAAGCTCATTTAAGACAGCATTTACACCTGTCTTAGTCGGTATTCTGTTGCTGTGAAGAGACATGACCACGACAACTCTTATAAAGAAAAACATTTAACTTGGGCTGGCTTACAGGCTCAGAGGGTTAGTTCATTATTGTCATGGTGAGAAGCATGGTGGTGTGCAGACAGATATGGTGCTGGAAAAGGAGCCAAGAGTTCTACATCTGGATTGGCAGGCAGCAGGAAGAGAGAGTGAGCCACTGGGCCTGGCTTGAGCTTCTGAAACTTCAAAGCCCACTCCCAGTGACACACTTCCTCCAATAAGGCCATATCTACTCTAACAAGGTCACATGTTGTAATCCTTTCAAATAATGCCACTCCCTATGAACACGTGAAGGTCATTTTCACTCTGTTCACCACAACACCTACCAGGTGTAGATGGCTATAACTTATTAATAATTTATAAATTATTACAAAAAAAGAAAAGAGTAAGTGTTGATGAGGAGAAGCAACTGGCCCCTTGGGGCCTAATGATATAAGTATTAAATGCTGTGGCTGCTGTGGGAGAGTTTGGCAGCTCCTCCTTGGGGCAAATCTAGAATATGACTCAGTAATTCCACTCCTAGGAATAAACCCCAAAGAACTAAAAGAAAGTAAATAAGTATTTGTATATGCGTGCTCCCTGGAGCACTGATAGATACAGATACCTCTGGGTCTCTGGAAATGTAGACACAGTCCAAATGGCCTTCAGCAAATGAAGAGATCAAATGGCATTGGGGGGAGGGGGAATCTGCTGATGGGACTCGCTGGTCGAGTGCTTGCTGAGAGATGGAAGTCATGAATTTGAAAAGAAAACTCTCTCCAAGAGAAAGAGCACTGCATGTATTCTAGAGTTCAGGAAGCATCATCCCTCAGCCTCGAGTGATATATGAATACATTACTCACCTATAAAAAGGCTGAAGCTGAAAAGCTTCATCCTAGAGCTGGACTTGATGACTCCTGCCTGAAATCCCAGCACTTGGGAGATAGAGGCAGGAGCACAGGAGTTCAAGGGCAGCCTGGGCTATAAGACATTCGGTTTCAAAACCCCTCAAACCAGCCACCTTTAATCATAACACTGGGGGAGGGAGGGCAGATCGCTGCGAGCCAAGGCCAGCCTGGTCTGCATCATCAGTCCTTGGCCAGCCTGGGCTATAGAGCAAGACCCCATCTACACCACAAACAAAACAAAACAAATTCCCCCCCAAAAAAGCCATCAAGAAGTTAAACAGGAAGGTCATGTATGAGATAACTTCATGTATTTGGCATGTGCAGAGAAGGTAAGTCTGTAGAGACAGAAAGTGTGGTCATCGTCAGGGGCTGTGGAATGGCTGGTCAGAAGGTTCCGGGCTGTCTTTTGGGCTAGTGAAAATATAGAACTAGATGGTTGCACAATATCTTCAATGTATTAACTATACTGTTGTTATTTTCCCAGGGGTCCTCTGTGTAGCCCAGGGTGTCCTGAACTCACTCTGTAGACCAGGCTGGTCTCAAACTCATCTGCTTGCCTCTGTCCTTGGATCAAAGACATGCGCTAACACCACTCCGAAAATGTACTGGTTTTTGTTTGTTAGATTGTTTTGTTCATTTTGTTTGGGAGACAGAGCAGAGTCTCATGCCACCCAGCCTGGTCTTAAACTCTAAGGCCAGGCTCTTACCTTAAGTCCTGGCCCTCCTGCCTTTACTTCCAAGGTACTGAGATTTCAGGTATAAGCCAACATGATTGACTCAAGATCTTGTGTTTGAGAACAGCCTGGACTACACAGAGAGACCCGGGTTCAAAAAGTTTAAAAAAAAAAAAGTTTTAAAATTTGCTGGAGAAATGGCTCAGCAGCTAAGAGCACACGGGTGGTTCTTTGAGATAACCTGAGTTCAACCTGCAGCACTCACCACAGGCCCTCACAGCCATTTTTACTGCCAATCCGAGAATCTGCTATCAATTTCAGGCTTTACTCTTCTGCACATACATACACATAAACAAAATTACAAACTTTTTTTTTTTTTAATGGATGGATTCTCACTTTGTAGCCCTGACTGGCTTGGAACTCACTATGTAGACCGGGCTGTACCCAAATTCACAGAAATCCACCTGCCTTTGCCTCCCTAGTCTTGGGATTAAAGGTGTTCACCACCATGCCCTCTAAAACAGATGTTTAAAGAATAAAAATAAATAGAAGAAATAGAAGCACCCAACACTTGCTTGCCGCCCCCATTTGTGCTGTCATATATCCCGGCATAGGGATGTTAATCTTGCCTTTTCCTAACCACCCACAGTACTTCCTGCCTACCTATTCCTGTGTGCACATCCTCTTGGGCCAGCGGTCCAATCACAGAGATGATGTTTAGTCTTTGAATTTGAGTCTCCTCCCCAGAGACTCTGGCGTAACTGGTGTGGGGTGTAGTCTGAGTGTCAGCACCTACACAGCTTTCTGGCTTCTGCTGTGCACTCCCCGGCTTTGCCAGGCTATCTCGGGCCCAGCAGGGCACCTATCCCAGGGACACTGTATTACTTTTATCTTACATTCAGCAGTTACTCTTAATTTGAGCAGATTTTGTCTCCATGGAAAGATTGCACTAGCCTTAACTGTTACATATTTCTCGCTACATTTATGTGCTTAGCCAATATTTGACAACTCCATCTAGGCCAATTAACTGAGAGACTTCCTGTGTTGTGCCAAGATTCAAGTTTCATTTAGGATAATTAATGCAATCCAAATCTAAGGTGGACCGGGGAAGAAAATAAAATCTAACACTTAATGAGAAGAGAAGACACTAAATAACAGTAGTGGCTAAAGCACAGGCCTAGTGACATTGTTACCTGATAGCAATAAGTGCTTGGGGACAGCAAAAGCCTAAGACTTTAGTTGTAATGATTTCTGTCCCTTTAAGAGACAAGCCATGCCCACTCCCTCCCCC
>JAQHUG010000335.1:2064970-2082787 GCA_028555095.1 Dicrostonyx torquatus | reverse complement strand
GAGTGAGTACATGTGACAATTGTCTTTCTGTGTCTGGGTTATCTCACTCAAAATAATGTTTTCTAGTTCCATCCATTTTCCTGCAAAATTCAAGCTGTTGTTATTTTTTTCTGCTATGTAGTACTCCATTGTGTAAATGTACCATAATTTCTTTATTCATTCTTCGGTCGAGGGGCATTTAGGTTGTTTCCAGGTTCTGGCTATGACAAACAAAGCTGCTATGAACATAGTTAGGCGCATGTTCTTGTGGCATGATTGAGCATCCTTTGGATTTATACCTAAAAGTGGTATTATTGGGTCTTGAGGAAGGTTGTTTCCTAATTTTCTGAGAAATTGCCACACTGACATCTGAAGGGGTTGTACCAGCTTGCATTCCCACCAGCAATGCAGAAGTGTTCCCTTTCCCCCACAACCTCTCCAGCACAAGTTATGTCCTCTGTTATTCTTCATTTTATTTCCATAACTAGAATTGGTTTGGGGAGAGGAAGGTTAAGACAGGGTCTGTGTAACCCAGGCTAGCCTCAAACACTCACTATTCCCTCCTCAGCCTCTAGAATATTTCTATGGAATTTCAAGGGGTGGAGGACTCCAGCCTGAAACACCATGCCTGAACCAAGTAAGTTTTTTTCTTTCATGCGTATGAGTGTTCTGCCTGCATGTATGTGTATGTACCACCTGCATGCAGTGACTTTGGAGATCAGAAGAGGGTGCTGTGTCTCCTAGGACCAGGGCTACAGATAGTTGTGAATTACCACGTGGGCCCTGGGAACCAGATCTTGGATCTCGGGAACAGCAGCCAATACTCTTAACCACTGAGCCATCTCTCCAACCCCAAAGTAGCTATTTTTAACAATATAGTAAATATGTGGGTTTACCAGAAATCTCTTTGTGTGTTTACTGCTCCATCTCCCCTCTGAATCCATCTTTCTGTGCTCCAAACATTCTTTTTCAGCAAATCCTCTGACTGTTATTTTCACAGAGATTTGTTGAGGTCAAATTTAAGTTTCAGTTTCTTTGAACACCTTCACCTGTTCCATTGCTTTGTTGTGTGTGTGTTGTGTTTGTTTTGTTGTTGTTGTTGTTTTGCAGTGGATCAAACATCAGGCCACAGGCATGCGAGGCTGTGCCATACCCAGTCCTTTGATGTCCTCTCCAGTCTAATGCTTCCTTCTCCAATTATGTTTCAATCTACTGTTTGTCCTGTAGGATACCTTTGCAATCTGAATTTGCACCTCATGTTTCCCAAGTTTCCTGTAAATTAGTAAATGGTTCTAGACCAGGGATTGATCAAAATCAGATCAAAATGCTTTTGTTTGCTTGTTGGGAACTGTGGGGCCTAGCTTTAAATCAGTATATGTGATCATCCAATGGGTCTCCAGATGAGGCAAAGCCCACAGGGACAGTCTTACTCGGCAAGGACCAGTGGACTTTGGGACAGCACATAAGACTGCTGGGACTGCTCGGCCTGCATGCTCTCTTCTCTCTCATGATTCTCTTGGCAGTTTTTAGTGTCACTTTGTCAGTCACACATGGGACAGATGTGATCATCTTTTTAAAAAAAAAAGATTTATTTATTTTTTATGTATACAGTGTTCTGTCTGCCTGTCTGCCTGCAGGCCAGAAGAGGGCACCAGATCTCTTTACAGATAGTTCTGAGCCACCATGTGTGGTTGTTGGGAACTGAACTCAGGATAAGCAGCCAATCCTCTTAACTGCTGAACCATCTCTCCAGCCCCCTCAAAACTCCATTTTTTCTTGAATATTTTCCCCTAAAATTCCTCAGGAGTTGATGCTTCCCAGGTTTCTTGTATGGAGATGTCAGCTGTCACTCCAGACCTTAGGAGCTGGTCTAATTTAGTACTGATAGGATGGGGGGTGGGGGAAGATCACCCCTATTTCTGTAAATATGTTTTGAACGGGGTTGTTGTTCTTGAAAATACGTGCCTATATTTACCACCTTTTAATTTTGTAAAGACAAAATGTACCTGGCTCAATATTTGGCCAAGCTAGCAAAATGACAAAGTGTTTTTGGTTTAAAGATGTTTTGATATAAAAGTTGGGATAAAACATATTTGACCTATTTGCCTTGGCCAAAGGTTAATGTATATATGCCTGCATACATACATGTATGAAGGATGGAAAAAATTGTTTATTAATATGGAAAAACATGCTTGCTTTGATGTATGAATAAATATGGCTGGAGCTATTCAGGGGTAGGCACGTGCGTGAAGCCCATCTTGTGGTTGAAAGTCATTTCTTCACACTAATGCCCTTTCCCTGTCTCACGACTTGATCCCAGGCTGCACTGGGACCATAGCACTTGCTGTTTGTTTGTAACAGGTCCTCCTGTAGCCCAGGCTGGCCTTGAACTTCTGACCCTCTTGCCTCCTGCTGATCATCACACCATTGTAGACAGAGACTGCTCATTCATTTCCCACCACCCATACCTGGGATAATCACACAAAAACTATACTAATTATAACACTGCTTGGCCAATAGCTTAGGTGTATTCTTGGCTAACTCTTATATCTTAAATTAACCCATTTCTATCATTTTGTATTTTTGTTTACTGGTAAGGTTCCAGGGACTGTCTCCCTCGGCAGCTACATGGCGTCTCCCTGACTTTGCCTTCTTTTCTCCTGCTTGGAATTCCTGCTCTTTTCTGCCCTGCCATAGGCCCAAGCAGCTTCTTTATTCATCAACCAATAAAAGCAACACATGTACAGAAGAACCTCCCACATCACACCATCACAAACAGCTTTTGTTTTTTTGAAAAGCAAAGTGGAATTGTATACCTCACTACAATCAGAAGAACATATTTTTCTCTCTTTTGTGATGAGTTTTGGTTGCCTGTTGCCTAGATACATTAAGTTCCTAGAAGTCATAAAATGCAGGAATTCCAGTTATGTTATAGTATCTTTAGTGTTTTATCTACTTAATTTTTAGATAGGGTCTCAAAAATAGTTATTTTTAACATATAGTAAATACTTAAATCTGCCAGAAATCTCTATCTGGAATGCTTCAGCTTTCCAGGCATAGGGATTAATGGTGGATGCCTCCAGGCTGTGCATCACCTTTATTTACTTATTGAATATTTGTAGAAATTTCCCATTATTTTAAGATATGGTTTCCATAAGAAAAACAAGATAAACTAGGAATGGTGGCCCACACCTGGCATTAAAGCAAATGGCAGGCGGATCATCCTAGGCTGAGTTGAAAGCTCACCTTTGAAACTTTGTCTTCAAAAATACAACAAACAAACAAAAACAAACAAACAAACAAAGCCGGTGTTTCAGTAAGCACCCCTGGACCCACACAGTGGATGGAGAGCCGGGTCCTGCAAGTCATCCTGTGACTTCCACTCCTGTGCTGAGGCACACAACTACCCCCACTCACCCACAAGTATATAAATAGAAATAAATGTAACAAAAATCTTAAAACAAAAACAGTGTAACTATTTGATGCTTTCCTTTTACCAACAGTTTTTCAAAATGGAGTGATTTTCTCCAATAATGGCCAACCACTTTTCACTTTTAAGTATAATTGTGAATTTAGGTTTAAAATATTTTGTGTGTTTCAATTCAATACATACTGTAATAGACTTACTTTTGGGCCACCAACTAGCTCCCAAATCATGACATGAAAACTTATTATTAGTTATGCATTCTCAGCCTTATTTATTTATTTATTTTGTTTCGAAACAAAGTTTCTCTGTATAACAGCCCTGACTGTCCTGTAACTTGTTCTGTGGACCAGGCTGGTCTAGGACTCACAGAGATCTGACTGCCTCTGCCTCCCTAGTGTTGGGATTGAAGGTGAGCACCAGCACGACCCAGCAAATTCCCAGCCTTATCTTATGCTAATTCCATTAGTTCTTCTAACTTAAATTAACCTGTTTCTCTTCACCCACATTTTGCCTACGGGATTTTTACCTTTCTTTCATTCTGTAGGTCCTTCTCTGTTCTGACTGGCTTGCGAATGCCTGGCCTGGTCCTCCTTTCTTCCTCATTCTCTTCTCTCTTCTCTCAAGCCTAAATTCCTCCTCCTACTTATTCTTTCTGCCCACCAACCCCGCCTATCCGTCTCCTGCCTAGTTATTGATTGGCTGCTCAGCTTTTCATTAGATCACTCAGGTGCCTTAGGCAGGCAAGGTAAAACAGCAACATATTTGTATATAGAAATACAACATAAACAAATGCAACATACCTTTACAAAGTTAAAGCAATATTCCACAACAATATACAGTATCCATTTTGATAATTAATTTGTTCTATCTTTGGCAAGTGGCAACAACCATATTCTAGCTTCCTTCTATTCCCTTTGGTACATTCTTTGTTTGCTTGCTTGATTGGCTTGAAACAGGATCTTATTCTGTAGCCTTAGCTAGCCTGGAACTCCTTATGTAGATCAGGCTGGCCTGAAACTTGTAGACATCCATTTCCCTCTACTTCCTGAGTGCTGAGAATAAAACCTGTGCCACCATGCCCAGGTTGATACAGTATTTTAAAGCTTTACTACCTATCTTGGATAACTTCTGGCCCAAAAAATAGGAATAAGCTATTTCTACAAGGAATCCTGGTTTGTTTGTTTCTTCCTTCCTTTTTTTGGGGTGGGGGTGGGGGAGGGTGTTTTGAGATAGGGTTTCTTTATGTAACCTTGGCTAACCTGGAACTTGTTCTGTAGATCAGGCTGCCTCGAACTCAGAGATCTGCCTCCTTCTGCCTCCTGAGTGCTGGGACTAAAGGCGTGTGGCACCACCATCCAATTGAATCCCGATTTCTAATAGTGGGAAATCATACTTATGTATCACAACTTGGACCAGAAGTGTTCATTACTACATGGTCATTGCGTCTAGATTTTTTTCATTATAAATCAGGGATTTTTTTAAAGACAAAATGCTTTGAACACAGTTACCTTTGCAATTTAAATTAATTTTTTAAACTTAATTTTTTTTATGTTTATGGGCATTTTGTCTGCATGTTTGTGCCATATAGATGCAGTACCTGAGGAAACCAGAAGGGGGCAACAGCGTCCCCTGGAACAGTTTAGATTTAGAATTACATAGCTTTTACTTAATTTCATCAACAACATGAATCAGCATTTCTACGCCACATCAAAGATCACGGTTCTCAAAAAACCCAGCGTTAGCCATCTGTGATTATAGCACCCAGGAAGTTAAGGCAGGAGAATTGCAAGTTTTAGGCTAGTCTGGGGTATATAGTGAGACCCTGTTTCAAACAAAACAAAAACTCACCATTATTACTTAATTAAAAAATAAAATTTTACAGCTGGGTGTGCACACCTTTAATCTCAGCACTCGGGAGGCAGAGGCAGGTGGATCTCTGAGTTCAAGGTCAGTCTGGTCTACAAAGTGAGTTTCGCGACAACTAGGGCTACAAAGAGAAATCTTATCTTGAAAAAACAAAAACCAAACGAACAAAGATTTTATTTTTTATGTGTGTGGGGGTGGGGGAGGTTGAGTAGTTCCCAAGGAGGCCAGAAGAAAGTATTGGATTCCCTGGAGGCACCTGATGTTGGTGCTGGGAACCAAACTCAGTTTCTCTGCAAAAGCAGTACATGCCCTCAATGGTGGAGCTATATCTCTAGCCTCCATTAATTCTTTTTAATCCCACAACACATTCAAAGTAGTTGCAGAATAATACCAACACTACTGTCAATGATAATGAGGACTTTAAAATACTTTTGTAGTAGTTAGATACTAGGCCCAAGCCTGTCATCCCATGCCTTAAATGTGAGACCTACCTAGTCAACATAGTGAGTTCTAGGCCAGTCCAGGACTATGCATCTAATATCACCGTTTCAAAAACAACAATGATTTCCTTTAAAAAAAATACTTATTTTTAAAAATTTTGTGTATGTATGTGTGCTAGATGCATGTGTGCTAGAGTGTGTATACAAGTGTGTGTGCTAGAGTGTATGTATGTGCACCATGTGTGTGCAGAAGCCATCAGAGGTCAGCCAAAGGCATTGGGTCCCCTGGAACTGGAGCTATAGTTAGTCAGGAGCTGTAATACGGGTGCTGGAAATGGAACCCAGGTCCTTTGTACGAGCAGCAAGTGCTCTTAACCACTGAGCCATGTCTCCAGTCAAGAAATTGGGTTTTTTACACTTATTTTTGATTTTAGAGTATTTGCCATTTTGCATATTATAGACAAATTGTTATGTTTTCAAGTCACTTGAATAGTTTAGTTGGGGGCATTTTATAGAGTCAGAGTTCTTGTGAGGTAGGTTTGTGAGATGGCTCAGTGGGTGGAGGCAACCACCACCAAACCCGACATTGGATCCCTAGGACCCATGTAGCTGGAGGAGAGCTGGCTCCTATGAGTTGTTTTCTGATGTCTACATGGGTCCACACAGACACATGCGCGCACACACACACACACTGGGGGAGGGGAGGAGAGAGGCTAAATAATGTAAAAGGTTATGGCATGGTCTTGTATAGTTGAGGAAAAAAACTAAATTTATTATAAAAACATGCCTGAGCCGGGCGGTGATGGCGCACGCCTTTAATCCCAGCACTTGGGAGGCAGAGGCAGGCGGATCTTTGTGAGTTTGAGACCAGCCTGGTCTACAAGAGCTAGTTCCAGGACAGGCTCCAAAGTCACCGAAAAACCCTGTCTCGAAAAACCAAAAAAATAAAAATAAATAAATAAATAAAAACATGCCTGCCTGTTTCCCACACCTTCTCTTTTATAGACTGCATGGTTGCATGTCTATCTGGGCCTGTAGACTGAACTGGGTGTAGAGCTGACAAGGCCAGAGGCTTTGGTGACACAGTGAGCAGTCCTGTGCCGCTTTCCCTTGGCAAATACTGAAGGGGGGTGATCCCAGAAATGCCTACAGGTGCAGATACAGGACACAAATAAATTCCGTGGTTCTAATAATATCTTCCGAAAGTCAGAATCTTTCTACAGAAGTATATTCTTGACTCTCTTCTCTCCCCAGCCATCCACCCAACGCCTCTTCCCCATGGATAGATAGTTTCAAAAAGTCTGCTCTGGTTCTTCCCCTCACCACGGTTATTGTCTCCAACTCCCTGCTTCGCCTTTGTCATTGTCTTCCTATCCCCCCCCCCATTCTCAATACACACACGATTTTGTGTGTATTGATGAGGGGAGGGAGGAGGAATTGTTGCACAGACTAGCATCATGGAAACGTGGAGATGGGGTAGACAGCTGCAGAGATCAGAGCCGGACGGACTGAATAAACCCTCCTCCCAAACAAATGTGCTCTCAGATTTCTTCTCTGAACAGCTGGGCCTTTCAGCTCCTGAAATACTTGGCAGAGATGGGGAAGGGTCTCAGAACTGTGTTCGCTGCTCATCTTCAAAGCCAGACACCTCCACATCCCATACGTGGAAATTCAGTGGGATACTCAGCACAGCAAAAATGAGGGCAAAAGATAAGCGGCCACTGCCATTCTTAAAGGCCAGGAGCTCCTTACTGAGAATGCTGGAGGAGCAGAGTGGCAGAAGAGGCAGAGCATACAAGCCGGAGTTTGATATCTGGCTTGGCTGCCATGTTTCTTTATTCTCTCTCACTTGGTATCCAACAGTCCGTATTCTGTCCATCCTGCTTCTCCTCACTGCCTTCACTCCCACACCCTACTGCCACCAGTGCTCCTGGAATTTTGGACTTAGCTATTTTTAAAACTGTCAACTCAGTAGCCACCTCCCTCCTCCTCTCAGCTGTCGAGTCCTCAGGCCAGCCATATACTCTCCCTTCCCCCTCCCCCCAACCAAACCTTCTCTGGCTCTCTGACCTCGGTGAGATTGCAGCTAGTCTGGAGAACTGGGAGAGACATGGAGAAAGAGACTGGGGACCCCAGGCTGGAGCAGACCAACAGAATAGGCAACTATGGCTGGCGAACCGGGTATCAGAATAATGTTTGACCTCGGGAAACAGTAAGTTCAGATGGTATTGCAATTGCTTTGATAAGCGTTTGGATTGAGGCTAGAATTTCATAAAATTACAGACATCTGTTCTGAAAACTAAGATTTCTCCTTACCAAGTACCCCAGTCTCCACTCCTCCTACCTCATTGTTTTGGTTTCCAAGCCATGTCTACATGAAGTTTCATGGTGCCTCTTCTCTGGCCCTCTTAACTTTCCTCTGCACTTTATTACACTAAGACTTTGGGGTGTGGGGTAAGGCTGAGAACTGAGCATGGTAGGCACTCACCTACCACTGACTTACACTCCCAGGCCTTACCTCAAGCCCTCTGAGACCTCCCACAGGACTCTTTCCCAATTCATAGACTTACTCCAAAGAGGGGGTTTCGGCAGAAGAAAGGGAGACAGACCGTCTCCCCTCAAAGACCAGGAACTTCTGGATTTGTAAATGGGGGTGGGGATAATAGAAAGAGTTACTCTTCAGGTCTGGAAAAACGCACAAACTGTTGACCAGGCAAAAAACAAGTATTAATTTGAATGCTTGGTTTGTATCCTATACCGAGAGAGAGGGATCATAATGTCAGCCCTCTGGAGTAGCTAAGAGATTGGCTCCTCTTTCACCTGGAAAGTGACGTTCTAAAAGGCACTAGTCTACGATGTTTACCCTTTGTGCCCTTCTAACACAATGAAGAAGGTGGCGGTTGGCGGGTGGAGGGCCTCTCATGGTTGGGAGGGACAAGCAAGAGATGTTTTTAAAGCATTGTCAGACCCCAGGACTTCTGGGAAACCCACTGAGACCTTCAGGACCTCACTTTCCCAAGGAATCCCTCCATTTTTGACACATCTACTATTTGGTAGTCAGGATGGGGCAATACTGTGGACTCTGCCCACTGAGGTCATTCAACCTTCCCTCCACCCCCGAGTCCCTGCCTAGGGGTATTGCACAAGGGACCTGAAGGTGGCTACAGGAACGGGGTACAGGGGCTCGCCAGCCACACTCACCATCTGGAAGCCTTCCACTTCCCAAGCTCCAGTCTGTATAATTCTCACCTCGATCTCCCCAGATTCTCTCCTCTCATCTTGACCCGTCTTTCAGGCCCTTCTCTGTCCCCCACCCAGTCACATTTCTTTTTCCAGTCACAGAACTGCCTGTCGACATTCACTAGGTAGGAGGTTCATCAGCTGGGAAGAACCGGCGCCTGGGGGAATCTGGCTGGATAGGTATGGGGGATCGAGGCCAGGCCCCTAGTCCCTGGTTTCCCCGTGGCAGTCCCCCAACTCTAAGCACCCTCACTCTACTGCTGCTCCTCTGTGGACAGGGTAAGGAAGGGCCAGGGAAAGGTTGGGCACATCTAGAGGTTAGACTGTGCCGGGAGGGGGTGCGCATGTGAGCACATGAGGGAGGGGGAATGGGTGCTGAGTCCCAGACCCTCGCCAGCTCTGAAAGAGGCCTGTCTTGTTTCCCATTTAACTGGCAGAGGGACACAAATCCCTAGACCCTAGGGAAAAGAAGTCTGTCTGGTTTACACGAATTTTAGTAGAGAAAAAGAGGGAAGGAGGCAAGGAGTAGGGGGCTGAAGGTTGGTGCTGGGAAAGAGCCCCCGCTGTGTGGTCAGAACGGCTAGGTTGGAGGATGCCTTTGACAGGCGTGTACTGGACTTGGCTAGGACCTGCGTCTGGGCACCATCTCACTGTCTTTTCCTTCTTGCCTCAGCTCACTCCCAGTGCAAGATCCTCCGCTGCAATGCCGAATACGTCTCGTCCACTCTGAACCTTCGGGAAGGGGGCTCACCGGGCACGCCGCGCGGAGGCGGCCGTGGTGGGGTGTCAGGTGGCTTGTGTCGTGCCCTGCGCTCCTATGCACTCTGCACTCGGCGCACGGCCCGCACCTGCCGCGGGGACCTCGCCTTCCACTCTGCTGTGCACGGCATCGAGGACCTGATGATACAGAACAACTGTTCCCGCCAGGGCCCCACGGCCCCGCCCCCGGCCCGGGGCCCCGCCCTTCCCGGAGCCGGCCCAGTCCCTCCGACCCCAGACCCCTGTGACTACGAAGCCCGGTTTTTTCGGCTGCATGGTCGGGCCCCGGGTTTCTTGCATTGTGCCTCCTTCGGGGATCCGCATGTGCGCAGCTTCCATCACCACTTTCACACATGCCGCGTCCAAGGAGCTTGGCCCCTGCTGGATAACGACTTCCTTTTTGTCCAGGCCACCAGTTCCCCCGTGGCATCAGGGGCCAACGCGACCACCACCCGGAAGGTCAGGGATTCAGTTTTCCTCCCAATCCAGTCCTCGTTCTCACTCTTCCTCAGTCACCCAACTCCTGGTTCCTCATCTTCCCCAAACATTCCCTCCCATCCTGAATGGTTTCCTCCTATCCAAACAATTGCTCTTCTAAATCAATTCCTCTCGATAGGAATTTTATTCAGAAGCAGGTAACACTGAAGAAGCCGGGGTTACAGCCGGGAATAGCAATGCCGAGGAGTCAGAGGGACACTTTATTTTCTTTGGAAGTTGCTGAGATTGAGACAAAAAAATGGGGGGAGGGTAAGTAGGGATTGGAAACTATTGGAAGGCAGTGGGGGATGGGTTCAAGGACTGAGGACCGTGAAGACCACTTGCGTCCGCTGGCGTCAGATCCCTGACAATATGTGCTGCTTGACTATGGGGAGGATGCGCTGAGCCCTAATAAACTGTTTTCCTCTTTGCCTGAACAGATAACCATCATATTTAAGAACATGCAGGAATGCATTGACCAGAAAGTCTACCAGGCCGAAGTGGATAATCTTCCTGCTGCTTTTGAAGATGGTTCTATCAATGGAGGCGACCGACCTGGGGGCTCGAGCTTGTCCATTCAAACTGCTAACCCTGGGAGCCATGTGGAGATCCGAGCCGCCTACATTGGGACAACTATAATCATTCGACAGACAGCTGGACAGCTCTCCTTCTCCATCAGGGTAGCCGAGGACGTGGCACGGGCCTTCTCCGCTGAGCAGGACCTCCAGCTGTGTGTTGGGGGATGCCCTCCGAGTCAGCGACTCTCTCGCTCAGAGCGCAATCGCCGCGGGGCTATAGCCGTGGATACTGCCAGAAGGCTATGTAAGGAAGGGCTTCCCGTTGAAGATGCCTACTTCCAATCCTGTGTCTTTGATGTTTCAGTCTCTGGTGACCCCAACTTTACTGTGGCAGCCCAGACAGCTCTGGACGATGCCCGAGTCTTCTTGGCGGATTTGGAGAAATTGCACCTTTTCCCCTCAGATGCGGGGCCTCCTCTTGTCCCAGCAACCGTCCTTGTGCCAATTCTTTCAGCCCTCCTTGTTTTGTGGCTTTGCATTCAGTGAGTAGGCCAGCAACCCCGTGACTAGTTTGGAAACCATTTGAGGGTAGAAGTTGGTGTGAGAAAACACAAAGATGCGCCAAAGAAAACAGGACACAATGACATTCACCCAGAATCAGATGAGGCTGCGGCCCAGGACTCAAATGATTCCAGAATAAGGATTCTGGACCAGAGCTTTGCAGTGCGGATGCTGGTAGGGGCTCTTCACCGTGAATTAATTTCCCCAGTCCCGTTTGCAGTAGGCAGATTACTCCACTCCACATACACCTGACATCACTCCTACACGCCTAGGGGTTGTGAGAGTGCTAATGACCAGCAAAACATTAAAGTGTTGAGATGTAAGAACTAAAAGAAGGAAGACATGATTGTCTATAAGAAAGTCGAAAGAGGAGAAAATAATTAGGGAAAGCTCTTGGGTTCAGAAATGAAGCGGGCATTGTCTAGCTCTCAGACAAAGGAAGTCAGCTTTTGGAGACTAGTACCAATACAGAAACTGGCATCCCCAGCCCTCACTAATCTGTAATTAAAGCTATGCATTCTCCACACTATGCTCTGTCACCTGTGTTGAATCCCTTTCCAGATGTGTGACATGGAGTTGAAGCAATGTGTTCACTCACTGAAAGAGGTCTCGGAGTTTTCAGCCATGTATTTGCCCTTTGGAATCCACCGGCTATTAGACAAAACTGGTTCACAGGAAGGAATCATGAGTATTACTATTATTTATTATCATTGTTTGTATTTTCGATGGAACCTCACGTAGCCCAGGCAGGCCTTGAACTACTGATCCAACTGTCTCTACTTCTCAAGTGCTGGAGTTAGAATTCACCTATGTCTTGGAGTGCATAGTTCTTCACCGAATTCTATGGCCTTTGGGTTCACGTGGGGAGAAGGTGGTTGAGGAGCAGAGTAATGAGAAGTAAGGAACGACACAGAGATGGCACTGTGAAGTTTGTAGCATCTTTCAGGAAATGAGAACCAAGGGAGTTATCCCCACAGTCATGGCTAGTGAGAAACTAGTGCAACTAAGATGCCAAGCATGGAATCATGAGGTAGGCAGGAGGAATTACAAAACACCATGGGAGTGGGGCTGAGGAGTTCAAATTGATCACGAACATTTATTTAGAACTTAAAATTTGCCAGGCAATGTTATAAACACTTAAATATCTGTATAATAAAGTTACAAACACATTAAAAATGCATGAAGCTGGAGAGATGGCTTGGCGGTTAAGAGCACTTATTGCCCTTACAGAGAACTCAGATTCTATTCCCAGCACCCACAATGCTAACCAGTGGTCTACACCTGCAGTTCCAGGGGATGCGACATACCGTCAGGCCTCCTCTGGCAACTGAATGCAATAGTGCACATAAACTCATGTGGGCACACACATACACACACACACACATACACACATATACATTTTAAGACCTTAAAATATATATTTATGCATTAAGGACCAGGCATGTAACTCAATGAGGTAGCATTGGAGCAGCATGTACAGGGGCCCTGGGCTTGATCACTAGTACAGCAAAATAATCATAACAACAATTATTTCAGTTTGCCATGGTAGCATACTCCAGCAATCCCAGCACTCAGAAAGTGGAAGCAAAAGGATGAGGAGTTCAAAGTCATCCTTAGTTAGATATGAAATTCAAGGCCAGCCTGAGCTATGTGGAACCCTGTCTCCACCCTCCTTCTCAAACTAAGTAATGGTGCTTGTTTGTATAACTCTCTAAGAAAGACAGTATTCTTCTGTTGTGCCTATGGAGATACACAGACAGACGCGGAGTGATCAAAGGCATGCATCACCACGCCCAGCTCAGAAACCTAACTCTTTACCACTCCAGCATATTGCTGAGGAAACAGAGCAATGAAGGATTGTGATTGTGGAGCCAGGCAGAGGAGGAGTGAGGCCATGGATGCCACTACAAAAGCTCCTTTCTGGCCCGGCAGTGGTGGCCTATGGCTTTAATTCCAGCACTGGGGAGGCAGAGGCAGCCAGATCTCTGTGAGTTCGAGGCCAGCCTGGTCTACACAGTGAGTTCTGGGACAGCCAAGATTGTTACACTAAGAAACACTGAAGAGAGAGAGAGAGAGAGAGAGAGAGAGAGAGAGAGAGAGAAGGGCAACAAGCCCAAACTGAATAAGCCCTGCTCCTGACCAAACAGGAAGGCTGATGATTAGACATTTAGCATCTCAGTCCTCTCCTTCAGGTACCCGTGGTCTGGGGCATCCTCTCTCTGACCTGCTCAAATACTTGGCGGTTATCCTCTGTGTCTCCTGGTCCCACGCTCATGAAAACACACCCCTGTGTACCTAGCCTGTGCTTACCCTGTCAGTTCTGGCCTGATGGCAGAAGATACAAAATAATCCCATGCTAATTCAGAACTACATATAATAAAATTTATTTATTCAGGGGAGACTCACAGATCACTGTCCTAGACCACAGTCCTCTGCACTAACGGGGAACAGACTTTAGCAGCTGGAAGGGAAAGCCGGAAGCAAGACCGCGAGCATACACTTTACAGCCACATTTATAGTACTAGAGACCACGCCCAAGTGGGCTGGTATCTTAAAGGCTACTGGTCAAAGGAGCTACCACAGCACTGGCCTACCAGATATCTTCTGTATTTTAAATCTGAAACAGGGTCTCCTAGCCCAGACTAGTCTGGAACCCTATGTAGCCCAGGATAGCTTTGTCCTCCTGATTCTCCTGTGTCTGACTCCCAAGAGATGGGGTTAACACCATGCCTGGCCGTTCTGCAGTTTTCATCCCGCCTTCTACTCCTCTCTAGCAAGTGTGCCCAGTCCCTCAAACTACAGTCTTTATATTTTCTGAAATAGCCTTCAGTTCATCTAGGAAATAATCCATCCCAATGGGGGAAGTGTGTGTGAGAGAGCGTGTGCACAAGAGTGTGAGTGTGTGAGTGCACCTGACTGTGAGTGTGTATGTGTGAGTGTGTGAATGTGTCACTTTACCCAGTGCTGTACCTTAATCTACAGACAGTATGGGCATTTTAATGGCGTTTTGTTTAGTTTTGTTTTTTCACAGGATCTCATGTAGGTGGAGCCCGAACTTGCTGTGGTAGACAAGGCTGGTGTTCCTGATTCCATTTTGAAGTTTGGGGACTACAAGCCTGCACCACCATGCAATTAATCCAGTACTAGTGACTGAACTCGGGCTTTGTGTGTGCCAGACAAGTATGAGCTGCACCCCCAACCCTGCCAACACATGTATGCAACATTGCTAAAATTGGACTGGATCTCTTGCCTAAAGGGCCACTTTATCCCTCGGGTGTGAGAATGCCAAAGAAGAATTTCCTAACCAGTTAGCTGAGAACGTTCTTTTATGGTGCCAGTCACATAAAACTCTTCCTCTGCTGAGTCTTGGGATTTAGCCCATTTCTCAATGGGATGTTTAAAAATGAGTAGCTCCAGCCGGGCGGTGGTGGTGCACGCCTTTAATCCCAGCACTCGGGAGGCAGAGGCAGAGGCAGGCAGATCTCTGTGTGTTCAAGGCTAACCTGGTCTACAGAGTGAGTTCCAGGACAGCCAAAGCTACGTGGAGAAACCCTGTTTCAAAAATAAAACTACCAACAAAAAATGAGTAGCTCAAATAAACCCAAGAAAAGACAAAGCAGCATTATTAATGGTAAGGAGATGTGAATCCAAACACGGCAAGCAAAGGCTGGGGCGATCACTCGGTGGCCAAAGTGCTTGGTGCATAAGCTCGCGGAACTCAGGTCCCCAGTACCCGCCTAAAAGTTGGGCACAGTGATACATGTGTGTAACTCCAACCTAGGGGCCTGAGACAGGCAGATTCCTGGGGCTTACTGGTCAACCAGCTAGCAGAGTGACTTTCAGGTTCAGTGAGACACCCAGTCTTAAGAAGTAAGGGAGGGGGAGCAGTGAGGTGTTCTCTAGGCCCATGTGTGAACGTGCCGAGAAAGGTCTTGCTGCTAAAATTCCTTCCAGGGGGCACGAAGCACAAGCTATCCCTTTCTCCTAAGGTCCCAGTGACACACAAACCAAGGCATGACTCTGCCAGAATTCACTCTGGGGACCCAATGGATGTCCGTACAGAGCTTAGGTAACTAGGAGAATTAGCATACAGGGGTTCAGACACTCCTCCCCTGCCTGCTATAACTGGAAAGCCTTACCCAGCAGGGGTGAGGGCTTTCCCAGAGCCGCATAGAAGGATGGAGCCTCCCCTCTGCTAGTCTCACCTGGCCTCTATATACTCTAACCCACTGATTCTCAGCCTTCCTAATGCCGAGACCCTTTAATACAGTTCCTCATGTTATAGTGGCCCCCAGCCATTAAATTATTTTTGTTGCTGCTCCATAGCTGTGATTTTGCTACTGCTATGAATCGTAATGTAAATAGCTGATATGAGACCCCAAAGAGGGTCGGGACCCATAGGTTGAGAAGCCCTGCTCTAGCCCCTCCCCCGGTCCAAGTGTACAGTTGTCAGATGGCAACTGGATATCTGACAAGAGGTTCTCTCCTGTCCTATTCAGCTCCCCTACGAAGGGGATCATGGCAGGGGAGTGGCGTAAACCATCAAAATCCCAAGTGGGATGATCTTTTGCAAGGGGGCGCAGCTGAACTCCCCAAGATGACCGCTGATTGCCTATAAGAACAACTCTCATGACAGACTGACGACTTGCTCCTGAATTATGCAAAGGTGGAAGGAGAGGACCAACCCCACAAAACCGTCCTCTGGCGTCCACATCTGGAACCTACCAGATGTGTGTCCTAGTGTGCATAACTCCATACTCACGATAACTGAGAAGGTGGAGGGTCGAGCTAGAGAGACAGCTCAGCAGTTAAGAGCACTTGCTGCTCTTGCAGGGCACTCAGTCTCCAGCGCCCACGTGGATGCTAACAACTGTAACTTCAGTTCCAAAGGAGCCCATGCTTCCTCTGGCCTCTGGGGGCGCTGCACACAAGTGGTGCAGAGTCGCAAATGCCGGCAAAACACCCATAATATAAAATAAAGCTTTAAAAAATCTTCAAAAATTAAAGTTAAAAATAAAACAAGATGACAACCCGGTGAGAAGGACGCCAACATCAGTTTCCGGCCTCCACACGCGAGGACAGTGAAAAGTAAGTGTGGGGGCTCACACTCTCAACACCAGCACACAGGAGGGAGAGACAGGCAGGGCTCTAGGGCTTTGAAGTCAGCCTGGTCTACACTGGGAGTTCCAGGTCAGCCAGGGTTGTATCATGACAAAAGCCACTACAAACTAAAAAAGTTAATAAAAGTTTGATCACCCTAAATATTGTCAAGATTTGGAATGCTCCAGATGTGATAAGAATATAAAATGGTACATCAACTTTGTATATATATATATAAAATCCATTTTGGCAGGTTTGGGGAGCTTTTCAGTGGGGAAGGGTGCATTCGTAGGCTGGAGGTTAACTCTGGTGGTCTTTCTCAGGAAATGTCCCTCTGTTTTGTTTTGTCTTTGAGATAAAGGAGGATCTCCCACGGGCCTAAATCTCACCAAGTGCTAGGCTGGCTGGCCAGCAAGCCCCAGGGAGATCCGCCTGTCTCTGTCTCCCCAGGGCGTGGTTACAATTGTACCAAATTCAGCTTTTATAACAAATGTTTATTTATTTAATGGGAAGGTCACGTGTGTCAAGCATATGTCATAGCCCACATGTGGAGGTCAGAGAACACTTTGGAGTCCATTCTGTCCTTCCGTGATGTGGGACCAAACTGAGGTTATCATACTCGGTGTCAAGTGCCTTTACTGAGCCATCTCAGTGTCCCCTGCCTACATATATATATATATCCAGGGTTTTTTTGTTTTGTTTTGTCTTGAGACAGGGTCTGCTATGTAGACCGGGCTGGCCTTGAACTCACAAGAGATCGTCTATCTCTGCTGTGCTGTTTTGGTTTTTTTTTGTTTGTTTTGTCAGCTTGACACAAGCTAGAGTTATCTGGGTAAAGGACCTTCAGTTGAGAAAATGCCTCCAACAGATAGCCCGTGCACAAACCTGTAGGGCATTTTCTTGATTAATTATTAATGTGGGGGTACCACCCCTCGGTTGTGCTCCTGAGTTGATTAAGAAATCAGGCTGAGCAAACTACTCATGGCATCAGCTCCAGCCTCCAGGAGTTCTTCCCTGAGTTCTGCTCTGACTTCCTTCAGTGGCGGAATGGGACCTGGGGTTGTGAACTGAAACAGACCCTTTCCTTCCTAAGCTGTTTTGGTCATGGTGTGATCAGCAGCAGAAACCTCACTGAGCCTCGTCAGCCTTTGAAAGATTCATTTCTATCACTTTTAATTCTGTGCATGAGTGTCTCTGTGCAGGTATGTGAACGTGAGGGCAGGGTTGGTTGGGTCTCCCTGGACCGGAATCTCCTGACGTGGACACTAGGAACGGCACTGGCCTCTGGGAGGTCTGAATGTGCTCCCTACCTAGCCTTTTGGTTTTTAGGGGTTTTTTATTATTTATTTTTACTTTGTGTGTGTGTGTGTGTGTGTGTGTGTGTGTACGTGCACTGTGTACTTGCCTGGTGCCCTCAGAGGTCAGAAGAGGTCATTGGATCCCCTGGAAC
>JAQHUG010000335.1:2040568-2051299 GCA_028555095.1 Dicrostonyx torquatus | reverse complement strand
CTCCTCTGGAGGGGTGCCCCAACCATCAGCTCAATCCCATATTCTCCTCTGGAGGGGTGCCCCAACCATCAGCTCAATTCCATATCCTCCTCTGGAGGGGTGCCCCCACCGTCAGCTCAATCCTATATCTACCTCTGGAGGGGTGCCCCAGCCATCAGCTGAATCCCATATCTACCTCTGGAGGGGTGCCCCAACCATCAGCTCAATCCATATCCTCCTCTGGAGGGGTGCCCCAACCATCAGCTCAATTCCATATCCTCCTCTGGAGGGGTGCCCCAACCATCAGCTCAATTCCATATCCTCCTCTGGAGGGGTACCCCAACAGTCAGCTCAATTGCTACTTACCGTGTGAGCTGTACTCTGGCAGGTGCTAGGAAGAATCCAAAACTACAAAAAGGACATAGCCCTGCTCTCTAGAAACTCATTACTAAAGAAAAAGGGCAACTTACCTGTGAATGTACCTGAGAAATAAAGAACACACTAGGGAGTATTTAAAATAGTAAAATAATATTTATGGATAAGGCAGAAAATGAGAAGACGACCTCAAGACTTGAGAGGAATGTCATTTGGCTGTCTACCTGGACTGGGGTGGGGAGCAGTGTAGGATTTCAGACCCCAGGGCTGGGGAGGGAAGGCAGGTGTTGCAGGTGGAGAGAAAGTGTGAACAAGACTTCACACAGGAGGGGAGAATGTAAGGCGGACACAGGTTTGCTGAGGTGGAGGGTGTGCAGATCGGGAAGGGGTGGACAAGGAGATGGCAGGTTTGGCCTACCGTTTCGTGAAGGCTTCAGACGCCAGGATAGAGCATTTGAATGAGCCCCAGCAAGCACAGGGTTTTGGAGAATCACGAGAGCTGGCAGGAAAGAAATTCTGTTGGGTTAATTGAGTTATACTCCATAGGCTATAGTGGGGAGATTAGGCAAAGATTATTAAGAAATCTAAGGTGGGTGTGGAGGCACTTGGAAGACGGAGGTGAGAGGATCAGGAGACAGAGGCCTGTCTGGGGTATGTAAAACTCTATTCACCACCCATCTACCCCTGGGTCCCTCCTGCTCCCCCATTTTTTTAAAAAAGGAAATGTGCTAGAGTATTGGTATTGGGGAAGACAAATGTATATATATTACTAAATAAGTAGAACTTGAATTACGAACTAGAATGCTGGAGACAGGCTAATAACACAGTACAAAAATTTTCTGTTTGGTTTTAGACTAAGCGCTCAAGTCGTCCATGATGGTCTCACCTTGAGCTTCTGATATTTTTTTTTTCAGGATTTCTCTGTGTGTAGCCCTAGCTGTCCTGGAACTCAGTCTGTAGACCAGGCTGTCCTAGAACTCAGAAATCCACCTGCCTCTGCCTCCCAAGTGCTGGGGTTGAAGGTCTACACCATCCCTGCCTGGAGGGCTCCTTCTTCCTTTACCTCCTGATCAAATCTAACACGTCATGCATGCTGGGCTGGAATTACATCCCCCAGCCTAGTCTTGTGGTTTGGGGTTTTTGATTTTGTTTTTTTAGATTTATTACTCTTATTTCACGTGTATGGGTGTTTTGCCTGCATGTATGTCTGTGTATCATGTGTATGCAGGTGCTGATGGAAGCCAGAACGGGGGTCAGACCCTCTGGAGCTGTCGTTACAGGTGGTTGTGGGTACTGAGAATGGAACCCAGGTCCTCTAGAAAAGCAACAAGTGCTCTTAACCACTGAGCCATCTCTCCAGGCTCTCTGCCACCCAGAGTTTTAATAATATTTACAAAAGAATTATGTACATATGGATGAAATGAATAGCAAAGAAAGAAGAGGCCCACTGGGCTAGAAAGCTGGCTCAGTGGTTCTGAGTATTTGTTGTTAACAAAAAACCCAGGTTGGGTTCCCAGCACCCTTATGAAGGCTGGCCACCTCCTCGGGCACCAGGCATGAATGTGGTGAACAGATGTACATGGAGGCAAAGCACACATACACATAAAATAATAAAAATAAATCTAAAAATTAAAAAGAGAGAAAGCCAAACAAAATCCTTAGGAAAGGAAACAAAATAGAATTGCTGGCAAAAGATAACAAAGTCCCAAAGCCAAGGTGAATGTCTAATTATTTTTGAAACTGTATAGCTGTCAAACAAAAAGCAAAACCAAAAAAAAAAAAAAAAAAGACCAACACTTTGGTGTCTTCCAAAAACCTTGAAGAAAATCTAGAGCAGTGGTCTAGAGCAGTGGTTCTCAACCTTCCTAATGCCGGACCCTTTATTACAGTTCCTCATGTTGTGCTGACCCCAACCATACAATTATTTTGTTGCTATTTCATAACTGTAATTTTGCTAGTTATGAATCGTAATATAAATATCCGTGTTTTCCAATGGTCTTAGATGGCCCCTGTGAAGGAGTTGTCTGACTCCTAGGTCGAGAAACACTTCTAGAGGGAAGAGAATAAGCCAAACTACAAAGGGAGGAGTTTAGTTAAACAAAGATGACTTAAGAGATTCTCTTTCAAGTCTTAAGCCAGCTGTGGGGTTGCTTGCAGACCTGGCACTCAGGAGGCGGAGGCCGGAAGATCAGCTGAGCTCAGGGACTTCGAAACAGCCTGGGCAGTAAGGCAAGACCTTGTCTTAGGTGTCTAAAAAGAAAAGGACGTCAGTACTTCAAGAGCCCAAGTGGGGTCCTCCAGATGAGGTGTTTTGTGCAGGAGCGCTTCCACACCAGTCTTTAGTTCAGGTGTCCATGATAAAAGCATCAAAACAGGCACCAGAAGGTCTGGGCCAGGAACAGCTCCAACCAGACCTTAGCTGATTGTCTGAGAGGATGCCATGAGGCCAAAATAAGGGAACTATCTAGAGTCCTCCTTAAAGCTCTTAGAGTCTTTAGAGTTCGTATCCTTCTCAATGCCTTTACAAAGATCAAAAAAGGATACATGGATACATATCAAAGCACCGGGAAATCATGTCTCACAGCATTTGGTCCAGGCTGGCCTGGAACTCACTATACAGCCCAGACTAGTCATGAAGTGTCGGTAATCCTCCTGCCTTACACTCCCAGTGCCGGGGTTGTATGAGTGAGTCACCTGCTTGGCACGGAACAAATAGACCTAGGTTTAAATTCTGGATGTACTTACAAAACCTGTGCCCTTGGGCAAATCCCTACACCTTTCTGGGCCTGGTGTAATTAACCCCCAGCCACAGGGTTATTGGGAGAAGTAAATGAAAGACCCCAACTTTAAATTCTGTTTAGACTAAGGTGATAGATGGCTTTACAAATACAGTAGCCTGGACGTAGCATGTAGACAACTGGTCCTTGGGTTGGGTAAATCTCAAAGTTTAGTTCCAGTGTTAGGAAGGCAGAGGCAGGTGGGTCTCTGTGAGACCAAGGCTAGCCCGAGATGCATAGTGAAATCGTGCCTTTAAAAAAGCAAGTTTGAGGCCAGTCTGAGATACAAGCAACCTTGTCTTTAAAAAAAAAAAAGTGTCTTTGAATTCTTAGGATGTCATATAATTATTTAGGTATTCTTATCTGTGACTTTGAGTCATGTAAACAACTGGGCCGACTCAAATCCACAGTCTCATTTAACATCTTTTCCACCTCTAAACTAACATTCCTTAGGGAAAAACAAGACAAAAGGGGGTGGATGAAGAACAAGACAAAGTGGAGGCCCTGGCAAGAGGCAAACACTGTTTGCTTTCCCAGCTGAGCCTTTCCAGCCCTAAATGTCTGCAAAGCCAGAGGTGAAAGAAAAGCAAGATTGAGTCATGCCCTCACCTCCTCCTGTTCACTGGGCTTGCAGGCTGCCAGCATTGGCTATCAGGTCACCCAGAGTAAAACAAAGGACAAATACCACGGGTTTCCTACTGGCACCGGGAAGAAGAGGGTGGGAAAGGGGCAGGTAAGCGATGACCTCACTTGCAAAACTCCCGAGCCAAGCCCTGCCTTGCTCCTCTGGGTATATCTGTCCTTGTCTTTGTACCCACAAGTGTTTATACTGTTTGTCAGGCAAGAGTTTATAAGACTGTTTTCTTTCTTCCACCTAAGAACTGAGAAGGGGTGTGAGGGGGGGGGTGTGTGTGTGTGTGTGTGTGTGTGTGAGAGAGAGAGAGAGAGAGAGAGAGAGAGAGAGAGAGAGAGAGAGAGAGAGAAGAGGGACAGATTGTTATCAGAATACCAGGTGAAAGGTTATTAACAGCCTATCTAGGAGGCAGCCAATTCAGAACATACCTTGGCGACAGGCCCGGGGAAGTAAGCTGCCGCTGCCAAAGTTACACAGATTTTTGGCCTAACACAGAACAAACAAGTGGTCTGCAGGGAATGTTGTAAACAGAAGAAAGGACAGTCACACAGAGAACAAGACACTGAACTGTCCATGGGATTGTTTAAATTAAAAAAAAAAATCAGTACTCCATAGACAACCTCAACTAAATACCAGGGCTGCCTTTTCTCTAAGATGTCCCAAGTCAACACTCGGGGACCCGTTTGCAGGCACCTCTCCTCCTTCCTTCTGATTTCCTCAAATCTTAACAACAAAAATGATAATTGTCTACATTTAATTTATTTTGTGTCTGTGGGCCTGAGTAGTAGGGCAGGGAAGGTCAGGGCCGGGTCTCTCCTACTGTAGGGTTCTGGGGACTGAACTCAGGTTGCTGGGCCTCGCACCATCTCCCTGGCTCTCCTCAAATCTTATGTAGCTGGGGCTGAAGAAGTGGCTTGGTGGCTAATAGTATCAGAGGACCCGGATTTAATTCCAAGCACCAAAATGGCAGTTACAACCCTGTAACTCCAGTTTCCAGGGTATCTGGCATTGTCTTCTAGACCCTGTCTGCAGCAGGCATACATGTGAGAAAGCACCCATGCACATAAACATTAAGTCTTATGTTGGTACATATCACACTATTTAACAATATTGATAAATATGCTTTTGGTAAGCATTTTGATGTTTTATGATATCAAGCTAATTTTTTTTCCTCAGATGCCTGTACAGTTTGGAACTAAAATGAGAGTCCTACCTCCTTTGTTCTTAATCAATACTGTTTATCATTAGAAAACACCTCAAGCCTAGTTACCTTTCTGGAACACACACACACACACACACACACACACACACACCCTAAGGATCAACATGTTCCTAAACTGTTGTGTTTATGGTTTTCAAACGTGTGATATCCAACTCTGAGCTTGCTTAATATTGAGGCTGAGTTGTAACTTGTTAGCCTTAGGGTGTCAACCCAGTTAAGGCATGTGAGCATGGCGAGGCACTGTTGAGGACAGCAGGAAGAGGTTCCTAACTGTGCAGAAGGCAGCATTTTAGACACGCGAAAGCTTTTTACTTCTCCATCTTAAACTCAGGACCATTGTCTTCATTTCCCAGCACAAGGAACAAGGCGACAATCTCCTGATAATTCTGCCCAAATATGGAAGGAGTCTAGGACTCAGTGGCAAGGGGAGGGGGTGGGAATCCTTCTGCACAGGAGGTTTTCTTAGCACACTTAAGACTTATTTCTTGAGTCAGCTCCTGGAGGCATCTCTGTCAGCTTAGTCAACAGACACCTGAATAAAGCCAATAGAACCTGAGCCCTGGTGAGGGTGACACAGGCTTACGGATATGCATTTCATTTAGCGAGCTTATAGAGAGGAGGAAGACATAAGAGTGACAGGAACTCGGGAACAGAGTCAGAAGTGATGGATCTTTTTCTTCCTTTTTTTTTTTTTTTTTTGTACCCACTCCTTTTTTCCTGGAGAAACAGGGACGGAGGGAGAGATCAGTCTAAAGTACACACCTCATTAAGGTTGCAGTGAGGTAAAAGAGGGAACATATACAAAGTGTTCCCCAACTTCACAGGTAGTCTGAAGAGATGAGGGGATAAGCAACAGGATGTGGACACTCCCTTACTGCTTCCGTTCCAGAGAAGAGAGAAGAGAATAGAATGTACATGTGTGAGAACAGTCGTAGCCCATAGGGACATGAAAGGAAGGGAACACACCAGACAAATGTTCCCGCTTTCCAATGAGGACTGAAAGGGGACTTAAAATGTCCGACATATGCGCTTTGTTCCTAAGTAGACATGCATAGGAGGACGCCGGGGCTCTTTCTCACTAACACGTCTGCACCTTCGCCCTCCGCCCAGTCTGAAGTATCCTTGGGGCAGTGGGATTGTTTTTCACAGACTTGCGAACTTGTGAGCCAAGAATAAACAGTCGCCTCGAAATGAATTGCGCTGGCTAAGACGAGGCATGAAATCGTCTCCTAAGCACATTTTTCTTTCACCTAAAAAAAGAAAAAAGAAAAACAACCCCAAGCCACCCAAACAACCGTGACCCCAGGCCGAGTGCCTGGATGGGGTTCAGGGTCGCGGGGCCAGGGCCTCCCAACTCCCGGGGGTGGGGTGTGAGCGGTCCGCTGTCCCAGCCTCGCCCCTCCTCCTGGCAAGGCAGCGCACCCGCACAACAACCATTTTCCCCGCTAGAGCACACCGTGTCCACGCGCCCCTGCGGCCTCGCTGATTGGTTGGAGGCCTGGTAAACAAGAGCCAAGCAGCCAATGGGAGAACTGTGCACGAGGGCTGCACGAGCCTCAGAGCCAGCGCTCGCGTGGTACTGCTAGCTAGGCAGCTATATAAAGGCGTTTCCGGCTCCCGGTAGACACTCTCTTCCTCTGGTCTCCTGCCTATCCGGAGTTCATCCAGCTGCTGGAGCTAAGACAGCTGTTGTTGCTGTCTCTTGAAAGCCTTTGGCACAGCCCGCGGGTTGAAACTTTCAGGCACCGTTTCGAGAAGTTGTTAGGGTTTGCTGGAGAGCTTCTTAAAATTTTTATTTGGGTTTTTCAAGCCCCGTCTGCCGTCCGGAGAGTGAGCGCTTTAATTTGCTGTGAAGTGCTCCTGGAGTTTTTCCTCTCCTGCTTCCGTTTATCTTGAACCCACTGAGCCCAAGCATGGTGATGTTCAAGAAGATCAAGGCTTTTGAGGTGGTCTTCAACGACCCGGAAAAGGTGTACGGCAGTGGGGAGAAGGTGGCCGGCCGGGTGATAGTGGAAGTGTGTGAAGTTACTCGGATCAAAGCCGTCAGGATCCTGGCTTGCGGAGTGGCCAAGGTCCTGTGGATGCAGGGGTCTCAGCAGTGCAAACAGACCTTGGACTACCTGCGCTACGAAGACACGCTGCTCCTGGAAGACCAGCCGACAGGTACGGAGCCAGCTGTTCTTTGCAGGGCGGATGGTGACTGGAGCGGGGGAGGGCTTAAAAGGAGGCACTGGAGCCTCCACCAAGTGTTTTGAGTTGTTCGCTTGAAGGGTTTGACTTATGTTGGTCCCGATATTTTTAAGTTTTAATTTGCAAGTATTTTGCTATACGCCCTTCCCCCGGGGATGATTTATACATTTTTTTGAGGTGCTGTTTCCAGAAGGTGTTGCCTTAGCTACTTAAAGATTAATGTATTCTTAAAGATTAATGTATTCACAGTCTGTTCCCGTTTCCTGGGGCAACTGTGCTGGATGAACCTCTTAGTAATGTGGGCTTTGCAGCTTTCTGTCCAAGATAGTGCACAGGAATCTCTTATTCCACTGTGAGAGATGATAATGGAAGTAAAATAATCTTGTCTGCTGCCCAAACCGTCTACACAGAGGCTTTTGAAATGTAACGAGAAACCTAATGGGCCCTTGCCTTTGTTTCCCTGCAGGTGAGAACGAAATGGTGATCATGAGACCTGGAAACAAATACGAGTACAAGTTTGGCTTCGAACTTCCTCAAGGGTAGGCATTGGCTGAGTGCACCTTGGACTCTTATTTCTATAAGCCCCCTTCCCCTCCCCCCTCTGATCTCTTACTGTTCTTAGAGAGTATTAATTTTTTTCCCCATCGTTTTGACACAGGCCCCTGGGAACATCCTTCAAAGGCAAATACGGTTGTGTCGACTACTGGGTGAAGGCTTTTCTTGATCGTCCCAGCCAGCCGACTCAGGAGGCAAAGAAAAACTTTGAAGTGATGGACTTAGTGGATGTCAATACCCCTGATTTAATGGTGAGGGTTAGTTTAAGATTCTAGTCTCCTTGGTCGGGGATAATAAATTAGATGCTTGGAGCATTGAAATATCTCAAAATATCGTGTCCTTCTACACAGGCACCGGTATCAGCTAAAAAGGAGAAGAAAGTTTCCTGCATGTTCATTCCTGATGGGCGCGTGTCCGTCTCTGCTCGAATCGACAGAAAAGGGTTCTGCGAAGGTAAAAACCTTGTGCTTAAAACACAGGCAGGGTAGCCAGAACTTTGAGGCTTTGAGGGGGAGGGGGACATGGAGTCGAGGAGAGGAAGCACAGTTAACCTAATGGATATTCATGCCTTTTCATCTCTTATCCCAGGTGATGACATTTCCATCCATGCCGACTTCGAGAACACTTGCTCCCGCATTGTGGTCCCCAAAGCAGCTATTGTGGCCCGACACACTTACCTTGCCAATGGCCAGACCAAGGTGTTAACTCAGAAGCTGTCGTCAGTCAGAGGCAATCACATCATCTCAGGGACCTGTGCGTCATGGCGTGGCAAGAGCCTCCGCGTGCAGAAGATCAGACCATCCATCTTGGGCTGCAACATCCTGCGTGTGGAGTATTCCTTGCTGGTGAGTGAAGTAGGGGCTTGGTTCTAGAAGGGAAACAATTCTTCAGGTACAAATTCAGTGTCTCTTCTACCCACCCATCTAACACACTGCCACCTTCCTTTCTAGATCTATGTGAGTGTCCCTGGCTCCAAGAAAGTCATCCTTGACCTCCCGCTGGTGATCGGCAGCAGGTCAGGTCTGAGCAGCCGGACATCCAGCATGGCCAGCCGGACAAGCTCTGAAATGAGTTGGATAGATCTGAACATCCCAGATACCCCAGAAGGTAAGCTACAGCTAATAGCTTTTCTTTTGGCCTGATCGGGCTTGCGATATTGGTAGTCTGGCAGTTTTTAAGCTGGATTTCTCATCCCTGTTTTCCCCTTATAGCCCCTCCTTGCTACATGGACATCATTCCTGAAGACCACCGCTTAGAGAGCCCCACCACTCCTCTGCTCGATGACGTGGATGGTGCTCAGGACAGCCCTATCTTTATGTATGCCCCTGAGTTCCAGTTCATGCCCCCACCCACTTACACTGAGGTGAGAGTTGCTACTTTTTATTGTTGACATTTTATCCCAGGCCTTCTGAAGGAAGGCAGGATTATTAAACGCATGGTTTTTCTACCTAAAACAACTAAAGTAGTCTCTTCATGCTTCCTCCCCAGGTGGATCCCTGCACCCTAAACAACAACAACGTGCAGTGAGCGTGTGGGAGACAAGATGCGTCTGTACTCACTCATTTCTTTCTGCCTCTCTGCTTGGACTCCAGTGTTTTAGAGACCCAGTCTCAGAGTGGAGAACGACTGCACCACAGGGGTGATGATCAGCAGGCGGGTTCTCCGGCTTCAAGTGGTGCGGACCCAGCCAGCGCCCGCACTGTGTGTGGTATTAGGAGTGTTTGCTGGGTGGTTCAGACCCGGTCCACTTTCTCTCAGGCCTTGGAAATGAAGACATTGTCTGTAGCTTTTGAGTCAGTGTATAAATGACCTTCTGGCATGGTCTTTCCGAGGTTTTTTTTTTTTTTTGGAAGGGAGTTCTAGATTAACAGCAAACTGTGAACTTCTCTGTGCCATGGAAGACAGAATCAATTTCACATACTAGAAAAAATCATGGCCAAAATTTTGGAAAAGGTGGTTTTGTTCTTGTTTTTTAATCAGTGTTCCCTTTTTATATTCTTGCAAAGAAAGAAAGAAAATCTTGCAAGGCTAATGTGGTTTGGGCCTGGGAGATCATAGGGCAGCTGCTCCAGTGGACTCGATCCTGGGCTCAGAGCAGTTCTGACTGCTTCCACCGACGGCCATAAAAGCCATTTCACAGCCAGTTGCACTGCGTTCTCTTACTAACTTCTAACCAGACGGGAGGATCTGTTATCTCTGTGACTCTTGGCACTTTATCTCTAGTCTTGACTGCAGACGTCAGCTCCACTGCTCTGTGTCTTAAGGGTTAAGCCCAATGACAGGGCAAAGGGATTTGTGTGGGGCTTTTGATGTTGTTCTTTTTTGTTTTTGTTTTTTGAGACAGGGTCTTGTCTATCCTTTGCTAGCCTGGAACTCTACACATAGACCAGGCTGGCTTCAGAGATCCCCTGCCTCTGCCTTCGAGTGCTGAGATTAAAGGCCAGCTTGGTTATTACTGTGGAGACTTTGTCCCAGTGTGCAGAATTGTGGGATTCTGATCTGAATATGAAGGGCGTGCCCTGTGAGCCTCTGCATCTTGATGTCCCGCACTGGTCAGGGACTCCAGGCATTGCAATGGGAATTTCATGAAAGCCCCCCAGCCCCATCTCCTGCCCAGTGTGGCCACTTGTGCCTGACCAGTCACTCAGTCATAGCACTTTGTTCAATGTCCTGTGTCAGCACTGAGCTCCACCCTTTTCTGAACTGCACAGCCAGAAAGCATGTGAGCTGATGATGGTTTCATTTATGTTTTTGTATTTTGTGTATCTTTTTTGTATGACAAAAACTATATTTTGTACTTATTCAAATATATTTTCACCCCAAGGTGGGGGATATCCTTTGTAAAAAAATAAAATAAAAGAGTTTTTTAATGGCAAAAAAGTTCTTTTTTCTTGTCTGTGAAACATTGGAGAAATTACTAGAAAGTAGGTGTGCACAATAGCCTTCCCCTGCTTCACAATGCTGAAAACCTTGTCGAGAGAGCGGTCTCTGTAGGCCCC
>JAQHUG010000335.1:1990859-2016330 GCA_028555095.1 Dicrostonyx torquatus | reverse complement strand
AAAAAGGGGTTGGAGAGATGGCTCAGAGGTTAAGATCACTGACTGATCTTCTGAAGGTCCTGAGTTCAATTCCCAGCAACCACATGGTGGCTCACAACTATCTGTAATGAGGTCTGATGCCCTCTTCTGGCCTGTAGTTGTACATGCAGGCGGAATACTGTATACATAATAATAAATAATAAAAGAAAACATTTAAAAAAAAGGGGGGGATTGGAGAGTTGTTTTGATGGCTAAAAGTCTATGTTGCTCTTGCAGAGGATCTGGGTGTGTGGTTCCCACCTCTTACATCAGGCAATTCCCAGTCGCCTGTAACTCCAGTTCTAGGAGACCCAGTGCCCTTTTCCAGCCTCCACAGTCATCTCACGTACGCGGTGCTCACATACGTGGCACTCCTACAGTCAAGTAGGCACATATACATACGTAAAAAGAAACATGTTGAAAGATTTTGAAGCACTAAAAATTAATAAATTTTGGCTACAGAGTTGTCTCAGCTCTAAGAGTGAATAACTTGAATTTGATTCCCAGCAGCACAAAAACCTGCAACTCCAGCTCCAGGGGATCCAATGCCTTTAGCCTTCATGGGCACCTGAATTCATGTGCACACACAGACCCATAATAATAAAATATATCTTTTCAGTTTTTGAGATTTTTATTTTTTATTTTATGTGTATGAATGTTTAACAAGCATGTATTGTGCCATGTGTGTGCAGTGCCTACAAAGGCCAGAAGAGAGCACTGTTTCTCCCAAGACTGGAATTACAGATGGTCGTCGGTGCCTGAGGAGGTGCTGGGACTTGGACAGAGCTCTTAATCACAGAGTCATTTCTTCAGCCCCCAATAAGATAAATCAATATTAGATTACAGTCCTAAAGTACAAAGTAAATGTCGGTGAGTACATAGTGGTATAAATGACTGGGAAAAGACAAATGCTAAACAAACCGTGTAGACTGCTCAAGCTAAAACACAACGAACGCATGTAGCTACCCCAGGCCACAGGGCAGGAGCATAGTTCCTGATTCGTAAGTGTGAGTAGGAAAATTCGTCTCATATGCTTTTGGCAAACTGGAAGGTATGGAGTAACTTTCTAGCGGGCATTATGCCATCCATGTGACCAAGATCAACACCAACTGCAGTAACTCACATGGGTATTCCTAACACTACTTAAAGACATTTGTTTCTTTTCTTGTTTTGTTGAGCTCTGGTAGTCCAGGTTGGCCTGAAACTCACTATGTAGCAGACAATGATGGTGGCCTATGACCTTCTGATCTGTCTGCCTCTACTCTGGAGTGCTGGGACTGCAAGCCATGCGCCTCCTTTCATCCTTCCTTGACAAGATGTCACTGTGTGGCCCAGGCTGTCCTTTTGAACACTCTCTCAGCTTCCTGAGTGCTAGGCCCCGTGCATGTGTCAGATTTGAAATGTTACTCTTACTCTCTTGTCCTCATTCCCAAAGCTCCCAAGCTCACTTTAGTCAGTGGAAAGTAACAGCTTCCAACAGAGGGCTAGCCTACAGCACGCTCAACCACTTCTCTTCAAAACCGTAAAGATTATTTTAAAAAAAACAAACAAACTGAGAAGCTGTCCTAGCTCAGAGGAGCCCACGGGGATGAGGCGAGATGTAACAGGTGTTCTGGATGGGGTCATGACACATGAAAGACCATTCTATAAAATCTGAAGAAATCTAAATGGACCTTGGAAAATGATAATGTGCCGGGTGGTGGGGCTCATATCTTTAATCCCAGAACTTGTGAGGCAGAAGCAGGTGGATCTCTGTGAGTTTGAAGCCAGCCTGAGCCTCAGAGTTCCAGGACAGTCGGGGCTACATAGAGAAACCCTGTTTCAGAGAAGAAAGAAAGAAAGAAAATGTACCAATAGTAGTTCATTAATTGTAACAAATGCTTTATAGTAAAATACAACATTAATAATAGGAAAACTGTGTGCCACTGATATATGGAAACTCTGGAGGTTATCTGTCCAGTTTCTCTGTAAATCTGTTTTTTGTTTTGTCTTATTTTGTTGCAGTTCTGGAAGCTGAATGCAGGGTTTTCCACATTCCAAGGGAGCACTCAGTCACTAAACTACATCCCTAGCTCTGTAAATACTGTTTTTGTTCAGGTGATAGCTTTCATGATTGCTCCTCCTTTTCTTTTCTGTTTGTGTATTCATTTTTTCCTATCATGTATGAATACTTCTTTTATAATAAGAAAAAACTATTAGGTAGGCTCTGTGGCTTGAGCCTATAATCCCAGCACTTGGGGGACTGAGGAAAGAGGGCAGTCAAATACTCTGGGACTACCTTGGGCTATACAGATATTTCTAAACTCCTGATCCTTCTTGCCTTTCTCTCCCAAGTTCTGAGATTACAGGTATGTGCCAACATGACCAACCAATAAATAAAATTATTGATTAAAATTGTAGCCAGGCGGTGGTGGCGCACACCTTTAATCCCAGCACTCGGGAGGCAGAGGCAGGCAGATCTCTGTGAGTTTGAGGCCAGCCTGGTCTACAAGAGCTAGTTCCAGGATAGGCTCCAAAGCTACAGAGAAACCCTGTCTCGAAAAACCAAAAAAAAAAAAAAAAGAAGAAGAAGAAGAAGAGATTCTTGGGGACATTTAAAGCTTCCTATAATGTGGCTCAGATCTGCTCCTATTAACATCAGCCCTCCCTAGCGCTCACTAGAGTACTGTGTTTCCCCACATGCCGGTTTTCACACCACACACTCAGGCCAGGTTACACACACTTCTGTACTGTGGTAAGAGTTCAACATACAAAAAAAACCACTGGTGGGGAATATTATTTTAAGGTCTGTTGCTTTTTTTTAATGCTGCATTTATTTAACTCTGTGAAGCTAGATTCTTTGCCTGTCTAAAACACCTGATGGTCCTAATAAAGAGTCAAACAGCCAATAGTGAGGCAGGGCTGGCAGGCAGAGAGGATAAATAGAAGGAGAACTGAGGACAAAGAGGAGCAAGACAACAAGGAGAGAAGGACCTCAGGGGCCAACCATCCAGTCAGCCAGCAGCAGAGTAGGAGTGAAAGTAAGATACACAGAAGTAAGAGAAAGTAAAAGCCCAGAGGCAAAGGTTAATAAGTCAAGAAAAGCTGGCCAGACGCAAGCCAAGCTAAGGCCGGGGCCTCCGTGTGTGATTTATTTGGGAGCTGGGTGGTGGGCCTCTCAAAAAGCCAAAGAGTAGAACATCACACAACAAACCACCAACAACACCGGGCGGTGGTGGCACACGCCTTTAATCCCAGCACTCGGGAGGCAGAGGCAGGCGGATCTTTGTGAGTTTGAGACCAGCCTGGGCCACAGAGCTAGTTCCAGGACAGGCTCCAAAGCTACAGAGAAACCCTGTCTCGAAAACAAAACAAAACAAAAACAAACCACCAACAAATACATGGAATTTAAGGAAGGCAGAGCTGGGTGTGGGAGCACATGCCTGGGATCCTAGCACCTGAGATGTAAAACCAGGATGCCTGGAGTTCAAGGCCATCCTAGGCTACATAGTGAGTGCCAGGCCATCTTGGGCAACATGAGTTCCTGTCTCAAAATACCAAAACCAACCAACCAAAGTCCCAGTTCTTTCATTTCCTAGCTACAGAAACTTTGTTTTTTCTTTGCAAAATGAGAATAATAATAAACGACTGTCTTAATTACTTTTAAGTTGCTATGAAGAGACACCATGACCAAGCATCTTATAGAAGAGACTTTATTAGGAGCTTACACTTTCAGAGGGTGACCCATGACCATCATGACAGGGATGGCGGCAGCAGGCAGGCATGGCAGGCATGGCACAGGAGCAGTAGCTGAGAGCTTACATCTCATCCATAAACATGAGGCAGAGACAGAGAAAGCTAGCTAGGAACAATGGAGCCTTTTGAAACCTCAAAGCCCATACCTCCTAATCCTTCCCAAATAGATCCATTAATGAGCCTCTGGGGGCCATTCTCACTCAAGCCCTCATACCACGGCACCTACTATGTGCCACTGAGTTGCTGGATACTGCTGATAAAGCAGTGAGTAAGATGGACAAACTAAACAATAACAAAACTCCTGGCACCCAGTACTTCCTACATGGAGTTTATATTCTGGTGGCGTCACCAGCTTACAGATAAGAGTTTAAGCCACAGGAGTAGGCAAGATCCCGGAAGCAGATGACATGGACCAGTCCCAGGGCACTCTAATTCTGTATTTGTAGTAATCATGGTAAGATGCTAATGTTAGAACTCTTGGAGCTACATGGAAAAAGTAATTACCCACTAAAGAAATGACAGCTTGGGATGCATCTCTGAGACATAGCCCTTGCTCAGCAGGCCCTGGGATCAAGCCCCTGGTATGAGAGAGGAAAAATAACAAGATGGGCATGTTGTATATATCTGTAATCCCAGCACAAGAGAAGCTGAGTCAGGGGGATTGCAAACACTATGCAAGCCTAGGCTACACAATAAGATATTGTCTCAAAACAAACAAACAAAAAAAAAACAGACAAGGGTTGGACATAGTGTCAAGTACCTTTAATTCTAGCACTTGAGGCAGAGGCAGGTAGATCTCTGTGAGTTCAAGGCCAGCCTGTTCTACAAAAGAGTTCCAGGACACCTAGGGCTGTATAGTGAGTGAAACCCTGCCTCAAAACAAATAAACAACAAAAATAATGGACAAAGAATATGAACAGAAAATTTCCAAAAGAATGATCAATAAAACCACTTTAAAATTACCTCTATCTATCTATCTATCTAGATATAGATATAGATATATCTGAGACAGGCTCACTCTACACACAGGCTCTCTCTATAGTTGTTCTAGAACTATGTAGGCCAGGCTGGCCCCACACTCACAGAGATCTGCCTGCCTATGCCTCCCAAGTTCTGGAATTAAAACCATGCCTGGTCTCCTTCTTTTAAGATTTATATTTAGTTTAAATTATGTGCATGTGCGTGCTGGTACCCATGGAGGCCAAAGGGGGCAGATTCCCCGGTAGCTCGAGTTTCCTCTGTGAGAGCAGTATACCCTCTTAACCACTAAGCTGTTTCTCTAGCCCGATTTAAAAGAAATATATTTGTGTGTGTGTATATATAATGTATACATGTGTTTGTGTGTGAAGGTGCCTGTGGGCTGTGATGTGTGTGGAGGTCAGAGGTCAACTTTGGGTGTGGTCTTCACTCTCTGCTTTGCTTTAGAAGCAAGATCTTTCTTGCTGGCCACAGCTGGCCTGCGAGCTCCTGTAGTATTTTCTGATCTTTACCTCCCATCTCACCATAGGAGTGTTGGTACTACACCACAGGCCACCACAGCAGTCCTGCTTTTACACGGGTTCCAAGGACATGAACCTAGGTTTTCCAGCTTGAGATGAAAGCATTTTTTATGGATTGAGCCATCTCCTCAGCCCAATGAAACCATTTCCTACCTAACAAAGGAACTAACAAAAACTTAAATGATAATAATCAGGCTGTGGTGAGATTCCCCTCAGATGGACTTTTTCTGTGCTGGTTAGTTTTTTTGTCAAATTGCCACAAACGAGGGCCATCTGGGAAGAAGGAATCTTAATTGAGAAAATGATTCCATCAGACGGGCCTGTGGACAGGTTTGTGGGGGCATTTTCTTTCTTTTTTTAATTTATTATGTATACAACATTCTGCCTCCATGTATGCCCACACACCAGAAGAGGGTGCCAGCTCTCATTAAGATGATTGTGACTGCTGGAAGTTGAACTCACAACCTCTGGAAGAGCAGCTAACCACTGAGCGATCTCTTAACCACTGAGCCATCTCTCCAGCGCCCCCCCGGGGGGGCATTTTCTTAATTGATGATTGATGTGGGAGGGCCCAGGGCATTGTGAGTTGTGTCACCACTGGGCAGGTGGCCTTGGGTTGTACAGAAAAGAAGCTGAGCAAGCCGTGGAGAGCAAGTCAGGCAGCAGCGCCCCTCCATGGCCTCTCCTTCAGTTCCTGCCTTTGCTTCTCTTCATGACAGACTGTGACTGGGAGGTGTAAACCAAATAAACCCTTTCCTCTCTAAGTAGCTTTCTCAATCTAGAAATCTTACTGTTAAAATTGTGGAATATTCCTTTACACTGAGTGAATCTCTGCCACTGTTGTTGGGTTAATAAAGAAGCTGACTGGCCAGTAGCTGGTAGAAGTTAGGCAGGGACGTGCAGACAAACAGAGAGCACGAAGAACAAGGGGAGATGTGGAGAGGAGATGAACTTGCCGTGCTGAGAAAAAGTACTGAGCCACGTGGAAGAGCATGGATATGAAACATGGGTCAATTTAAAATGCAATCATTAGCTAGTAAGAAGCCTGAGCTACTAGCCAAGCATTTGTAATAATAAAGTTCTGTGTGATTGTTTGGGACAGAAAAGTCTATATAAAATCTACCCTGATAATCACATACTCTACAATAAAAGTAACAGAATGCTTTTTAAAGAACCACTTGTGGCAGCAAAAGTTCTGACATAAACT
The DNA here is from genome assembly GCA_028555095.1 of Dicrostonyx torquatus. NCBI lineage: Eukaryota > Metazoa > Chordata > Mammalia > Rodentia > Cricetidae > Dicrostonyx > Dicrostonyx torquatus. The sequence continues at coordinate 2,009,871 of JAQHUG010000335.1, read as the reverse complement.
AGGCCTGGTGACACATACCTACAGTCCTATGCACAAGAGGCTTAGCAGGAAAGGGGCAGCCTAAAGTATAGAGTCCCAAGCCAGCCTGGGCTATACAGTAAGACTTTGTTTCAAACATCAAATTCTGAAATAACATAAGTGATCTAGTATTAGATTATTTTAAAAAACAAACCATTTAGAGTATTATCAGTTATCATAAATGTCATGACTTCAAGTTTTACACAGGAAGAGATTGATAATATGTAGTGTGAAAGGCGTGGGGAGTATGATATAAAGCCATGTTTACCTGTTATTTTTCTTTTTGTATTTCCATTCTTGGTATAAAATTAAATTTATTTTGTGACCCTATTTACTTATAAAACACAGAAATTCATGCATACATACAGAATAAACTGAGGATATATATCAAGATACCAGTAACAGGGGCAGGTTAGTTGCCTCATCAGGTAAAGACACTTGCTGCATGATAATGCAAGTCTAACGACCTGAGTCCAATCCCTGGAACCACACAAAAGTGAAACAGTGACAGAACCTCACAAAGCTGTCTTCTGACATGCATGTTGTGTATAGATACAATAATAATAAAGTTTGAGATTGTAAAATACTAATCAGTAAATAGTACTTTAGGATTATGGAATAACGCACACTTTCCTTATTTTACTGTGTGTTTGCCAGTTGTATGGAATAAATGTATATCCTACAATTAACAAGTAAAAAGGATGTTTTGTTTTTAATGCAGGGGAGGGCTGGAGAGATGGCTCAGTGGATAACAGCACTGGTTGCTCTTTCAGAGGACCTGGGATTAGATTCCCAGCACCTACACAGTGACTCACGACAGTCCCACAACTCCAGTTGTCCCTTTCCTGCCCTCTGAGAGTCAGGCACACAAGTGGTGCAAAGACATCCATGCAGACAAAATACCCACACACGAACAAGAAGACTGCAGAGGGCAGGTGCTATACCTCACCTCGCAATTTATGAGGTCGTCAATTCAATCCTTCGTAAAAATAAATAAATAAAAACTTGCTTAGCGGGCTGGAGAGATGGCTCAGAGGTTAAGAGCATTGCCTGCTCTTTCAAAGGTCCTGAGTTCAACTCCCAGCAACCACATGGTGGCTCACAACCATCTGTAATGAGGTCTGGTGCCCTCTTCTGGCCTTCAGGCATACACACAGAAAGAATATTGTATACATAATAAGTAAATAAATAAATACTTAAAAAAAAAAACTTGCGGAGAGCGGTTGTGCTGCTGAGCTTTGGGGGCCGTTTTCTAGGCCTGCTGGGAACAGGACTTCTAAAATAAAAGACAATATGTCTGGAAGGCTGTGGTGCAAGGCCACTTTTGCTGGCTATAAGCGAGGTCTCCGGAACCAGAGAGAGCACACTGCTCTTCTTAAAATTGAAGGCGTTTATGCCCGAGATGAAACTGAATTCTACTTGGGCAAGAGATGCGCTTACGTGTATAAAGCAAAGAACAACACAGTGACACCTGGAGGCAAACCAAACAAAACCAGAGTGATCTGGGGGAAAGTAACTCGGGCCCATGGAAACAGTGGCATGGTCCGTGCCAAATTCCGAAGCAACCTTCCTGCAAAGGCCATTGGACACAGAATCCGTGTGATGCTGTATCCATCCCGGACTTAAACCAATGAAAAATAAATAAAAGTGGATTTGTGCTCTTGTATTTTTTAAAAAAAAAAAAAAAAAAAAAAACTTGCTTAGCGCAAAGCTATGGGCCAAGCCTGTCATTCAGATGTTTGAGTTCATCTTTGGCTCTATAGTGAGTTTGGGGCCAGCCTGAGCTCTGAGACCCTGTCTTTAAAGGGGGGAAGGGGCTGGAGTGATGGCTCAGTGGTTAAGAGCATGATTAGTCTTCCCTAAGACCCTGGTCCCATTCCCAGCACCCACACAGAGGCTCACAACTGTCTGTAACTCCAGTTCCAGGGGATCTGATGCTTTCTTTTGGATTCTGCAGGCACTGCATATGCACACTTCACAGACAGACATGCAGACCAAACACCGACATACATTTTAAAAAGTATGACACTGGTGCAGTCTTCCTGTTTTATAATGAAAATGAAGAATCACTTCAGTCCTTGACCTCCACATATGTGCCACAGCACACACTCCACCCAGCCCCACTAATAATAAATCTAAGCTGAACAATTATATAGAAAAAATTAAATAGTGGAATAACCTGAAAAGAACTCATGAGTTCTTTTAAGATGCTGGCACAGGGTTTAGCATTCTTAAGGCTGTATTCACGCTTCACAGTTAACATTTTTTTTTTCAAATTTGTGGTGTAGTGGTGCAAGTCTGTTATCGCAGCCTTTCAAGAAAGCTGAGGCAGGAGAATAATAAATATTATATATATAATATATAATAATATGCGCTGCATAACGAGAACCTGTCTCAAAAACTTTTTCCACAGTCACTAAATAACCATTAATTGAGCAGATTTTAGCATAGGGTTCACCATGATCCTTACTGTCTAGCATTACGTCTGGCACGCAGTAGGTGCTCAGTAAATAGCTGTTGTTTCAACAAATGACTGTATGAGTCTATAGACCTTCCAGACTTGAGACCTTGTGAGTCATAAAGCCTTCTCATTCCCTTTGCTGTTTGCCTTTTCTGGCCTGAGAGTAATTATAAAACATTAATGCGATAAACCACCAATTTAAAGGCCCTTAATTATATACTACTTTGTCTTCTATTGTTCCCTAATTATATTAGGAGTTTAAATTCGTCCTCCTTGACAAGAGCACTGGTTCCCACAAATCAATTCCATTCAATTAACGCTTATTGAGCACAAAGTATTAAGTACCACAATCTGTCCCACCAAACCTTCCATTCAAAGAATAGAAACTTCAAAAGAGAACCTGTGATCCTAGCACATAGCAGAGTCTGCCAATAAAAAGGATGGGAGGGATGGAGGGAGAGCGTGAGCCCCACCGAAATGGTTAAATGCTCTTGCTGCCAAGTGGCCAGGAAAACTGACTCGCTCACGTTGTCCTCTGACCTCCGTGCGCAAGCCGTGGCGCGCACGCCTACACACAAATAATGTTGTTTTTAAAATCAAAGAGATTCCAATTGTGCTAATCAGGCAGTGTCAGGCTGGGGATCAATTAATTCTTCTTAAGAAGGGCAGTCCAGGAAGGCGGTGGGTAGGGGGTAGCGTTTTCAGCTGACTTGATAGCTAAGAGGAGTCTGTCAGGCTCTTGACATGAGGCTAATGGTAACAGATGCGGGAGGCTGGTACCATAACAGAGTCTGAGCTACAAGAATGAGCCTTCCTCGCCTTCTGCTTTAATATCTGTCCCAGACACGACAGCAAGCCCTGCCTCTCCTTGACGTACAGTCAACACAGCAATGGGAGCCCGGGAGAAAGGGCAGGGATCCAGAAGGGGGCTGGCCCGACAGGCTGACAGAAAGCATTGTCCGTCTTGCTGTCGGCCACAGAGGACCACTCGGAAAGCAGCGGAACAAACCGGGTCAGAGTCACCAAGTCAAAGCCTTACCTGCGGTCCCACCCCCACTCGGGGCCCACGCAGCGGCCAACTTGAAATTCGCTTTTCTTCCTCCTGCCCGCGCTCTAGGCCCGCCTCCCCGAGCTCTCCATTGGTGGGTTCCCCGGCCAATCTTGGACAGCGGAGGAGGGGGAGGCGAGGAGGCGGGGTGGGGAGCGAGCCTAACCGGAACTGAGGCTTGGGAAGTGGGGCGCGCTGAGATCTGGGGCTGCAGTCTCCACCTCAGCCCGGACGGAACCGCCTAGATGGCAGGAGTCGGTCAAGATGACCTGCTGCTCAGAGCTCATCCAGGCACGTGGCTGAGCCAGAAGAGGAGAACCTCTGCTGGGAAATGGCCTCCTGGGTTGGAGAGACTACACTGCTCTACCGTCCACAGCGGTCTCGTTCCCAGCACCCGCCTGCAGGCGCCCAAACGCCAGGCTCCAGCTCCAGTGCCTCTGGCGCCCTCTCCTGGCCTTACGGCGTGCGCGCCACCCACCCCCACTTTCCGACCCTCTCTTTAATTCTGCGCAATCTCCAGCACCACCAATATTTTAAAATATTTTTTTAAAGACACTCTGGTTACCCAGTCTAGGCTGGCCTTGAACTCATGATACTCTTGCCTCTGCTATTACGGTGTGCTACCAAGTTCAACCCAAAAATGCCCCCGTCACCCACCGTGAATTGGAACTGTGTCTGAAAAGTGGGAGCGGGGAGGAGGCTTGGGGATCAGAGAAGTCGCTGGGGAGAGAAGGCAGGAGCCCAGTGGGGTTTCCTTTCTGTATTTCCCAACTGCCTTTCAAGCCCTTTGGCAAAGTGATGGAAGAGTCATGCTTCAGGATGGAAGAGAAAGCTAGGAGTGGTCAACAAGAATATGCCAGATGAGCCGGGCGGTGGTGGCGCACGCCTTTAATCCCAGCACTCGGGAGGCAGAGGCAGGCGGATCTCTGTGAGTTCGAGACCAGCCTGGTCTACAAGAGCTAGTTCCAGGACAGGCTCCAAAGCTACAGAGAAACCCTGTCTCAAAAAAAAAAAAAGAAAGAAAGAAAGAAAGAAAGAAAGAAAGGAAAAAATATGCCAGATGTCAAAAAAAAATGGCCTCTAGACTGGGAAACTGTACGTGGGTGTAGTGCCAAGTGCCCAGTTCCTGGACTAGTACAAAAACAGTTGTGAAACTTTGGGGGAACTTGCTGAACCTCATTACCTTTGCTACAAGAAGACGATTGTTCCCACCTTATGGAGTTGTGGGGGCTGGAGATGTATGCACTGCAGAATGCCCGACACATCAATAGCTTGTATGAGCGGCTGTTTCCCCTGCAAGTATTTCTCTTCCTCGCTCAGTAACATTCTTTGTATCTGTATATGGTGGCCTCCGCCATTTTAATTCTCTAGGATCCTTGGTAAGCTTTCCAAACCCTTAGTACCTATCCAGTGCCCCCACTTCCCTTGGTACCTTCCAACTGGACACAAACTCATCCCTAAAATATGCAGATGGAAGCCTTGGTAACCATGGAGACAGGGCAGGTGGCACGGAGAGGCAGAGGCAGTGAGAGCAACAGATAGGAAAAGACGAGGAGTGATTCAGGCAGGGACCTTCAAGCGCGATGGAAAAATGAGTCTAATGGAGTAGAGCTATAATGAGGGCGCCCGTGTAACAGGGTTCGGTCATTGCTCTGCCCCTTTCCTCATATGGACACCCCTTAAAATACAGGGGGAAAGGAATCTGAGAGTGCCCCTTGCGCTAAAAAATGCCCTGGGAGAGCTAGCTAACTACCTTCCTCACATTCCTAAGGGACCCACGGGAACTGAGATCTAAGTGTCTCTGTGGTGATATTTGAGAGAGGTGCAGCGGGGATATACTGCTGTCTGATTCCAGAGGCTATACTCTCCCTGATATTTAAACTACGGGAAGGGAGCCACATCTCCTGCCTCTTTCTGATCTGTGTGGACGCCGCTGCAGATCCCAATCCGCCTCCCTACAGCCCTCTGCACAGTGCCATATGCCGTGTGTGGCAGTCAGGTCTGACATACTGGAGCTCATGGAGATCTGCTGAAGCTCAACGAAGAATCAGAATCGGAATGCTTCCTGAATGGGTCGCAGGAGAGTCCCCTAAGGAGCGCTTAGGTTTGTTGGGGCTGGGGGAGGTGGGTTAAGAAAGGGAAGTCAAGATTGGAAGCACTGGGTTTTCTTCTTCTTTTTTCTTTTTTGGCTTATGTGTGTGCGCATGGGGGTGGGGAGCGGCTTGGTGCTGGACGCCCCCACCCGCAGAGACTGGGCTATAAATAGCACAGCAGAGCTCCGCCCCCACCCCCCCCTTCTCTCCTCCGGAGCCGGCGCTGTGCCCGGGGCGCACCGGGAGGAGGGACCAGGATCCAGCGCTGGGGCGCAGATACTGACACCAAGGGAATCCGGGTGCCCCCCCACGCCATGTGGGCCCCCAGGTACCCGGCTCCTCCACCCCGGAGGTCCCCATGGCCCCGGCCTCAATCCTGGCCAGGCAAAGATTATGCGGACATTCAGGTATCTATTTGGGGGTACAGCCTGGGAGGGGGAAGAAGAAGAAGCAACGGGGAACATAACAGGGGCAAAAAGAATCCCTAATTCTTCCTCCACCCCTTTAGGTCCCAATTGCAAGCTGCTTCCTTCCCCCCCCTCAATTTTTGGGGATGTGGCAATCTAAAAGAGGTTAGGAATAGAAATATGTGTATGACTGTACGGGTGCATGTGTGTGGGTGGGTGGCGTTCAGTATCCTAGAGAGGGGGATTCCAAGTGTGGATAAGAAAAGGGGGATGTTGGAAAGGTCTGATAAGCCGTAGGGTGCGATGGGGGGGGCGAATATCTCTGCGCGTGCATGTACGTATTTGCACGAGCCCTCATCCTTCAGTGCGGATGCACCCTTCCCACCTCCTCTGGCATGCGCTTGAGGGGGAAGGGGGCTCAAAGGCAGGAGTCAAGAGTAAGGACTGCACTGGAGGTCATATTAACCACCCCCGCCCCCGTCATACACCAGGCATCTTCATCAGTGCCTCAGTTTCCCTGATGAACCTATCAATAAGCTCTCTCTATCCTCTTTTTTACAGGGCTAGGCTTTACCACCAAGACCTCAGGCCTCTCCCAACCATCACCCCCACACTCCTAGCCGTCTTCGGCAGGTCCCATTCCCGGCTCCATCGGTGCTTTAGCCCGAGTCGCAGCTATGCTGCACACCGAGGGCCACGCTCTTCTTCGGGCGGTGGGTCAGGGTAAGCTTCGCTTGGCCCGTTTGCTTCTGGAGGGAGGAGCCTACGTGAATGAGGGTGATGCCCAGGGGGAAACTGCGCTAATGGCGGCCTGCAGGGCCCGCTACGACGACCCTCAGAACAAGGCGCGCATGGTACGCTACCTCCTGGAGCAAGGCGCGGACCCCAACATCGCAGACCGTTTAGGACGCACCGCGCTCATGCACGCTTGCGCCGGGGGTGGTGGAGCCGCAGTGGCCTCTCTGCTCCTTGCCCACGGCGCAGACCCCTCAGTCCGAGATCACGCTGGCGCTTCGGCGCTTGTCCACGCCCTGGACCGCGGGGACCGCGAGACCCTTGCCACGCTGCTGGACGCCTGCAAGGCTAAGGGCACGGAGGTCATCATCATAACCACGGATACCTCGCCCTCGGGCACCAAGAAGACCAGGCAGTATCTCAATTCCCCACCGTCCCCGGGGGTAGAGGATCCTGCACCCGCTCCTCCTAGTCCAGGGGTCTGCACGTCGCCTTCTGAAGTCCAACTGCAGACTGCAGGAGGAGGACGGGGCTTGTTATCCCCTCGCGCCCAGGAAGAAGAGGAGAAAAGAGACATATTTGAATTTCCTGTTCCTAAGCCCCCTGACGACCCTTCCCCTTCCGAGCCTCTCCCCAAGCCGCCTCGACATCCTCCAAAACCACTCAAAAGGCTCAACTCTGAGCCCTGGGGCCTTGTGGCTCCTCCTCAACCGGTTCCTCCTGCCGAAGGGAGGCCGGGGATGGAGCGCCTGGCCGCTGAATTTAACGGCCTGACCTTAACCGGTAGACCGCGTCTTTCCCGGCGTCACAGCACCGAAGGCCCGGAGGACCCGCCCCCATGGGCGGAGAAAGTGGCAGGCGGGGGTCCTCTCTCGCGCCGAAACACAGCGCCCGAGGCTCAGGAGTCTGGTCTTCCTGCAGGGCTAAGGCAAAAACTGAGCCGCATGGAGTCGGTGGAGCTCGATACCCCTGGACATTTTTGCCCTGACTCACCCGAGTGCAGCCGCTTATCCCTGGAGCGCCGGCGGTACAGCGCCTCTCCTCTGACCCTCCCTCCAGCCGGCTCAGTTTCTTCTCCGCGCCAGTCCCAAGAGAGTCTGCCCGGGGCTGTATCCCCGCTGAGCGGACGGAGGCGGAGTCCCGGGCTGCTGGAACGCAGGGGTTCCGGGACCCTGCTCCTGGACCACATCTCCCAAACGCGACCTGGTTTCTTGCCTCCTCTCAATGTCAGCCCCCACCCTCCCATCCCCGACATTCGCCCCCAACCCGGAGGTCGGGCACCCTCACTGCCTGCCCCTCCTCATTCTGGGGCACCAGGGTCTCCCAGGACCAAGCGCAAGTTGGTGAGACGCCACTCCATGCAGACTGAGCAGATTCGCCTGCTAGGGGGTTTCCAGAGTCTAGGCGGGCCAGGGGAACCGGGGCGCTGAGAGAAGTGAGAGCCACCAAGGAGGGGGAGGGTCAGGCCCTGTGGCAGGAGAACCAGCTGATACCTCGGACACGGGATCTCTTGCATGTGCTCACGGCACTGTGCACGCACACATGGGTAAGCATGTGTCCACAAGCACAGTACACTCACTAGCGAGGAAGGATAAATACTGTGTTTACTGGGCGTATAGAACCACGCATTCGTGTCCTGGTCATTTCACATGCACACGGGATTACTTGGGTGCCCAGAGAGGCACAGCACACCAACAGAGGACCACATGTGCTAGGGTCCCAGACTCACTGGCATTTGTTCAGAAGCAGCAGGGAGCCCCCACTTAAGGATGGTCTGTATCTCGGCTCTCCTGGAAAAGCAATCCCTTGCTTTCTATGTATGCCCTGAAACGCGGACTATCATACTGTCACATACTCTACTTTCTCTTCATGAATCTCTCCCCATTCTGCAGGTCTTGCTTCTCCATGCCTGGCTCCTTGCTCACACCCGGCTTCCATCCGCTTCTCAGGATGTCTTCACTTTTCTTAGGGTTCCCGCAGCAGCGCCCAGTCTCGGTTCTGTTGCTGCCTTTCATGCCCTCAACTTGCTGCTTTTATTCCCACCCTGCGCCCCACCCCCGAACACACACCAGTACAGACTGTCTTGTTTACCCCAGGGTGTGGGTCATGGGCTCTAAGCTGATTTTCTGTGTGTCTGAGCTTATGAACACCCCTACAGGTAGAAGTGGGGAGTAAGCCTAAGCCAGCCCCCTTGCCACTTGACATGTCAAATAAATGTGTTCCGAAGTCTCTGTTCTGTCACTACCGCCTGAAGGGATGGGGTGCAGAGAAAGAGGGAGGGGTGAAGGGTTCTAAGTAACTGCTACAACTACCAGGGGATGGTATCCGGAGGTTACAGCTATCTTCTTGCCAGGAGCCCAACTGACCAATTGTGGTTGTAGAAGAAAAGGCAAGTAAAGGTTTTAAGGCATGTGATAGGCCTTCCCTCTAGCCTCCCCACGCCTGGCCTTTAATGATTTATTCTTACAGAGATTCCCTGCCCCACCCCGCGCCTTAAGCAGATATGACTTCCTGTTTCTTGACTTTTTTTAAAAAATATAAACACAGGGTTTGATTTCATCTCACCAGGTGTGCCTCATCCGTTTTCTTTTCGCCTCCATGTTTAATCTCTGAGCCACCCTAGGAGAGACGGTAGGGTTAGTAACTTCACCCAAGAAAAAATAAGGAATGATAGTCAATCCGCAAAAGCGTGTTATAGTGTGAGCGTAAGGGTGTCTGTGTGGGGACAAAAGTTGGAACTCAGCCTGCGGAGTTCTATGAACGAGGTTACCCTTTCCGATCCATGTTTTGAATTTCTCACTAGGTTTCTAGCTCTTTCTTGTGGTTCAGTGATAAACGCACTCTACTTTCTCTCACTCCCTTAGTGAGTAGCTAAAGTCAGAATACCATCCCTAAATGTAGCATAGTGAAAAGATGAAAACACTGGGGTCAGTACACTTATGTCCGAGTCACCCTAACCATCTACCTATTTGATTTGGGGCAGAATGTCTAACCTTCCTGAGCATCACTTTGCTTGTTCATAAAATATTAAAGCCTGGTTTATGCTTTCAATTATTAAATAAGACAGTGCACTGAAGTATACCAATAGCATATTCTCCTAAGTCAGCATCATACTCCATTTTAGCTTCACCACCAATTGTATATGAACTTAGAGTCACATCCCTTCTTTGAACCTCATTTTTATCTAGGAAGTGGTGTGTACAGACAAATGACCTCTAAGAACCCTTTCCAGCTACAGGTCTACTCAGCCTTGCCTCCAGGCCTATTTTTCCTTCAAGCCCCGCCCCAGGGCTCTGGCCGGATTTCTAGCGTTTACCACAGGATTCCCAAAGATGCTCCGAAGCTCTCCCTCTTACACTGTATAGCCTTTTCTCTTTGCAATTGGCTCCCTCAGCCTCCGCCTTCCTCAATCATTTGCCTAAGGTGGCGAAGAGGCCCGCCCCTTCCCTCCTCTCCACCAGTGATTGGCATAGCATCTGGCTCGTCCCCGCCTGCTCTTGACTGACAGCTGGATCCCGGCACCGCCCTCAGTCCCTCGGCTCTTGCTCACTGGGGTAGCTGGGACCGTTAGCTCGCCAGGCTGGCAAGCTGCGGGGTCCGGCTCTGCGGTCGGCCGGGATGGAGACGATGCGAGCGCAGCGGCTGCAGCCCGGCGTAGGTGTCGGCGGGAGAGGCACTCTGCGAGCGCTGCGGCCGGGGGTGACCGGGGCCCCGACTAGTGCCGCCACACCCCCCGCGGGCCCGCCGCCCGCTCCGCCGCCCCCCGCCCCGCCCCCGCCGTCGTTGCTCCTGGCTGGGGCCCCCGGGCTGCCCCTGCCCCCCGGCACTTCGGGGAGCCCTGCCGTGCTGCGCGAGGCCGTGGAGGCGGTGGTGAGGAGCTTCGCCAAGCACACGCAGGGCTATGGCCGAGGTGAGTATGGGGGGCTGGCCTCCTGCGGGACACACTCTAGGCTGGCTCCACTGTCCTCCCGGTGGCTCCGCTTGGCGTCCAGCCCTCCCTTGCATGCATTTCCTTTTGGGGAGTTTCCTTCTGGACACAGACACACAGACGAGACACACACACACACACACACACACACACACACACAACCGGACTCCTTTCTTTTTTCAGACGTTACCCTCTTTTCTTTTCAACTTTTTCTGTCAGCAGCAGAACTCCTGTAGGGTTAAGGTTTTAACGTCCTTCTCCCGTTGAGAACCGGCCCCTATTGTGTGGAATCCTATCCTTTATCTCAGACTCTGGGCATTTCTCATCCTACCCAGTCCTTCTTTCCTCTCTGATTTCGGCAATTCCTGTACTCCGGCTCCTTAACCCTGACTTTGTAATTCTTCACGTATCCACCCCACCCCAGGAGATTTTCATCTGCTGGAGAATTGGGTAGTGCTTTCAAAAGTCACTCACATGAATCTTTTCTTTGAATCTGGACCCACACCATTGAGGCCCTGCCAGCTTCCTGTGACTCGGTGCCTCTCTTTAGTGTCTTTCAGTTTGGAGCCTCACAACTCGGGCCTCTGTCTGTCTGGCTCTGCGTTCCTGGCTCCTGCCCAGGAATTGAGGATAAATCTCAGGCCTTGGCTCTGTCAGTGCTAAATTCTGTGGAAGCCGGCCAGGCAGCAACCCTATTTTGCTAAGAAACCTCCACTTAAAGATGCCTAATTTCTGGGAAGAGGAATGTGAGGATTTTCTTTGTTGTTTTTGTTTAAGCAATGTTAACCAATTTCCTGTCAGAATTCTGGTTCCAAATTCAAAGTTGAAGGGACAAGGAACACCCAGCGAAGGGTGTGTGACTCAGACTGTAAGTCTGGAATTCTGTTTGCTTGATTGGGACCTCCTTGGACTGAAAGCAACTGGATCCTTTCTATTTTAATAGGAGAAGAGTTGCACAGCCTTCTTCTTTTCCTCCTCCTCCTCTAGCTCTGGCTGCTGTCCCTCCCTCCCTCTCCCCTTCCTTCTTGAGGAAACAGCAGGAACAGTCTCCAAAGCTGGAGACCTGTCACTTGCCAGCGCTGTCTTTGGGGGAAGGGACTCATAACCTCACCGACCAGCAGTTTCTTCAAGGGTTATGCTATGGATTAATTACGATTCTGCAACTGACAACATAATGGGCACTTAAAATGATTGTTGGCTCAGAATTTCTGGTTAGCTCTTCCTTAAGAACATATGTCATTTTCTCCTCTTAAATATTTGTATCTTTATAAAAAGCAAAGATTTCAGTGGAAACAGATGTTCAGATAGACTTTGCTGCATGTCTGATGGCTCCCTTACTATTCATTTCCCTGCACTCTTGAGCCACTTTGTACTTCAGCCATGGCTAGGACTCTGTAAGGCACTGGGGATATGAGAGGATATATTTCTGAAACTCGTGAGCCACCATAGTTACTTCCCAGACAGCTTCCTGGGTTTAAGGAGGCTAAGTGATAGAACTGCCTTCAGCGATATCCTGCTGCTTCAGGTCTTTTACGACAGTTCCGAAGGAAACATCCTGCCTCCGGGTGTAGTTGTAGCCAGCAGTTACCCTAATTCTGGAGAGCTCCTCTTGGAAATGTCCTGGCACTTGGTGAGCATTATAGAGAAATGTCCCCTCTTTTCTGGTCTGTGCTTCTCTGCCCTGAAAAGTCTCCGGTTTAGCGTCTAAACTGGGTGCCTGGAAAACCATTTTAGTTTCCTTAGAAAGGATGAGGGAACAAAGGGCTTGCACTGACAAAGAGAAGTCAGTCAGATTCAGAGTCTGTGGTGAGCCTCTCCTTCAGTCTCCCCACCTCCCAGCACAGTCTTCTTCTTCTTGAGTTTCTCGTTTCCAGTCTGGGTGTCCAGCTAGTGCTGCAGGAGAATTTGGCTCGAAGTCCTTCACCACATGGAACCACTTATTCTGCTTCAATTAATAGGCAAAGCTTCCATTGGCATGTACCCATATACCCTTGTGACTGATGGCATGATAGTCAGGGGATGGTTCTGTTGCCCTGAATATGATTTACTTTGGTCGCTGTCCAGATCGCTCTTTCATCTGGCAATACCTCCCACGTCATCTTCGTTTCACATCCTTCATCTTCTTCCTGACGGCTCCAAGATCACCATTTCCACTGCTGTCTTTTTAGATTTACCTCCCCCAGTGCTGGATCTCAGGGTCTAGACACACACATGTGCACATGCACACACACACACACACACACACACACACACACACTTCCCTCTTCTGTTATTTCCATCATCTTTCCCACTCCCCCTCCCCCTACCCATACCTGCTCAAAAGTCACACACACTACTGTGCTGGCTACTTTGTTTTGGTGTTGTTTGGTTTTTGAGACAAGGTCTTGGTATATGGCCCAGGTTGTCGTGGAACTCACTGTGTAGTTCAGGCTTTCGAGTTCATGGTGAGTCCCCTGCCTCAACTTCCCAGCTGCTGACAAGTGTGCCATCATGTGCTGATGGCATGGGACATCATGCCTGGCTTGCTGTTGGATCTCACAGTGTATAGAATTTGGATTGGGGACATGACCCTGTCACACAGTGGCTGCGTGATCTTGGCGATATTGCTTACTCTTTAAGCCTTATCTGTTCCATTTATTCATTTAACAAACCTTTACTGCTTGCCAGATGCAGTGGTGAACATGGTACATATTCAGTCAGCTTTTGAGAATGTGGGAGGATTAATGCTGCAATAAAGCAGACAGTACGATAGAAAGAGGTCTTGTCTGGGAGCCAAATGAATTATTAATCCTGCTTCTTGTAACTTCCAGACTGTTCCTTAAGTTGTATATTTTTTTAAAAATATGGATATTAAAAATAAAAAAGGGAAAAAAGTAAAAATAAATAAATAAATAAATAATATGGATATTATAGTACTTGTCTTGATTTAAAGGTTTTTTTTTAATGTATGTAGGTGTTTTACCTGCATGCATGTCTGTGTTCCATGTTCATGCCTGGTGCCCACAGAGACCAGAAGGGCTTGTTGAATCCCCAGGGACTGGGCTTACAGATGGTTTTGAGCCACATTGTGGGTGCTGGGAATTGAACCCAGGTCCTCTGGAAGAGTAGTAGTAAGTGCTTTAAACCAGTGAACCATCTCTCCAGCCCAATAATAAGTAAATTTTGTGTGATATTTTCTTCTTAGCTACTCTTTGTAGTCAGAATCACAGATTCTTTTTCTAAAATTGTCACTGGAGCTAAACTGGTATGCACATTTACAATTTTTAGAAATATTGAATCAGCACCCCTGTTAATTTCTTGTGGCTATAATAACAAAGCAACACAAATTCGCTTGCTTAAAACTACAGTAATGAAATAAACAACAGAAATGAAATGTGTGTGGTGGTGCGCATCTATAATCTTATTTGGGAGATGGAGGTAGAAAGAAAAATGGGAATTAGTGGCCATCCCTGGCTATATGGGGAGTTTGAGGTTGAGGCCAACCTGAGCTATGCGAGCCCTTGTTTCAAAAAACTAAAACAAAAAAGCATGTGTTCTTCTACAGTCCTGCAGGCCGGATGTCAGCATCAGTATCACTGGGTCAAATGGGTGTTAGCAAGGTCCTGCCAGAAAGTCTAGTGGCCCTTGCCTTCTCCAGCCTCTGTTGGCAGTGACATTCCTGAGCCCTGATCATGACATGGCTTCGTGTCTGCCTCTATGCCTTCTCTTCTGTGCTTTGTCAATTCTGAGCACCCCTAACAGTTTTGTTGCTGTTTCTTTTTGTTTTTTGAGACTGGATCTTACCTGTGTAGCTCCAGCTGGCCTGGAATTCATAATGCAGATCAGGCTAGCCTTGAACTCATAGTGATCCACTTGCCTCTGCCTCCCCGTGCCACCAGTATAATCTAGGATGATTTCCATGAGTCAGATTTCTTAAACACATCGACAAAGTCTTTTTCTTTTCTTTCTTTTTTTTTTTTTAAGATTTATTTATTATACAGTGTCCTGTCTGCATGTATTCCTGCAGACCAGAAGAGGGCACCAGATCTCATTATAGATCTGCATGTATTCCTGCAGACCAGAAGAGGGCACCAGATCTCATTACAGATGGTTGTGAGCCACCATGTGGTTGCTGGGAATTGAACTCAGGACCTGTGGAAGAACAGCCAGTGCTCTTAACCTCTGAGCCACCTCTCCAGCCCCCCAGGCAAAGTCTTTTTCATGTGAGGTGATAGGTTCCGGGGATTAGCTTTACTTATGTCTCTATCATACTATGTCTTAACCAAAGTCACTGCTACCTCACAGTGCTGTCTTTTCAGAACTTCTGTGCACTGTAGGTAAGGTATGGTCTTCTGAAAAGAAAAGGAAATCATAGATAAAATATTGTTAAGCAGCTTTCCTATTTTCCATAATATTTTTGATGAACCTCTGCAGCTTATTCTTACAAACCTGTATGGACAGAGAAAACTTCATACCTTTCAATGTCAGTACCTATTTATTATCTAACTCCTTCATCCTTACCACAATATTGTCTTTATTCTTTTCTTTTTCTAACCTCTGTGTTTGTTTAGATTTTTGCTTGTTCCAATTGTATTTTTAAAAGAAAAAAATGGAAAAAATAGATTTTTGCTTGTTTGTTTTGTTTTGTGAGGAAGGGTCTCAAGTAATCCTGGCTGACCGCAAACTTGGAATCCTTTCGGCTCAACTTTCTCAGAGCTGGGATTAGAGATGTGTGCTGCCTCCCCTGGCCCTTAATTATTCTTTTATTGTTACAATTGTTCCCTCAGTGCTGAGGCTACAGGTGTTTAGGAGACATCAGGCTTGTTCTGTGGGTTCTGGGATCTGATTTCAGTTCTCTTGGTTGCTCAGCAAGTGCCCTTACTGCTGAGCTATCTTTCCAGCCCCTCTTTTTATTCTCATGATTTCAAATATTCTGTAGTTTCGTGGTTTCCCTGGGGAGCTAAGGGAAGTAAAGATTGGAGCTGGAACTTGCACTAAGGCTTCAAGGGTGCTAAGCATATATTTCCTAACAACTGAGGTACAAGTCTACCCCATGTGTTACTTTAGTGTCTTTATCCCTGTGGATAGGATTTGTCACTAGCCTTTCTTTCTTTTTCTTTCTTTCTTTCTTTCTTTCTTTCTTTCTTTCTTTCTTTCTTTCTTTCTTCCTTCCTTCCTTCCTTCCTTCCTTCCTCCCTCCCTCCCTCCCTCCCTCCCTTCCTTCCTTCCTTCCTTCCAGTCATTTATTAATTTATTTTTTGGTTTTTGTTTGTTTGTTTGTTTTGGTTTTTCAAGACAGGGTTTCTCTGTAGCTTTGGAGCCTGTCCTGGAACTAGCTCTTGTAGACCAGGCTGATCTTGAACTCACAGAGATCCGCCTGCCTGTGCCTCCAGTGTGATGGGATTAAAGGTGTGTGCTACCACCGCCCGGCTATTTTTGGTTTTTTGAGACAGGGTTTCTTTGTAGCTTTGGAGCCTGTCCTCAAACTCATGCTCTAGACCAGGCAGGCCTCGAACTCACAGAGATCCACCTGCCTCTGCCTCCCGCGTGCTGGGATTAAAGGCATGTGCCACCAACGCCCAGCTACTAACATTTCATTTAGACAGTCATCTACTGTTTTATTTCCTACAGGTAAAACCTTAAACATCCCCTTTGTGTCTGCCCACCACAGTATAAGGACTTAAATATTCTTCACCGCTTTGATCACCGCTCAGCCCAGCATCTGTCACTAACTTCCACAAAACATTGCATCTGTCAAACATATATTCTGTTGAGCACATCTTCAGATATCTTATAGAAGCTGTTATGTCAATGATTCTTCACTGAAAATCTGATTAGAACTAACTTGCTGTGCAATAGTAGCACACACCCTTAGTCCCAGCACTCAGGTGGATCTCTTGAGTTTGAGACCAGCCAGGACTACTACACACAGAGAAACGTCTGGAAAAACCAACCAACCAACCAACTACAATAACAACAACAAAACAAAAACAAAACCTATGGGCTCCTCATTCACACACGAAACACACACACCTAGAATCTTTTGTGAGTTTCAGGGAACTTGAGCCCCTGGGAAGCTCAAACATAACTTGACTTAGGTTTCCCAAGCTGGACCGAACTTTGGCCTTAGGCTATGTAGCTCTGAAAGGCTTTGAGCCCTGGAGTAAGTTGTTTGCACTTCCTGAAGCCTAGCTGAACTACTCAGGCTTCAGCTTCGCCCACTCACACCATCACCCTATGAGCATTTTCAAATGTAGAACACAATTAAAACAAAACAAACAAAAAACGTGTTCCCCATTCTCTTATTTCTCACTCAGTATTATGAAATTAGCTCCCCCATTTACTTGAATAATCATTAAAAACTAACCCTGTACTGTAGGACAGTGGTTAGTTTAACTAGATATGGGGCAGACATCAGCTTTTGAAGAGGTGCTCCCCATGGTGGCCTCCCCTTTCTCTTTCTGCCCACTATTTTCCCTGTTGTTTGCACATTAGGGGAACCGTCACTTGTGTCAAAGAGGTGACGGAGACTGAAAGGATCTCAATGGAAAGAACAAAGCTAGTGGAGCTCTCTGGGCTGGAGCGACTTGCAGAGCCTCGCCAAGCTCGAGGACGGGAAGGAGAAAGAGCCTTTTCCTTTTCATGTAGTCTTTTGATAGAAGAAGAATGAACACTCTCTCAAGTCAGTGGCAGATAGGATGTGACGAAAGGCCTTATGCTGCGTTCCAAGCTGGCTGCCCGTGGGCTCTCAGTTTTAGTTTGCAAAGCAGGTAAGAGCTGACTTATTGGCCACTTGGTTTTGGTCATCTTGCTAGCCAGGGTTGTGTATATTCTTTCCCTCCTTAAAGACTAAGTTTTGCTTAATGAAAATGGTTGGGTCAGATCCCTCTTCAGAAGCAGAACTGGCTCACAGCTTCGGTCCATCACTACGGTTGCACACAGGCCAAGACTCCTGTGGCTGTCCCAGTCAATGACAGAGCCCCACAGGGATGTTAATGTAGGCACATGGGGGGAGATGTGGAATTTCTTTGACATAAAGATTTCTTGACTTGGCCAAACTGTTTTTGGGACTACACTGCAGCCTGAACTTCTCAAATCTGACTAAGCCTCTTTCCTTCCGGAAACATGTCAGACCTTCATGTGCTCTGGAGGCTGTCCCTTCCTATGCCTACTTCTCCAATGAATCTCTTGCATGTTCTAGGATAAAAAGACACTGATCATAGGTTTATTCACTTGAAGTATAAGTTTAGTGTCTTATTTCCGTAAATGGCAGTGTTACTTAAAGCTTTAAGAGCACTGTAGGCTAGGTTTGCTATGCCTGTAATTCTGGAATTTAGGAGCCCAAAACAGAAATATCTCAAGCTCTGGACCAGCTTGGATTACAAAGCAAGACTGTTTCTCAAAAACTAAGAGGCTGAAGAAATGGCTCAGCAGGTCTGGATTTGGTTCTCAGCACCCACATGGTGGCTTTCAACCATCCAAAGTTCCAACTCCAGGGGACCTGATGTAAACTTCTGACCTCCTGATACCTCATGCATGTGCTCAGGCATACATACAGAGAAAATAAATAATCTAAAATTTTAGTGCTCTAAATGGCTGAGCCATCTTTTCAGCCCCACAAAACAATTTTTAAATTAAACATGGTAACACAATACAATTCAAAAATATACTAATTTTATAATTACATGCTGGGGAATGATGGGAAAATCTTAAGTCTTTGTTTTTCATAGTTAAACTATTATGTTCCCATAAGATCCAAAATCTTTGTGTTAGAGACACCGCAGTTCATGACATGCAGTGAGTCTCCAGCCTAAGCTTCAGCCAGCTTTGTGGCAGAGGAGCCACCAGGCGGCAGTGTCGCTGCAAGACTCCACCAGCAGCGTTGTCAGACACACCTTGGCTTCATTTCACATTTGATTTTGAATTAATTTGTGGTGACAGCACATTCAGAAGCCTTTTACTCTTCTGCTTTCTACTGTCCTAGTTATCTACCTGACCCCATATAAAGTCACAACCTTTTAAGAAGGTTTAAGAAGCTGGAGAACAGGGGAGGAGGGAGGCCCGACTTCGGTATGCTGATTTATCAGTCTGTGTTTACTAATTTAAGTGGGGTTTTGTTGTTGTTGTGTTGTTGTTTTGGGTTTTTTCGAGACAGGGTTTCTCTGTTACTTTGGACCCTGTCCTGGAACTAGTTCTTGTAGACCAGGTTGGTCTCGAGATCCACCTGCCTCTGCCTCCTGAGTGCTGGGATTAAAGGCATGCGCCACCACCTCCCAGCCTAATTTAAGTGTTTTTAAACGCTGACCGGGAGCAAGAGGCTTGATGCAGCCCCCCCCCCTCCCC
>JAQHUG010000335.1:1983359-1988359 GCA_028555095.1 Dicrostonyx torquatus | reverse complement strand
TGAGCTGGAGCCTTTAGGTAGCTGGCCTTAGCCATGCTGAGCAGCCAGACCCTGAGGTCAAGGTCAGGGCATCGTGTATGGAAGAACACTTCTGCAAAACACCACACACCAGAAGGAACACAAACATCCTTGTCAAATGCTGGGAACAAGGAAGTTCACCTGTCAGTAAGGAGGAGTGAGGGCAGCCAAGCCATCTGGGTGCAGCTGGATTACAACAGCCCTCTGGCTTCCCCATCATATGACTTCTCTTTAAGCATTGTGGGCTTTCTTTTTCTGGTTGGTTTTCTTTTTCTGGCTCTGTAAATATGTATATCTGTGTGCATATACATAAGATTGAACCCAGGGCCTTGCAGACTGCCTTCTTTCTTGGTCAGTATTAAAACCCTGCCACCCACTCAGACCTTAGCGTAGATAAGCTCTCAGAAGGTCTGGAAGAAACCCTGTTTTATTATTTACTTAGTTTTTTTTTCTGAGACAGGGTCTCTATAGTCCTGGCATGCATTAGTACGCCTGGCTTGGAAGCTTTTTGACTTAGCACTTGAGCCATTTCAGATAAATAAAAGCCCAGGATGACTAACGTTTACATTTATTTTTTCATTTTCATGTGTGTGGTGTGCACATAGTGGGCACATGTACACACTTATATGTACATGTGGACTCCTAGGTTGATGTAGGAAACATCCTCAATCTTCCACCTTACTCACCAAGGCAGTCTCTCAAACCCAGAGTTTGCCAACATGGCTAGTCTCTCTAGCCAGCTTGCTCTAGGAATCCCATCTCTGGTGTTCCAAGGCTGGAGTCTCAGACTTCTGCTAAAGAATAGTATGGTTCCTTCTTCTCACCTCCTCATAGTTTGAAGGGCAGTTTGAATTTTATGCTCATAAAGTAACCATGATTGAACTTTGATTTGTTATTTTCTGGGAATGAAATTATCTGTCCCTGGCCCCTTTTAGCTTGTTATTTAAATCTGCCTTGGCAGGTGAAATTCTCCCTGCTGGGTCTCTTCATGGCTGACTTTTACAGAAGTAGTATTATGGGATAAAGTGGTTAAGAGGCTGGTAATAAAGTAGAAATAGGGAAACTAGCTGGTGGTGGTGGCGCATGCCTTTATTCCCAGCACTCGGGAGGCAGAGGCAGGCAGATCTCTGTGAGTTCGAAGCCAACCTGGTCTACAAGAGCTAGTTCCAGGATAGGCTCCAAAGCTACAGAGAAACCCTGTCTCAAAAAAACCCAAAACAAGCAAAAAACAAAAAAGAAAAGAAAAGAAATAGGGAAACTAAAGAAACAGAAAGCCGTAGTGTGAACATATCAAGCTCTGTATGCCCTTTCAGAGTGAACTGTCCACTAAAGAAAATTAGGAGGAACGAATAGTGGTAGCTAAGCGACCAACACCTCCCACTGTCCTTTAGAAAGCTGAAACATCAAGCCAATGTGGTGGCACATGTCTTCACCCTAGCACTTGGGAGGCAGAGGGATCGCTGTGTGTTCAGGGCTAACCTGGTCTACACAGTGAGTTCCAGAACAGAGACCTTGTCTCAAAAAGCAAAAAGCCACACTGCTCCTGTTAATCATGAATGACAAAGGGTCCAGAGGCTTCTGTGGCACCTGATGAAATGACTAATTATCCCAGAGGTGTGAGATGTGTGTATGTGGGAATTATCCCAGAGCAGTGTGATGGGGGGGATTATCCCACAGCAGTGTAATGGGATTATCCTAGAGCAGTTTGATGGAGGGGGAGATTATCCCAGAGCAGTGGGATGGGGGAGGAGGGAATTATCCCAGAGCAGTGTGATGGTGTGTGTGTGGGGGGGATTATCCTAGAGCAGTGTGATGGAGGAGGGGATTTATCCCAGAGCAGTGTGACAAGGAGGGAATTATCCCAGAGCAGTGTGATGGTGTGTGTGTGAGGGATTATCCCAGAGCAGTGTGATGAGGAAGGAATTATCCCAGAGCAGTGTGATGGGGGAGGATCCAACATTGGGAAGACCTAAGACTTCTGAAAATTGTATTTGCCCTGATACCGTGTCGGTTGCAGTTTCTGCTGCTTCCCTTGCTTTCCTCAGCCAGCCTTCCTTCCCTCAGCTGCCTGTCCCTACATCTACTGTGTGTGTGGGGGGGGAGACATCTTCAGACTTAGACCCTATTGACCTGCCTGCTTACTGCTAAGAGTGAAGAGCAAGAATCCCAGATGGGTGCTTCTATCAGGTCATGGCCTGTCTTAATCTTGGATTATCTAGAATTCAGACACCATCAACCAAAAAAGCAGGCCAGGAGCTGCCTTTTGAGTAGTTGGTTCTATTGACAGTTTAAATAGAAGCATTTCTCATGGCTTATGGTCATATGCTGACTTCAGCAGCCTTCCTTGCCCTGCATTCAATTTGGTATGAGCTAGTCATCTCCAATTCTTTAATGACTTCAGGATGTTGAGTCAAAGTTATGTTTTCAAACACCCCAGCCATTTCACAGCAGTGCTCCGGAAAGTGTGATGAACACTACTGATTCATCTGTGGTCCAAACGTCTGCCTCCTCAGTGCATCCTTCCTGCTGCTCCTCCTCTCTCTTACATACTCTCATTCTTTCTCCCCCAACCCAGTTTTGTCCCACAAAAGCTGAGGCCCGGCGAAGTGCTGCGAAGATTGCGCTAATGAACTCCGTGTTTAATGAGCATCCATCCCGAAGAATCACTGATGAGTTTATTGAGAAGAGTGTCTCAGAGGCCCTGGCATCTTTCAATGTAAATAACTTGGAAATGGGAGGAGGGAGAGGAGGGGGTGGGAGAGCTGAGGAACCCATGATGTTTTGTTCTTTTCTCTGTCTGCTTTTCTAGATACTTTTAAAAAAACACTTATTATGTATACAGTATTCAGCCTGCATGTATGTCTGCAGGCCAGAAGAGGGCAACAGATCTCTTTACAAATGGTTGTGAGCCACAAGGTGGTTACTGGGAACTCAGGACCTCTGGAAGAACAGCCAGTGCTCTTAACCTCTGAGCCATCTCTCAAGCCCCCCTCTGAGTCATTTTTCCAGACAGTATCTAGATACTTTTAATTCAAGATTTGTGGGATTAAAATTATATTAAATTTTTTAAAAATTATAATGATAGTCATGGTGATAAATACCTTTAGTTCTAACACTCAGGAGACAAATAGATATGAGTTCCAGAATAGCCAGGGCTATAGAAAGAACCTATCTCAAACAAACAAAAATAACAATGAAATCTTTATCATGTTTATATGCATGTCATGGCACATCTGTAGAGGTCAAAGGACAATTTCTGGGAGGCCATTGTGGTTTTCTCCCTCTGCCGTGAGGGGTCCAGTATCAAACTCGGTTTCCAGGCGTGGAGGGAGTATCTAAGTGCTGAGCCTTCTTACTGGTTTCACTGGTCCCAATTTATGGAATTTTAGAGCTATTAAAATAATGAAATAGTTTCGTGCTTGAATTTTACTTCTCCTAAGTTTGGTTTAAAAATTTCAGTTCCTGTTCCTTTAAGACAGGTAGCTCTGTGGCACGGGCAGGGGAGAGATGCCCTCCTCCTCTGTCAGTAGGTGTTGATGGCCAGGCAGTCATGGGCACACCTTTAATCCTAGCACGTGGGAGGCAGAGGCAGGCAGATCTTCCTGAGTTCGAGGCCAGCCTGGTCTACAGAGGGAGTTCCAGGACAACCTGGGCTACACTGAGAAACCCTGTCTTGAAAATCCAAAAAATAAAAAGAGTGGGAGCACTGTCCCTGCCCCTTATCAGCTGCAACACTCGGAGAGTGGTCCCTGCTCCTCATCTGGGCAATGCAGTAGGTCGGGCCCTGAAGACGCAGGTTAGGGAGAACCGGCCCAGCCCCTTGCTCTGCCCTACAAGGGGTATACTAGCCAAGGCAATGCTGGAGAGCCCACCCTGGTGGCAAAGATGGGAAAGCTGGCGGGCAGACCAACCCTGCAACTACCCAGGCCCAGAACCAGGCTTATGTGTGGCGCACCCCAACATCCACCTCATCTGTGCTGGATCTGGTGGGGGCCAGGGGTGTGCCAGCCCTGTGGACCCAGAGCTGCAGGATCTCCAGGACACAGGGCAGCAACAGGATGTCCAGGAAGAGTCCCAGTGAGGGGCCAGCGTCAGTGACACAACAGGGACCAGGGGCCTTGAACACCTGTACCTAAAACTGTACAGATAACAGGGTTTACTGTGTGACTCACCTTTGTCATATTGCGGCTTTCATAAAAAAAAATTCCCTCTTCTTTTTCCTCCCCCCTTCTCTAAAATTTTATTTTGTTTTATTTTAGGGTGGGGAGGGAAATGGGCGGGATTGGAGGGCATGATGTGAAAGACACAAAGAATAAATTTTAAAAAACATAACAAAAAGCCGGGCGGTGGTGGCGCACGCCTTTAATCCCAGCACTCGGGAGGCAGAGGCAGGCGGATCTCTGTGAGTTCGAGGCCAGCCTGGTCTACAAGAGCTAGTTCCAGGATGGGCTCCAAAGCTACAGAGAAACCCTGTCTCAAAAAACCAAAAAAAAAAAAAACATAACAAAACAAGGTAGCTCTGTGAGTGGAAACAGGCAGATTCCTAGAACTCAATGGCCATTCACTGAATCCAATCATAGAGCTCAGAGTTTACTGTAAATCAAATGGAGGGACAGAGAGGGAAAGAGACCCAGTCAATCTCCGGCCTCCACATTGGTGTGCACACAGAATAGACTCTTAAGCTATTTATTTATTTATTTATTTGGTTTTTTTTTCGAGACAGGGTTTCTCTGTAGCTTTTGGAGCCTGTCCTGGAACTAGCTCTTGTAGACCAGGCTGGCTTCGAACTCACAGAGATCCACCTGCCTCTGCCTCCCGAGTGCTGGGATTTTTTTTTTTTTGGTTTTTCGAGACAGGGTTTGCCTCTGCCTCCCGAGTGCTGGGATTTTTTTTTTTTTGGTTTTTCGAGACAGGGTTTCTCTGTGGCTTTGGAGCCTGTCCTGGAACTAGCTCTTGTAGACCAGGCTGGTCTCGAACTCACA
>JAQHUG010000335.1:1961359-1982844 GCA_028555095.1 Dicrostonyx torquatus | reverse complement strand
GCTGGGCGGTGGTGGTGCACGCCTTTAATCCCAGCACTCGGGAGGCAGAGGCAGGCGGATCTTTGTGAGTTTGAGACCAGCCTGGTCTACAAGAGCTAGTTCCAGCGCAGGCTCCAAAGCCACAGAGAAACCCTGTCTCGAAAAACAAAAAACAAAACAAAACAAAAAAAATTAACTATGTGGCTCATAAAGGGCTGGGGAATGGGTTAGCAGATAAAAGCATTTGCCTTGCAGGCAGGAGGTCCTTAGTTTCATCCCCAAAGCCCATTCCAATTGCTAGTGTGGCAGCTCACATGTGTAGCCCCAGGGCTGGGTATTTATCCCTAGGGCTCTTTGCTAGTCAGTCTAGCATAACTGGTAAGCCTGAGGCCAACAACAGTCTGTCTCAAAGGAGGTGGTCAGTGCTTCTCAGGAGTAACTCGAAGCTATCCTCTGGCCTCCAGATGAGTACACATACACACGTGCACATGCACGCACCTGTGCACACATGAGTGCATACACACGCACATAAAAACATTACTAATTTCTATTGGATAATGCTGGTCAAAGTGGTAATTCTGATTGAAACCCTAGTTGTCTTTTTCATTCCTATTACCAGGGTAACAGAGAGGAAGCTGACAACCCAAATACAGGGATTGGTGCTTTTCGATTCATGCTGGAATCTAATAAGGGCAAGTCAATGCTGGAGTTCCAGGTACTGTCCCACCTACTTTCCTGGCTCTAATCACAGAGGTCAGCCTGACACAGCAAGTTTAATGTCACCTACTCATCTCTACCTTATTGTTCTGGGGGCGGGGCGGGGAAACAGATGGAGAGAAGGTGCTTAGATTTTCAAAATACAATTACCTTTCTTCCCCCAAGGGCACACCAGAGTTGGTGATTAGATATTAGATGCTTCCAAAAATACATTTTGTCCCATTTGATTCTGATGCGGTATAACTTAAAATCACTATCCTGACTGTGTTAGCCAGGATTATCTGGAGAACCAGAACAGATAGAATGCGCTCTTCTCTCTTTCACACACACACACACACACACACACACACACACACACACACACACACAATTTATTAGAGTGACTTATAGGCTGTGGTCTGACTTTTCCAACAAAGTCTGTCTCCAGTAATCCAGGAGTTGTCCAGTAGAGATTGGTTGTCTTAGCTGGTCTTCGTGTATACCAGAATCCCAAAGCAGGCTCTAAACCAGTGAAGGAGCGGATGCACTGCTGAAAGCAAGCTTCCTTCCTCCATGCCCTTTATATAGGCTGCCACTGTGTGGCCCGGATTTAAGGGAGGTGTGTGTTGTGTTTGTTCCCACTTCAAATGATCCCATCAAGAAAAGTCCCTATGCTGGGCAGTGGTGGTGCACGCCTTTAATCCCAGCACTCGGGAGGCAGAGGCAGGCGGAACTCTGTGAGTTCGAGGACAGGCTCCAAAGCCACAGAGAAACCCTGTCTTGAAAAACAAAACAAACAAACAAAAAAGAAAGAAAGAAAGAAAGAAAGAAAGAAAGAAAGAAAGAAAGAAAAGTCCCTTATACTGCATCAGCAGATTGGGGTTTAGTTAATTCCAGGTATCAGGTCAGCATCCAAAATCAGCCATCACGCTAGTATCTCACATCTTCTTTCCTCAGGAGCTCATGACAGTCTTTCAGCTGCTGCACTGGAATGGCAGCCTCAAGGCCATGAGGGAAAGACAGTGCTCTCGACAGGTAGGAGTCAGCTGAGGGAAAAGGGTGGAAGAGCTGCTTTGGGCTTTAAATGGCTACCAGGCTGTCACTGCTTTAGGCCTTATTTCAGTGTCCTCTTTGCTCTCGCATTCATTCATCATTTTAGTTTGTCAAGATGGGGTTTCTCTGTGTAGCCCTGGCTGGCCTGGAACTCACTCTATAGACCAGGCCGGCCTCAAACTCAGAGATCCGCCTGCATCTGCCTCTTGAAGGCACCCAGCCTGTCCTGGTATTCTTTGCTGTCTGAATGTCATTGTGGCCCTTTTACCTTGCTTCCCCACTATAGTTTCCCTTTGGAAACTCTTTGACTGAACTGGGTTTGGTAGCTCACACCTTTAAATCCCAGCACTTAGGAGGCAGAGGCAGGTGGATCTCTGAATTCTACCAGGTTCCATGCTAGCTCGTGCTACATTGTGAGATCCTGTCCAAAACAAAACAAAATAGCCTCCTTGGCCTCTGTTTCCGAGATGCCATGACATGAATTAGTCTGCCTCACCATGGCTCCCCTCCAAGACGGGCTGACAGCTCTGAAACTGTCCCGTTCTGGGTGTCTTTCTCACTAAGAACCAGAAAGGACCACGTCTATCACAGTAAATCACAGATCAGCCTTCAGTGATCCATGGAGCTTTCTTTCAGTTCCTTCTGTAACAAGGAGCTGGCTGAAGCAGAAGAAATGAAATAATCATTGCATTTGTAAAATAGTTTTGGCAAGTCATGGGCATCCCCACATTCCCTTGAGCAAGTGTTCATGGTGATCTGAGACAGTGTGCTGAGGGTTTCACACATTTAGGAGATTTTGTTGTTTTTAAAAGACGACCACATTTCCCACCTAAGTCAGATACCTTCTGCATGCTGCTGGGGCACTGAAGGTGTGGTTCCCGAGCTCAGAGCTTTGGCTGCTTTCAGTTTCATTGTGCTCCCCATGGCAGAGCCTCTGTGCCCCCACTTCTGCTGTACTTAAACTCTTATAACACAAGGGGAAATGAATCTTTGTAGGTCATGTGCTAACTTCAGTTCAGACTATGCGATATGTAGGACATGTGCCTGTCTATTGGGGTCCTGTGCTATATGTAATGTGTAGGACATGTGCCTGTCTAGTGGGGTCCTGTGCTATATGTAATGTGTAGGACATGTGCCTGTCTAGTGGGGTCCTGTGCTATATATAATGTGTAGGACATGTGCCTGTCTAGTGGGGTCCTGTGCTATATATAATGTGTAGGGCATGTGCCTGTCTATTGGGGTCCCTGTGCTATATATAATGTGTAGGACATGTGCCTGTCTATTGGGGTCCCTGTGCCATGATGTATAGGACATGTGCCTGTCTAGTGGGGTCCTGTGCTATATATAATGTGTAGGACATGTGCCTGTCTAGTGGGGTCCTGTGCCATGATGTATAGGACATGTGCCTGTCTAGTGGGGTCCCTGTGCTACAATGTATAGGACATGTGTCTGTCTGTTGGGGATCCTTGTGCCATGATATGTAGGACATGTGTCTGTCTATTGGGGTCCTGTGCTATAGGATGATTTTTACCTTCTCACTGACCTCTACATTCCTCTCCCTGACCAGGAGGTATTGGCTCATTATTCGCACCGGGCCCTGGATGATGATATTCGCCACCAAATGGCTTTGGACTGGGTGAACAGGGAGCAGAGTGTGCCAGGAGCACTGTCTAGAGAGCTGGCCTCCACTGAGCGGGAGCTGGATGAAGCCCGGCTGGCGGGCAAGGAGCTGCGCTTCCACAAGGAGAAGAAAGATATTCTCATGCTGGCTGCTGGGCAGTTGGGCAATATGCATTCCTCCAGCTGCTAAGCTTCTGCCCTCGTTTGCCATGCTCTTCAGGCCCTTTTTTGTATGTCTCCTTTCTAAGACGTAGGATGATTTCTGTATATACTTTCTCAATTTTATACTTTTAAATATAGATATATATGTATAAATTCTACACTTGGATTCCTGTTTGCTGAGATCCCTTTTCTAACTTCCCGTTAGAAAAGATGTGTTCGCATCTTTCTTAAAAAAGCAGCCAGCCCGCCAGGTGGTGGTAGCTCACACTTTTAATGGCAGCACTAGGGAGGCAGAGACAGGTGGATCTCTGTGAGTTTGAGGCGAGCCTGGTCTACAGAGCTAGTTCCAGAACAGCCAAAGCTACACAGAGAAACCCTGTCTCAAAGAGCCAAAAACAAGAACAAAGCAATCAGGTGTGATGATGACTCGTAGCCATCACCTCTGCACTCAGCAATCTGAGACTGTTGCTGTGAAGGAGGCCAGCGTGGGCTCAGGTGGAAGACCCTGTCTCAAACCCCTCTTGTACATGTGAGACAACAGTCAGATAAGGAGTATGTGTTCCACCCTCACCCATGTTTGCTCTCTGCAGACTGAAACGGGGTGAGTGCCGAGCTTTGGCCTCGAGGTGGACCTTCTGACACTCCTCTCCTGCTCTTTCCTCCTTCCTTGCCTCCAAATGCTCCTTTGTTTGGGGGCTTCCCTACCTTATCCAGAAGGAACAGGTGATCTGCTTTTTGTTTTGTTTTGTGAGACATCTTACTAAGTAAGTAGCCCTGGCTGGCCTGGAACTCCTTCTGTAGACTAGGAGAGCTTCATATGTGTGGCAGTATTCCTGCCGAGGTCATGGGTATGTGTCACAATGCCTGGCTTGGCTTTTATTTTGAAGTCACTCTTGAGAAACTGCCCAAGAACAAGAGAATTCTAAACCCAGTTCATATGGAGGGAGGGGACGGACACCAGTCCCTAAACTCTTCCGGCCTTACTGTTACCTCCCAGCAGTGTGCTTTCTGCTGTAGGAGGAGCCTAGGGTTTCGGCTGCTTGCCTTTACTCTACTTCTTTACATGCTACTTCTCTCTGCCCATCACATGTGGTAAGGCCACACACACGTGCACACGCTTCCTCTTCCCATTTCATTTTGTTTATGTAGCCCAGGCTAGCCTCAAACTCTCCTTGCAGCTGAGAATGACCTTGAACTCCTGAGCCTCCTGCATCCACCTCCGCTGTGCTGGGATTACAATGGAGTACCACCTCACCTGCCTTAACCCTTCCTTCAATGATTGGAAGAAGTATTCTGTTCTTTAGAAACTATATCTGGTCTGTGTCGTGAGAACCATGTTCCTCTCAGGCCCACCGAGTTGTGCTGTTTACTCTTAGATTCTCATTTCCTGTGTCTTCCTCCTTTTCCTCCACATTGCCTGTGAGAACGTGGTTCTTCCTTGGGCGCCTGCAGGAGAGGAAGAGAACGAGGTACTTGGTGTGCAGAGAGATGCCCTGAATTTTATGGAGTAAGCTGTTTCCCTTGTTTCCGTGACCTCCGCTATACTGTCATTGTTCGCTGCACTTCCTATCATTTTAATGCTATTATAACTTGACTTCCCATTTAACACTTGTGATTTGTTTTTAGATTAGGAACTGGGCCTGGTGATACAGGTCTGTATCCAGTTACTCTGGAGGATAAGGCAGGAAGATCAGAAACTCAAGGTACATCCCAGCTAGAGTGAGTTCAGAGGCTACCTGGGGAGCTTAGCAAGACTATCTCAAAAATACGAAGTAAAAACGGCTGGGGGATATAGCTTAGCAGCAGGGTTTGACAGGCTTGTGGAGCCTGAGTTTAATTTCTACTGCAGAAAGGGGGGAGGGGAGGGAGTAGATTAGATCACAGCTCACTTGGCAGGAGCGAGGTGAAAAGCAGCTTTCATGCTTTTGAAATCATCTTTGTGACAAGGATACATGGGATCAGGTCGTGAGCACAGGGACAACAGTATCAGTGCTTAGAAAAGGGTTCCTCGATTCCTCTAGTCCTGCCTCTTCATTTCACAAAGCAGACTGGGTTGGAAGAGAGGCTCCCATAGTACACGGTCGGTGCACCTGTCTTAAATTGGTATCTATAACCCAGAAGTCACGAACCCGCCCATTTCTCCTGTGCGTCGTTCTTCGTGTAAGATGTGTTAAGGGGAATGACCTTGGGGAAGAACTGTCCTTGCACCTCCTGGATTTATTATTTTTCTCAAAAACCCAAGACTCCAAAGAACATGAGAAAGTTTGTTCTGTCCACTTTTGATGTTGAAGATTTTAGTTATCTTTTTGGTACTTTCTATGTATTTTATATGTAAAATTTTACACAATTAAAAATGGGTTTTTGTCTAGTAAGCCAGAATGACTTTTTTTTTCTCCCGTGATGGGACCTCATGTGGCTTCCAACTTGCTGTGTATCTAAAGCTAGCCTTGAATACTTCATCCTCCTCCCTCCACTTACCAAGTAATGAGATCAGGGCCGTGTGCCACTCAGCCTGACTACTGCTTTTTTTTGTTTGGTTTTTCGAGATAAGGTCTTTCTATGGAGCCATAGATGGTCTGGAACTTGCTATGTAGATCAGGATGGCTTCAAACTTGCAACAACCTTTCTGCCTCTGCAGTCAGAATCTGGAATTACAAGCATGTGTCACCTCCTGCCAGAATGACAGACAGTCAGAGCTCTAACATGGCCTCTTCCATCCACACATAAACTGGCAAAAGCTTTGAGGCTGGTGGGAACAAGAGCATGCTGCTGAGAGAAGGCAGTTGCTCTCCTCCTCCAAATAGTAAAGGAGCCCGATTTTGTTCACAGCCCTTTCTCAAGCTCATTCACTATGGCAATTAAACTCTATATGTATGATTCTCATACATTTTTTCCATCTCAACTTGTTTTGAGCTTTTATGTCTGTTTCTCTACATACTGGCCATCACCATCCAGACATGACAGAAACACTGTGAACTCACATATCCATGATGAAACCTGTTTCTCCACTTGCTCCTCCTGACGTCCTACACCAATTACAGAATCACCACTCACCTAGTTATTTAAGGTCTCTCCTCAACTCTTCCCCATCGTCATCCAGTTAGTCACTGCATATTGAGTTTGCATTCTATATGAATTCCAACCTAGTTTGTGCGTGTTTCCTGCCTTGTTCCATCCTTCCTCACATCTGAACTAGAGCAGTGCCACAGCTCCCTAACTGACCTTTGCACTCCTGTATTCTCCCGTCATGACAGCTCTGCTCTTCTTCAAATTGTCTTAGCTGTCTTTACCTGTAACAACACTGCCCAAAGCTTTATGTGAGCTGGAGGTGGAATGAGGTAGGAAAACATCAACTATTAGATACTGATTTATCAGCGACTTGCTTAAAGTACTGCTTGTACTACGTATCTGCCAATCATGATTCATTTGCTACCTGAACAGAATGACCTGGATAAATAGCCCAAACAGTGAGTCGTTGCCCTTAACAACCTGCTGAGTGCCTGTACACTTCTGTGAAGTCTTGCTTGCTTCCTGCCCCATTTGTGGTTTTAGAGTATAAAATGATAGTACAAACTGGCCCTGGATGGATGTAACGCCCGATTCTGTGTTACCCTCTCGGTACAGTTTGTGAGCCACTGTACTGCACGCGAGCCACACCCAAGATGGAGTAAACAATGCCCTATAGCTAATCACCAGGCGGGGGGCAGGGGGAGCACAAAATCCAAAATGTTTCAGCTGGCTGACCAGAAACTGTCCTCAAGTAACCCCAGGAGCAGGGGGCAAACCCAGACCCTACAGGTCCCCCTTTTATATAAATTATATGACTAGGCCTGTCTTAGGTGTCATTGGACGTCAGGCAATACCCCTTACCTGTCATGGGAAAGCGTCCAGGTCAAAACACATTTCCTGTCTTAGGTTGGGGTAGCCCCCCCCCTCCCAAACCTTTCCCTTCATTGGCTCACTAGTCACCCATCACCGAGTTCGGCCAGATTTAGCTAAGAGGACTTGCCAAGTGTGACATTGACCTGAGCTTGCCTTCGGCTCTGGCACCAAGAAACCATGAAGATGATGCTCCAGCACATGTAAGCACTCCTTAAGAACCTGCCCAATCCTTAATGAGTCTGCCAGGAATTTGGAGCCCTATAAGTAAGGTCTCAGCACTGGTGGGAGGGACCCTGGTATAGTTAACTAGAGTAATCTCAAGAGCCATTCTGTAAATTGTGCACTCCAGGGTCCGTGTATAACAGCAATAAGCCTTTTACAGTATAACCTAGCAGTGGTCTTTAACCAAAACTAATAGTAAAATTAACTGCAATATTCATTTGTATATTTAGCTCATTTTGACCAAGGCATTTGCCACCTGCCCTGATAAGGTATCCATTGTGCTAACAGAAGCAACTGACTGACTAAGAGAAAATCCAGCAGCCATTGCAGCTCTGATAGCCACAGCAATGGCTGCCAATATCATGGGATGGGTTGATAGGTAAAGGAACAATCCTTGGCACTCGGACCACCACTGCTGGCTCCTCAGGATCCCAGCAACTCTTCAGTTGACAAGTCAGTGTCTATTTGATCTCTTGGCTTTGTCCTGCCTTCATGCTTTTGGACAGGAAAATCCACAGTACGCACCAGACGCTCAGGTACCCATATTGAATTGTCAGCATCCTGCGGGAAAACACAAACAGCCCCTCTTCCCCACACCAGTACAGGATCTGGACCATACCGAGTGCCATCTGCTAGATTTGCTATAAGGGCAGAAACAATTACCTGACCCATCACGTGAGTGCTGTCAATAACCGGTTAAAGTCACTTAAGTTCCCATTTCTATGAGGATGTATAGCCTCTTGACAGTATTTGTTAGCATTTTCATAAGTCAATTGCTTTATGACCAGCATAGCTGAGTCCACATCCCCAAAAATGCGACTTCCCAGCTGTGACAGGCAGTCAACAAACTCAGAATAGGATCTTAGAAAGCTGTTCTCCTGCTCCTTTGTTAGGTAAAGCTTTCCAAGCTTTAATGCAGCTGAGCATAAACAGCAGGATCGTAAGTGATCTGTGCTGCTAAACCAGCATACTGCCCTGCACCAGTTAACATGTCAAGGTTATGCTGGGGGAAACCCGCAGTGACATTATTTAGTGCTGTATTTTTGCAATTTCCCTGCATTTCGCCTCTCCATAACAAATAATCTCCCCCCAAAAGACAAGCCCTTGCAAAGCTGCATCCAGTTACTGGGTGTAAGGTTGAGTTCTGCAAAGGATTTCAATAAAGCCACCATGAAGGGAGTATGGGGGCATGAGTTCCATAGGCTGTAACTGCTTCTTTTAGTTGCTTCATGTCCTAAAAGGCCAGGGGGTTATGCTGCCTGATCCTCTGTCCTTGGGGATCAATAATTTAATCTGTGCTGCTAAACCCAGGCACCTTCCTGGACCAGCCAACATGCCAAGGTCAGGCTGCATTTTACCTCTCCACAACAATCTCCTCCCAAAAGACAAGCTCTGCTGTTTTTAGGGCTCTGATGCCTCCTTCCCTTCTTGTCTATCTCTGACTTGTGTCATGCTGCTGATGAAACCACGGGTTTCATAAATACTACACTATTAATTTATCGATTAAGCAACATGCTTAGCTCTACAAGACTTACCTAAAAAAACAAAAAAAAAAACTGAAGCTGGGTTCCACCACTGCAGAGGCTAAAGAAGACAAATCTCTTATGTATTTGAGGTCAGCCTTGGTCTACAGTGAGACTCTCACACAACAAAAATTTGCTATCTGCCTGGCCAATCAAATTCCAACCTCCTCATCTAATAGCTTTCTTAGTGTTCTTTTACTTTTCTTCTCCTCTTCCTCTTTTTTTTTTTTTTAATCCCAGGTTACAGGCCTCCCAAGTGCTGGGATTAAAGGCATGTAAAGGCATGGCTTGTCTACTAGTTTTCCTAAAATTCTGCACCAGTGGCAGGTTTTGAGCAGGTAATGTTGATCTAACTTATTTATTTTTAAGATTTATTTATTATGTATACAGTGTTCTCTCTGTATGCATCCCTGTGGGCCAGAAGAGGGCACCAGATCTCATTACGAATGGTTTTGAGCCAACATGTGGTTGCTAGGAATTGAACTCAGGACCTCTCAAAGGGCAGTCAGTGCTCTTAACTTTTGAGCCATCTCTCCAGCGCCCAACTTGCTTATTTTTTAATGCTTCTTAGGAAAATCGGATTGATTCTTCAAATAGGATATATTTGCTTTAAGTTACTTTTTAGTCCTAACAACATTTGTAGATATGCATGTGTTTACGTCTTGCATGAAGGCAGACATGTAGAGGACACCTTGCAAAAGTCGTTTCTTTCCTTCCACCTTGTGGTTGCCAGGGATTGAACCCGGGGTGTCAGACTTGGCAGCAACAGCCTTTTCCTGCTGAGACATCTCATCCCTCGCTGTTTAAGATTAAAAGTAAAAATTTAATTCAACTGCCATTTTCTAGTATGGAATGGGGGGAAGGAAAGTAAGCCTTTAGAAAGGAAATCAACACGGTTTTATAAGGATTTCTTGTTAGTTGAAGGTTTTAAGGGAAAGCCAATGAATTTGTCCCAAAACGGAAGCGCTCACAACCTGCTCAAGATAGCCGTAGGAACACTTCCGGCACCATTTTATTTGACTTTATTATATATTTTTTGAGATAGGGTCTCATCCTGTAGCCTTAGAGTTCGGCGTGGTGGCGCACGCCTTTAATCCAAGTACGTGGAAGTCGGGAGCTGGTGATCTCTATGACTTCGAGGCCAGCCTGGGCTACAAAGAGACTGTCACAAAACAAAACGCGCCAATTTATGAGGCTTCGACTGGCCTGGACTCACCACGTAGACTGAGATGGCTTTGAACTCAAAGTGATCCACCCGTGTTCCTGAGTGCAGGGATTAAGAACGCGCAGCAACGACAGATTTCCAGCTCCACTTTAAATTAGGTCCGCCTGCATTTGACACTTTTCACCACGACCAGGGCGGGGCTTGGGGTCAATCTCTGATTGGCTAGCCTGGCTGGTGACGTTTTCCTCCAACACACCGGGGGCGGGATTTGTAGCCAATCTCTGATTGGCTAGCCTGACTGGTGACGTTTCCCCTCTGCGACAGTTTCCCGAGGTGCCTAGCTCCTAGCGGCACGGACGAGAGCTCCGAGAGAAGCAAGATGGCGGACGTACTGGATCTTCACGAGGCCGGGGGCGAGGATTTCGCCATGGATGAGGATGGGGACGGTGAGGAGAGTGGAGGCGGCTGCGGAAAGAGGGGAAGGAGCGAGAGAAGAATTAATAGGAGAAACTTCTGGGGTGCATGCCCACGAACTGGAGCTCCACTAGAGAGACTCCGCCCCCTTGGGAAAGAATTAGGGGTGGAACCGGGAAGGGACTGAAGCTGCAGTCCCTATTTTATGCTTCCAGATAGTCTTGGGAACGAGACAGGTTTTTAAAAATAACTCTTATCTTTTGTTGCTTCTTATTTTCTAATCTGGAACTCTAGAGAGCATCCATAAACTAAAAGAAAAAGCGAAGAAACGGAAGGGCCGCGGCTTTGGCTCCGGTGAGTGTGGGGAACAGGATAAAGTGGTCTAATATGGAGAAGTACAGGTCCGGTGGGAACACATATGAAGGACAGTTTTCGGTGATCTGGTATGTGTTCCTTTAGAAGAGGGGTCCCGAGCGCGGATGCGAGAGGATTATGACAGCGTGGAGCAGGATGGCGATGAACCTGGACCACAGCGCTGTGAGTAAATAGGACTTCTGGGAGTCTGTATAGGTACTTAAATGGGAATAAAGTTTAGCCGATCTCTCTCTCCCTTTCTTTTTCTCTGTCAACAGCCCTGGCCGACTTACAACTCTTTTTAGATCAGGCAGGCCTCTAACTCTCAGAGGTCCACCTCCCTCTGCTTCCAAGAGTGCCGGGATTAAAGGCCTGTGCCACCATGCCCAGACTCTTTTAGGTTTTTGATACAGTCTCACTTGGTAGCCCTAGCTGACCTGGAAGTTGCTCTGTCCCAGAACTCCCAGATCTGCCTGCCTCTGCCTCCTGAGTTTTTTCTTAGGTGCTCATACAACACCTTCCCTTACCCAACAGCTGTTGAAGGTTGGATTCTCTTTGTCACCGGAGTCCACGAAGAAGCCACTGAGGAAGATATCCATGACAAATTCGCTGAATATGGGGAGATAAAAAACATCCACCTTAATTTGGACAGGCGCACGGGATACTTGAAGGTAGTTTTTTTTGTTTTGTTTTGTTTTGTTTTGTTTTTTTGCTTCCTTCACTCATAACTCTTAGCTACATTGGTGGTTAGTTTGCATTTGCTGTGGTTGGCCAAGAACAGGGATTAAGTGAAATGACATGGAAATTGACTTTGTTACCCACAAGAAAGAGACAAACAAACTGGGTACGTTGGTGTATAATGGGGATGTATAATGTACTTTTCGCTGTACAGAGCTGGTAAATTTTTCTGGTTAAGTATGCAGATCAGGTTTAAGGAAGAGGGTATTTGACGGTTGGTGAAGTATTCTTTAGACACTTTTATATTTTCCCCAGGGATATACTCTAGTTGAGTATGAAACATACAAAGAAGCTCAGGCTGCCATGGAGGGACTTAATGGTCACGATTTGATGGGACAGCCAATCAGTGTTGACTGGTGTTTTGTTCGAGGTCCACCAAAGGGCAAGAGGAGGTAAAATGGAGGGGGGTAAATATTTATCTTGGTGAAGGGAACATGAGCAAGATAAATAAGGATTTTTGTATTGTCCCTCTGATGGATTCCCCTTCTTTTTCATTTTTCTTAGAGGTGGCCGAAGACGAAGCAGGAGTCCAGACCGGAGACGTCGTTGATAGACCCTCTGTTCCCCAGGTGGTCTCCACGAGACCATTTGGTTATACTGCCTTGCATAAATAGGGCCAGGGTAGAACTTGTGTTTATATTTAATTTCTTACCATCTTCTTAGTATTGCTTTGAGTTAAAGAAATAAATGTTCCATTTTGTTTCCTACATTTAAACACACTTTGCTGTTCTGAAGACTGACAAGCTGATTAGGCATTCTGAGTCTTTGGGAAGATGCTCCTGTCTGGAGGGAACGCTGAGTTTCTAGAAAGGCTCAGGTACAGACTCTGCTCATTTCTTTTTTTTGAAAACAAGAGAGCAGAGGTAGTGAGTTGGTTTTTTTTGTTTTTGTTTTTTGGTTTTTGGGTTTTTTTTTGGGCATTGAGTGATTCTTAGCCAGGCGGTGGTGGCCACGCCTTTAATCCCAGCTCTTGCACTTGGGAGGCAGAGGCAGGCGGATCTCTGTGAGTTCGAGACCAGCCTGGTCTACAAGAGCTAGTTACAGGACAGGCTCCAAAGCCACAGAGAAACTCTGTCTCGGAAAAAAACAAAAGAGTAAGTCTTATTTACTCTTATGAGCAGATACTAGTGCTTCTCTGTCAGACAGAGTCTTATGTATTCCAATATGGCCTTGAACTCATTGTATAGCCAAGGATGACTTTGAACTTGTGATTACTTTGCCTTTGTCTCCCAGGTGCTAAAATTTCAGGTATGGGCCCCATACCCTGTTTCTGTGGTCCCTATAATTAAAACATGGGGCTTTTGAGTGTGCTCAACTAGCTCTGCCTTGAATATGGTGCTGAACATGAAGTTTGTTAGATTCTACAACACAAAAGAAACCACGCTTGAGTACTATGTAACAGTGCACTTCTACAAAGGACACTGCAGTCTGTCAGTGGTGGCATACACCTTTAACCCCAGCATTCAGGAGGCAGAGGGATCTCTGAGTTCGTGGCCAGTCTGGTCTACAGAGTGACTTCCAGGACAGCTAGGGCTACTCAAACCCTGTCTAGAAAAACAAAAAATAATTTGGCTGTCCCTTAACATAGTTTTTAGTTGAAATAATTTTTTGATATGTGTATAATAATTTTGTGGAATTTCTATTGTTGTCTTAAAGTCTGTGTGGGTCACTATGTGGTCACATTGGCCTCAGACTTAAGATACTCCTGTCTCTGTCTCCTCAGTGCATAATGGCAAATATTAAACTTAACAATTTTTTTCAGATGTTGCTCTTCCCTTCTGTTTGGTAAATTGCTGGGGGGTTGGATTGGTTAAGAAAATATCTTAGATTTGCCGGGTTAGGGTGCCTTGGCTCTTTCTGGTAATAGATATTGAATAACTATTAGTTTAATAAAACTAGATATTCTGAAGTTTTTGAGCGAGTGAATTGAGCAAGCATGAGGGACTTTAGGAAAATTGTATCTGCCAGAGACATTAGCTGAACTACTTGGATATGACTTGGCTATTCTGAATTAGTTGGGGAAATCTTCTGTAACTGGATGTTCTTTTTGTTTTGTTTGAGAAATATAAAAATAGCTCAGAGGGGTAGGAGTGTGGTTCAGTTGGTAGAATGCCTGTCTACTATGCATAAGCACTGGATTTTGGTTAACCAAAACCACAGAAAAACCAAAAAAAAAAAGTGCCTTCTGCCTATAATCTTAATCTTAGCACTAATTTAGGAGGTGAAGGTTGAATAATCAGAAGTTCAGTTCATCGTCACTTAGCTACATAGCCTGTTGGCAGGTCAGCCTGGGTTCTGTGAGGTCTTGTCTCGGGAGAAGAGGTGGAAAGGGGATTGTGTGGCCTTCTAACTTTCCTTTCTCCTACAGAACTTACTATGACTTTGAAACTTGAGCATACAGAAATAATTTCCTACCATTCCTAATTCCATTCTTTATGTGTGTCTGAATGTATGCCAGGTGTCACAATAGGGTTTTGGTTTCTCAAGATTGACTTTCTCTGTGTAGCTTTGGAGCCTGTCCTTGAACTCGCTCTATAGACCAGGCTGACCCTGAACTCAGAGATCCATCTGCCTCTGCCTCTTGAGTGCCAGGATTTAAGACATGTGCCACCACCGCCTGACAATTTTTTTAATTTAATATTTAGTTATTATGAGCGTTTTGTCTGCATATGTTTGTACAGCATATGTGTGCTTGTTGCCTGAGCAAGTCAGAACAGGGCCCCAACTCCTCTGGGGTTGGAGTTACAGATGGTTGTAAGCTGCCGTGTGGGTACCCAGATTGAATTCATGTCCTTTAAAGAGTAGCCAGTGTGAAGCCTGAACTCACAAAGGTATAAAAACTGGTTTATTAAGGGGTGCAGTGAAAAGGACAAACTCAGTAAGGCTGAAGCAACCACTGATCTCCACTGTTTAGGTCTCCCGACCATGCCAAGCATGAGCCTTGGTGCTTTCCCCTCCAGCTTCTCAGTCCTTAGGTAGCTCACAAGGTTATGTATGCCCTAAGGCCAGTACCCCAGAGCTATTAACCATCCAGTGCTCTTAACCACTAAGCCAACTCCAGCCCTAGGTGTCTTTTTAGTAATGGGTGATGGAGATCCTGTTTGTAACATTGTAAAAAAAATTTTTTTTCTGCCTTACACCTATAGTCAGGCTTTTGCTGAAGCTGCTACCACTTTTTAGGCAAGGTCTTAAAACTAGATCAGGCTAGCCTGGACCTCGGCTATGTTACTACATTCCCCTCTGGTGCTGGGTTGTTGAGGAAACAGGTACAGACCAGTTATTCAGGCTTGTGTTAAACTTCTGATACTTTGTGATTTGAGGATTAAATCGTTTTAAAGATGGTCTTGCTATATCACCCTGGTTAACCTGAAACTCATGACATAGACTAAGCTGATCATGAAATTGTGATCCTCTTGCTGCTGTCTTCCAGAGTGCTGGGATTACAGGCATATACAACAATGCCTAACTAATTTTAGTAGCTATAAAGTTTAGAGTAAAAATCGCAATCTGAGTATGTCACTCCACCTTCTAGTGTGTCTCTTGCTTCAGGATAGGATATAAACTCTGACCTAGAGCACCTTTCCTCTCTGCACATTATCCATTTTCTATCCCTCAACTTTAGAAGTAACTTCTGAGACCCACATTTTCTTGTTCTAACACCTTTCTGTTCTTCAAGGGTCAAATTTTACCTCAGAAGTTCTCCTGGATTTCAAGAATGGGTTAGATACACATTTCCCTCTTAACTCAGTGTGGCTGGGCATAGCAGACAGGGAGTTGCCATAAAGTACCTTTAGCATCTATCAAAGCTAATGGACTTTCTTTTTTTTAAGATTTATTTATTATGTATACAGTATTCTGCCTGCATTGCCTGATCTCAAAGATGGTTGTGAGCCACCATGTGGTTGCTGGGAACGAACTCAGGACCTCTGGAAGAGCAGTCAATGCTCTTAACCACTGAGCCATCTCTCCAGCCCGCTGGACATCATTTCTTGAATGGAGTTTAACCCAAAACTCCAGGCTTAAAAAAATTATGTGTATGGTGTTCTGCTTTACATGCTTGTGTTTCATGTGCATACAGCTGCCTCCTGAGGTTAGAGGAGGTGACATCACCTGGAACTGGAGTTATAGGTGGTTGTGAGCCATTGTGTGTGTGTTGGGAATTGAACCCACGTCATCTCCAAGAACAAGTGCACTTTGAGTTGACTCTAGCCAGACTTCACATTCTTTTCTTTCATTTTTTTAAAAAATTTTTTTTGAGACAGGGTTTCTCTGTGTAGCTGTGTCTGTCCTGAAACCTGCCCTGTAGACCAAGTTGGCCTTGAACTCAAAGGTCCACCTGCCTCTCCTTCTCAAGATTAAAGGTGTGTGCCACTATGGCCACTGACTTCATTCTTAATAGACTTGTAAAATGTTTTTCCCTGTCCTGAAGTTTTTCTGTATCAGTATCCTAAAGGAGGTGGGACAGGGATGCAGAGGTGGAAATCAAACACCACAAAACCAGCCTGAGGGAAGAGAGGCAGATGGATAACAGGCTACTGTTTTTACATGTATTTTGCATGTATAGCTATCAGCTTGAAGTGTACATATGTGAACCATGTGTATTCCTGGTGCCATGGAGGCCAGATGAAAGCATCAGATCTCCTGGAACTGGAGTTACGAGACAACTGTGAGTGGCCAAGTGCATGCTGGGAATTAAGCCCTGGTGCGTGGCAAGAACAGTAAGCACTCTTCTTACCCACCAAGCTAGCACCCCTTCACTTAAAATCAGGGTCTCAATATGTAGCTCTGGCTGGACTGACTGGAGCTCTGTAGATAAATTAAGATGGCTTTAAACTGTCATTGGTCTGCCTCTGCCTCATAAGGGTTGGGACTACAGGGATTTGCCTTCGCATCCAGTAAAATGTAGCTCTCAGAGCATGCACCTACTGTAACCAAATTCCTGTTCATTCCAGCCTGCAGCCCTGACAACTCACCTAAGGCTAGGACGAAACCAGATTTCCCCTGTACATCTGTTCACACCTGCCACCTGAGCGCTGGCTTAAAGCCGATTGACTGAGTACTGCTTGGTGGCAGCAAAGTTACTCACATGGCAAATTAGTTTTGAGAAGCATGGGTCCCTAACATGCGACGTCTTCAACTAGATACTGAACAAGAATGTTTCGGGTAGCACCTGGGGCATAACCGCAGAAGTGGCCGTTAAATTGGCAACGGTTAAATGAGTCA
Source organism: Dicrostonyx torquatus (assembly GCA_028555095.1). Taxonomy (NCBI): domain Eukaryota; kingdom Metazoa; phylum Chordata; class Mammalia; order Rodentia; family Cricetidae; genus Dicrostonyx; species Dicrostonyx torquatus. Next base: position 1,965,813 of record JAQHUG010000335.1, on the reverse strand, counting down.
ATAATTGGGCTGGGAAGGAATGGAACTGGCTGGGTTACTGTGGTGCCACTGACCACAGCACGGCCAGATGTCTTACAGCAAAGCAGAGCACAATGGTCACTCCCGTTCGGACCTGGCTACCCCTAAGAAGGTGGGCATATCTGACCCATTTCCACTCATTTCGTCCAGACGGTCCTTCACCACTGCTGACCCCGAAGGTGTGCCTAGGCCTACAGATGTGGGAGCCTGTGAATTTCGTCCATTTAGATTTGCCCCTGAACTCTTCATTTATTCGGGAGGAGGTTGCCAAGCGTAATCTCATCACACCCTCCTTGCCTTGAACAGTGCTGCCCAGGGTTCTTCACGCCTAGCGGGATAGGGCTATAGGGCACACGCCTCTGCGGGCATCCTACAGCGCCTCGGGCTCCCGCAGGCCCCGCCCCTTGCTGGCTGGAGACCGTCCCGGAGGGTGTTCTGCCGGAAATGCACCCGCGATTTCGCTGCGCGTCCTGAGATTCCGCCCCAGGGCCGGCTCCGGCTGGTTGGCTTTCCTGCCGCCGTTTGTCCCTCGCGCAGCCCCGTAGCCCGCCCGGGAGGCGTGACTAGGGGCTGGAAGCAGGCGGGCCGCGGCGCCGTGGGCCCGGGCTGCCGCTGTCATGGACGCCTGGGTCCGCTTCAGTGCTCAGAGCCAAGCCCGGGAGCGGCTGTGTAGGTGCGGCCGACGGAGGAGCGCGGGCGGGAGGGCAGAGCAGTTTCCCGCGAGGCGACGGGCGCGCTACGGGGTTCCTGAGGGTCAGCTCTGGCTACGGGGGCCCGCGCGGCCCGGGAGGCGCACTCTGCAGCCGGTTATGACATGATTCTTTCCTGCTCATGGGAAAGATGGGGAAACTGAGGCATGAGAGGGCCAGCGGGGAGGCCGCCCAGGGTTACCGTGTCCACAAAGCAAGTTTCCTCACTGCTGTGGTGACAGGAGGGGCGATCCTCCCGGTTCTGCGTCCTCTCCCCGGCTGTCACATAGCAGCCGCGCGGTCTCGGATCTCCTTCGGGTTCCGTACGGTTCAAGGAGCTTAATCTCTTAGTTCCCCTGTCCGGAAGAATAGTCTGCCCTTCAACTAGACCGCCCTCTGTCGTGTTTCATAAATAAACTCGCTCGTGGACGTTTGTGATGGATCCCGGCCGCTTACTGGCCCCTTTAGGCCTCACCATTTTCAAAACTCTTAATTTCTTAGCTCCAAATAGTGCCCCCCTGGCCCACCCCCCCGCGCTCTCATAGGCTGTATTTTCCCCTCACGTCTTTCCCTTCCCTGGCCTTGAAGAAAAACGGAAAAATATTCTTGTGAAAAGGAGGAGGAAATATCCCCGGAAGAGTTTTTGTTTTCAGATTCATTATTATTTGTCTGAATGTTTTGTCTGCAAGTATGTAAGTGCACCACATGTGTGTCTGGTGCCTGCAGAGGTCAGAAGAGGGTGATGGATGTCCTGGAACTGGACTTACAGGCAGTTGGGAGCCACCATGGTGCTGGGAATGGAACCCGGTCCTCTGCAAGAGCAAGTGCTCTTAACCGCCTCACCAGCCTACTGGAGGACATTTTTGTCAGAGAGGTTAGGGAGACCTGTCCCTTACTTTTCCAGGGCTGCCCAGTATGCCTGTTCCCTTCTTGGCCATGCTTTGCAGAGACATGGGGCCAGTCCTGTGTTACAGAAACAGATTCGACAGCTGGAAGGTCATCTGAGTCTTGGAAGAAAGCGTAAGTGTACCAAATCCTTCTTTTCCCGTGTTTCCCCTTCTGCCAGTTTGCCATCATTGGCTCTTCTCATGCCTCCAACTGAGATAAGACAACAGGTGGAAGAAAGTTACGTATAAAGGATTGGAGAGAATGGAGCAAGTAAAAACTAAACTGGGGCAAGTTTAACTGTAATTTGAAGTTTAAAAAAGAGCAAGTTATTTTTACTTTTTTATTGTATGTTAGTATTGCTTGCTCAACTTTTACCTTTTTTCTTTCTTCTATACCCCACCTCTGCCTCGCTTTCCCTTGTTCTTCTCCACAAGTGCTCCGCCTGGGTAACTCGGCAGACGCGCTTGAGTCAGCCAAAAGAGCTGTGCACCTCTCCGATGTTGTCCTGAGATTCTGCATCACTGTTAGTCATCTCAACCGAGCCTTATACTTTGCCTGTGACAATGTTCTGTGGGCTGGGAAGTCCGGACTAGCTCCCCGTGTGGACCAGGAAAAGTGGGCGCAGCGTTCATTCAGGTTTGGTTTTGTTTTTTCCTATAAGACTGTTTGTATGTCGGGCGGTAGTGGTGCACGCCTTTAATCCCAGCACTCGGGAGGCAGAGGCAGGCGGATCTTTGTGAGTTCGAGACCAGCCTGGTCTACAAGAGCTAGTCCCAGCGCAGGCTCCAAAGCCACAGAGAAACCCTATCTCGAAAAACAAAAACAAAAAACAAACAAACAAAAAGACTGTTTGTGGCCTCCATTCCACATGGCTTGCACACACATACACACACGCACACACATTTATAATATTTTACTTTTATGTGTATGGATGTTTTGCCTGCATGTATGTCTGTGTACCAGTTATGTGCCTGTTGCTGGCAGAAGCATTGGAATTACAGATGGTTGTGAGCTGTTGTGTGGGTTCTGGGAAGAGCAGAGGTGCTTTTACTAAGCCATCGTTCTATGTTTTAAAAGAGAATTAAGGCAGGAGAGGGACTGCACCACAGCACACATCTGTGGGTCAGAGGACAACAAACTTTTCTCCTCCACTGTGAAGTCCAGGTGCCAAACTCACGCCATCAGGCCAGCATGGCAAGTGCTCCCACCTCCCCAGCCATCTCCCTGGCCCCTAACTTGCTACTTATGAGACAGTAGTAGGTCAGGATTTTCTGAGTATACACTTGGCTTTTCATAGCCATTGTTTCCACGTCTTTTGATTCAATCAACTATAGATAGAAAACGTCGAGGGGAAAGGTGCATCTGAAGTGAACATGTGAAAGTGTTTTTGTATTGTTGTGTATAACTATACTTAGATGGTATAGTTATATATATAGACATAACATTTCTTTATATTGCGTATATATTATATTGAATATTATAAACAATCTGGAGGTGGATACAGAGGATTGGGTAGGTTATATATAAATGCAATACCATTTTGTCTAAGGGATTTGAGCAGCTGTGGATTTGGGTGGGCTGAGTGCAGGATCCTGGAGTTAATCCTCCATGGATGCTAGGACTATATATTAGTCATTCCTTTGTCTATTTTTGAGGCAAGGTCTTACTACGTAGTCCTGGTTGACTCCTTAGTATATAGACTATACTGCTTTGAATTCACAGAGATTTACCTGACTCTGCTTCCAAAGAACTGGAATTAAAGGTGTGTGCCACTATCTATCTTAACTGACCATTTGGTTTCCAAGCTTCATCTGTATCTTAAGCCATAAAAGACTTACAATATCATCCGGAAGTTAGATTTGCTGTGCCATACTAAGTGTCTGAGATTGGAGGTGACAAATATTGTATGATTTTAGTTATATCTAAACCACAGATAGTCTGCCCTTATTGCCTTCCTACCCATTTATTCCATTTTTCCTTTTAAAAATTTTATTTATTGTTAGTGGGGGTCAGGGGTCAGTTGGCATTGCCACACTGTGTGTGGAGGACAGATTGCAAAGGTTGGTTCTCTCCTTCCACCATGTGGGGCTCAAGGCTGAACTCAGGTCGTCACATTTGTTGATAGAGCCCTTACCCTGCTGAGTCATTTTGCCTGTTTGGGTTTTTGTTGTTGTTGTTGTTGTCATTATTTGTTTGTTTTGTTCTTTTTTTATAATTTTACTTTCTTGTTGTTTTTGAGATAGGTCTCACTATATACCCTAATTTAGCCTTGAACTCAGGATTCTCCTGCTTTAGGCTCCCTAACCCCCAGTTAAGACATGGCCTGTGATGCCATGTCTAGTCCCTTTTTCTTTCATGATATAGGGGTCTTATAAGGCTGAGATAACACAGTTCTACAAGCATGAAAAAATCTAAGTTAGATCCTTAGAATCACACCCACATACACACACACACAGACCAGGGATGATGACACACTCTTGTAATCCCAGCAATGTGGAGGTTAATCAGGAGGATTCCTAAGGCTTTCTAGCCAGCCAGCCTAGAATACTGGGCAAGTTTCAGGCCAAGTGAGAAACCCTGTCACAAAAAACAAGGTGAACAGTACCTGAGGAGTGACCCCAAGGTTGAACTCTGGGCTTCACATACACGTGGGCATGCGTGCATACATACCCATGAATATGTGGCACCTGCACACATGAAAGAGATGGGGTTGGCCGGGCAGTGGTGGTGCACGCCTTTAATCCCAGCACTCGGGAGGCAGAGGCAGGCGGATCTCTGTGAGTTTGAGACCAGCCTGGTCTACAAGAGCTAGTTCCAGGACAGGCTCCAAAGCCACAGAGAAACCCTGTCTCGAAAAAC
>JAQHUG010000335.1:1933287-1960924 GCA_028555095.1 Dicrostonyx torquatus | reverse complement strand
GAGATGGGGTCCTTGTACATTGCTGAGACTGGTAAAGAATTCCTAGGTTCAGAGAGAGAGAGAGAGAGAGAGAGAGAGAGAGAGAGAGAGATGGGGTCCTTGTACATTGCTGAGACTGGTTAAGAATTCCCAGGTTCAGACAATCCTCCTACCTTAGCCACCTTAGTAGCTGGAACTCCATGAGTGTGCACCACTGCCACTGTGTTTGGCTTTTCCAAAAATATTTCTTAATTTCTTACAATGGGCCAGGAGATTAAGCAGAAGCCAAACAGATGTAGCATCTGATCCTTGAAACTTAAAGTCTGTAATGAGATGACTCAGTGAGTATAAGCAAGCAGACCCTGGGGCCCAGGTAAAGGTGGCAGAAAAGACCCACTCCACAGAGTTGCTCTGTGACTTCCGTATGTACCCCATCTCACATACATACCACTACACATAGTGGTAATAAATAAAACAAATACATTTAAAAAGAGAAAAGAAACCAAGGCTCATTACAGTGTATGTAGGGAGTCAGTTATTAAAACAAATAATTATGCTGGTGAGATGGTTGAATAGGTTAAAGGTGCTTCCTGGGTAAGCCTGATGATCTGAGTTCAACCCTAGGGTCTGTGATGGGAGGAGAGAGTTGAGTCCTGCAAGTGGACCTTCTATCCTCCATACCATACCATAGTATCCCTGTACACACACACACACACACACACACACACACACACACACACACACACAGAGTTACAGTGATTTCCATAGCATACCTGTACCTACACACACACACGCAGTTACAGTGATTTCCATAGCATACCTGTACCTACACACACACACACACACACACACACACACACAGAGTTACAGTGATTTAGAGGATGCAGCTCATGGGTAGAGTGCTGTCTCCCTAGGCTTCACTGTAATTCGATGAGAAGAAAACAAGTGGATAATCTTAAGAGCAGATGTAATGATATGATTTATACTCATGCTACTAGCTACTTTATCAAGGTCAATGGTTGGGGTAGGGACAAGAATGGCCACAGAGAGACCAATTAAAAGACCAGAGTGACAGTCTAGATAAGAGGTGATTGCGACTGACACTTGGATGTAGAACCGTCATTTAATTTTTTTCCCAAGGGGATTACACAAAATTCCACAGTCTTTTTAAAGATTTATTTATATTCATTTTAGTTATGTATGTATCTGTGTTGGCATGTGTGTGTATGAGTGCAGATGCCTACAGGTGCTAGAGATGTTGGATCCCACAGGAGCTGGAGTTCCAGGGCTGTGAGCCACCTGACATAGGTGCTCAAAACTAACCCTGAGTCCTGAAAGCAGTACACCTCTCCAGCCTCTCAGGGTAGGTTTTAAAACTAGGACAATTTATTGAGTGTAGATCCACTCTTGCTAGAGTAGATTAGAAGCAAAATACAGGCTGTGGAGATGTCTAAGTCAAGTATGTGGGTCCCCAGCACCTACATAAAAAGCCAGCAGGAGTGACTCAGGCCTGTGACCCCAGTGCTGGGAGGTAGAGACAGGAGGATCTCAGGGTCTCATCCACCCAGCCAGTCTAGCCAACCGGAGAGCACCAAGATTATTAAAAGGCCATGTCTCAAGATATAAGGTGGAGAGCAGTAGAAGACATCCAGAGTCTACCTCTGATCTCTGTATGTGTATACCTTGTTACACACCAAACACACACACACACACACACACACACACACACACACACACACAGCCATCATAACAAGAACAAAGAAACCTATGGCTTTTGTATTTAAGACTTAGCTAATGTATGCCTGTAAATCCAATCACTAGAAAGATTTGGGCAGGATGGAGAATTCATAGCCAGCCTGGACTACATAGTAAAGCAAATCCTGCCTCAAAACATAAAAAAATGTGCCAGGTGTGGTGGCACACACCTTTAATCCCAGTACTAGGGAGGCTCAGGTAGGTGGATTTCTATGAGTTTGAGACCAGCCTGATCTACAGAGTGAGTTTCTGGACAGGAAGGGCTATACAGTGAGACCCTGTCTTGAAAAGCAAAAGCAAACAAACAAAAAAGACTTTTGGGTTGGGCTGGGTATGGTGGTGTGTGCCTTTAATTCCGGCACTTGGAGACAAAGGCAGGGGTCTCTGTAAGTTTGAGGTATGTCTAGTTTACATAGTGAATAATGTATGTTTTTGTGCTTAAGGAATTTATTATCTAATGTCTCTAGCAGTCACTTATTCTCTGGACCTTTTGGGGGTGGTCTTTATTTTCTTAATGATTGGATTTAATCCTCTAAAGTATGTGTAAATGTTTTTTCTTTTCACTTTTTAAAAACAGGGTCTCATGTAGCCCAGGTTGTCCTTGAACTCCTGATCCTAAGTGTTGGGATTATACGCATGCATCACCACTTTGGGCTGTATGTGTCTCTTGAACAACTAAAGTTGTTCTTTTAAAATAGTTTGCATTATTAGGGTCAAGTTAAATATGTTCCCTCCCCCTCCCCATGAGTGTGTGTGTGTGTTTCATGTGTGTATATATAGTAACAAGTATGTATGAATGCCTGGGCACATGTATGCACGCGGGGCCCAAGCTTGGCTTCAGAAGTCTGTCTTTCTCCACCTTATTCATTGTGGCAGGTCTTTCAGTTGAATCCAAGCTCACCTATACAAGGCTAGTCTGACTAGCCATGTTATTCTGAGAGATTACCTATTATCATGCCTTCTGGCATTTACATAGGTTCTGGGGATCTGAACTTGGGTCCTTACACTTGCATGGCGAGCCCATTACCACCGCTGTCTCTGCAGTTCAGTGTGTTGTGTTATAAGGATTGTCTCAGAATGAAATTTGAAGTTAATCTTGGCAGATTTCATGACACAAATTTTAAGCCAGGATCTTAAGTTACATATAAACACATACTAATTATAGAATAGTAGGAGAGTTCTTTTTTCTTTATTATTTCTGGGGTATAACTATATGTATTTAGGCATACAGTGTGGTGTCTTGAATATGTGTATTGTGATGTGATTGCCATACTCAGGCGTGTTAACATACGTATGATGGGCTGGAGAGATGGCACACCAGTTAGAGCACTGGCTCAGTTGGGTTCTGTTGCTGTGTAGCAACACCATGACCATGGCAGCTCTTATAAAGGAAAGCATTTAACTGGGGATGGCTTACAGTTTTAGAGCTTTAGTTCATTATCATCATGGCAGGACATGGTGACATGCAGGCAGACACGGTGCTGGAGAAGGAGCTGAGCGTTCTCCATCTTGATCCACATACAGAAGAAGGAGTCTGTATGCTGAGTGTAGCTTGAGCATATATGAGACATTCAGAGTCCACATACGTAGTGACACTTCCTCCAATGAGGTCACACCTACTCCAACAAGGCCACACTCCCTATGGTCCAAACATTCAAACACATGAGTCTATGGGGGGCCATTCCTATTCAAACCACCACACTGTTCTTCCAGAGGACGGGACAGGAGTTGATCTATAATTCCAGTTCCAGGGGATCTGATACCCTGTTCTGGCCTTCTTGGATGCCAGGCATGTATGTACATGGTGCACAACACATACATGCAGATGAAACACTCATATATGTAAAATAAATAATTTTTAAAATGATCATAACCTTATGGTGCATCTTCTTTTTTTTTTTTTTTTTTTTTGGTTTTTTCGAGACAGGGTTTCTCTGTAGCTTTGGAGCCTGTCCTGGAACTAGCTCTTGTAGACCAGGCTGNTCGAGACAGGGTTTCTCTGTAGCTTTGGAGCCTGTCCTGGAACTAGCTCTTGTAGACCAGGCTGGTCTCGAACTCACAAAGATCCGCCTGCCTCTGCCTCCCGAGTGCTGGGATTAAAGGCGTGCACCACCACCGCCCGGTTTATGGTGCATCTTCTTAATTAAGAACACCTGAGCTGAGATCTCATTGAACAAATTTCAAGCATGTGATGCAGCTGTGTAACCATAGTCGCCATGCTGTATGTTAGATGTACAGAACTTAAGTCTTTTGTAGAACTGAATGTTTGTCCCATCGGGCAGTGTCTTCCTGTTTTTCATACCCTCCAATCCTAGCAACCACCATCTTATTCCGTGCTCTGGTGAGTTAGGCTATGTAGATTTAACACATAAGTGAGGCCATGTTTTTTTTCTGTATCAGATTTACTGAACCTAGCATATTGTCCAGAAGGAAGGACAGTTCTTTTCTTGGTGTTGCTGAGATTGAACTCAGGGACTCATGCATGTAAGGCAAATACTCTTACCAATGAGCTACATCCCTACTTCTAAGGCAGGACATAGTTTTTAACTTTTAAAAAAATCATTTATTTGCTTATATTGTGTAGGTGGATGCATGTGTGTGCTGTGGTGTCTGTGGAAGTCAGAGGACACCTTGAGGACATCAGTTCTATCTTTCATGTGGGTTCTGGGGATCGAACTTAGATCTTGGGGCTTGGTGGCAAATGCTTTTATCCACTAAGCTGTCTCACCAGTTCCCAGAGTGGGCATTTCCAGTGGTGGGTTACAGCATTGGCTTCTGACATTCTAATGTGGAATTCCTTCTCAGTGCATGAGAAAAGGGTTGCAGTTTGTGTACGGTGTGCTGAACAGACTGCGTGCCTGTCCTAACCTGTGCGTCTGCCCGTGCATCCCAGGTACTACCTGTTCTCCCTCATCATGAATCTGAGCCGCGATGCTTATGAGATCCGCTTACTGATGGAGCAAGAGACCTCAGCTTATGGCCGGCGAATGAAGGTTTCTGGAGTCCCAGGAGGAGTTGAGACTGGGGGACCTGGAGGATCAGGGACGCCAGGGGGGTGCCTGCCACAACTGGCTCTGAAGTTTCGACTCCAGGTCCTACTTCTGGCTCGTGTTCTTCGAGGTCATCCCCCTCTTCTGCTGGATGTGCTCAGAAATGCCTGTGACCTCTTCATTCCACTGGACAAACTAGGCCTCTGGCGCTGTGGCCCTGGGATTGTGGGCCTTTGTGGCCTCATATCCTCCATTCTGTCTATTCTCACCCTAATCTGTCCCTGGCTACGACTCAAGCCCTGACATTATGATACAAGATAAGGAGGGAGCCTGAATTGGTGAGATGGAGTTTTAGATTGTCCCCCATGTGGCAGCCTCATCCTAACGTGACTCCTTGATTGAAGTTAGATCCAGATACTCAGGAATGAGGGGAGAACCTTGTCAAAGACGAGGTCGGGAAGGCGATGTCGCTCCAGCATGCCACGAGAGGCGTTTAGGCTTCTCTGTCATTGCCGGAATCTCTTTGCTCTCTTCCCTTTATCTGCCTTGAGTCTGGTTAAGAATTTGTCACCATGCGGCAGAATTGTCTTTCTTAGACACATAAACAGAATTTCTTCTTGGTAGGAGAAGCACACATTATGAGTGGTAAAGTGCTAATTACATTCTTTTTCTGAAGCAGCATGGAGCATAGTGTTTTTCCTTCACACTCCATAATTTTCCAGGCTTCATTTCATGTCCCGGCAGACTCTTCCCTCATATCTCTGCACCGAAGGCCATTTGACATGTCTCCCGTGTCTACCTCACCAGCCTCCTTCCTGATTTGGCACTGACCCTTCTCTCCTCCATACCTTCCGTGTCTGCTTACACTTTGATATTAGAGTTTCCTTCCTTACCTGGCTCTACCCTTTCTTTAACTGTCCAGATTGATGCTGTAAATACTGTACAATGAATCTCTGTAAATAACTGTGGTCCATGCACACAGTGCAGGCAAGCCTTCCAGGTCAGTGCATTAAAGATCGGTTTGCTCACTGACTTATTTATTCATTTTCAAGATGGGGGTCTTAGCCGGGCGGTGGTGGCGCACGCCTTTAATCCCAGCACTCGGGAGGCAGAGGCAGGTGGATCTTTGTGAGTTCGAGGCCAGCCTGGTCTACAAGAGCTAGTTCCAGGACAGGCTCCAAAGCTACAGAGAAACCCTGTCTCGAAAAACCAAAAAAAAAAAAAAAAAAAAGATGGGGGTCTTACTCCGTTACACCCAGGCTGACCTGAAACTCTGAGTTCTCTTGCCTCAGGTTTTTGAGTAGCTAGGAGAACAGATGTGTGCCACTCTGTCCAGCTGCTCATTGATATCTGGTTATCTGGTCTGGCCTCTCATGTTCTGGTCATTTTAAGCCTTAGTTTCTGTGACTAAGGATGGGTTTCCATGGCATTGGCAACTAATGTTGTTACAGGTTTTCTTTTTCTTTTTTTTTTCTTTCAGTTTTTCAAGACAGGGTTTCTCTGTTGCTTTCAAGTCTGTTCTGGAACTAGCTCTTGTAGACCAGGCTGGCCTCCAACTCACAGAAATCCGCCAGCCTCTGCATCCCAAGTGCTGGGATTAAAGGTGTTAAAGGCACGCGCCACCGCCGCCCGGCTGTTAAAGGTTTTCATTGAAAATTTAAATCTTGGGGGGAAGTAGTAGGTAGTGGACAATCAAAAGTACTAAGATGTTTGCACCATTCTTTAGCCATTTTATAGCCTCCTTAAATTGGGGGTAGGATATTTTAAACCAAAGCAATTATATCAGCGCTCCAAAGCACACCTGTTTACAGACAAAGACTCCCGAAGCTATTAAACACATAAGCATGACCAGAGAGCAGTGGACTGGCAAGGTCACACAGTGGGCCTGCCCTTCACAAAGTAGGCAGGAAAACACTGCTGTCACTGCTATCGGCTTTTATTTTGCATATCTCAGACTGAGATTAATAAGGCGAAAAGAATTTGTCTTTAACTCCTACTTTCCCTTCCAAACAGGAGGAAATCACTATTGAACAAATAAACAGTGGGGAAATGTAGCCTCAGAAAGGGCCCAAAGTTGTTTTCTCTTTGAATATTAGCTGAGGCCTCCAGGGGGCAGCACCAAGGCAGAGACTGGACTGAGATCCCTCTGTCCTCTTGGACTGGGGCTCCCCACAGTTCACCACCACCACCCCTCCCATTCCGTTCAACTTTATTTTTAGCTGCCAGTGGGAGGGGGCAGGATAGGAGGGAAAGTAAAGAAAACAGCAAAGGAGAGGGACAGAGAGGCACAGAGGACTTCTTGAACAAGACAGGACAAGCAGGCATGGCGCGCCTCTCTTCTCCTCACCTGTTCTTGTCCCTGGCGTTGCTGACAGGTGAGGAGAGCAAACTTCTTGGTTTCTGGTGGAAATGGAGGATATGTAAATTGTTTAGAATTGGGACCATTACGGTTAAAATTACTTGGGAGTTTGGGTCAGAGGTTAATACTGATACCATATTTTGCATGTGAACTCATGTTTTTAGACTCCCAAGTGGCAGGGGTTGAAGCTGCCTAAGGCTTGAACAAGATTTGTACCTAGTTATCTAACCTTGCCCTAAACTCCATAGAAATGAGGATGCAGACTAGAACCACGTTTCTCCTCTTCCATGCAGCTAGCCTGATCCCTACTATTACCCTCCCAGCCTCTCCCTACCATTGGTGCTCCCTGGTGCCCGAGGCATAATTGCCTTACTATGTGTTCAGAACTCCAGTTTCATCTAATGAGTTCCTGGTCTTACAACCCTGTTTCCTAGATGCAAAAAGACTCTTATACAGAATACCTTCTGAAAGTGAGCTCAGTTGAATCAAAAGTTACAGATGCTGGAGAATGGGTGTGGGGTGAGAGGGTTGCTTGAACGTAAGGAGCAAGACAGTGGGAGAGAGAAGCACGGGAGGGACAAGAGGCTTGGAATTTTTCTCAGCAAGTACTCTATAATCTTTGTTTCCTAAAATACCCACTCTGATTTTATGGGAATTGGGGTCAGAAAAAAGGGATCGGCAAGGACACAATTGGGGACCTTTGGAGTGAGCTAAAGTTTGAGGGAACTGTGGGAGTAGGCAAGGGGTAGTTGGGAGGTGGAGGAGATAAGCAACAGATTATGGGGGAGTTTTTTTGGGGGGGATAGGACCCTTAACAAGGATAGATAGCAAACTATGTGTGTGGGCAGGCTGGTGGTTCCACCCAGTTAATTAGCACTGAGGTTTGCAGGGCTGGAAGCCACCAGCGTCCTAGACCTTGGAGAAAGTGCAAGTGTGACAATGTCAAGGCATGGAAAGATGAGACACCCGACTTGGAGCTCCTCGCCCTCCTCTTCTCATGGCCCGGGTTTGGGAAGAACTTGGAAGGGGTGGTTCTGCGGCTGCACAAAGGCCCACTCCCTCTTCGGACTCTCATGGCTTAGGAGGGTGTGTAGGAGGGATGATGTGGAGAGTAACCCGACCTTTCCAGACGAGTCTGTGAATGAGATTTCAGAGTGGGAACGGAAGTGCAGCTGTGCTTCAGCATGGCCGACGGCCTCAGAACCCCCACGCAAGGAGAGCTGCCCCATCACCCCACCTGGGGCTTTAGTACATGACATCCGACAGAGGCCAAGAGAGCTTTGAGCAATCACTGAACTGGAAATGCACCCTCCTGTCTTGGGCATCGCTGTGCCTCTCTGGTTCTTCAACTGACCAGTTGATGCTAATTCTGATCCTGGCCTCCCAGGTCTCTGCTCCCCCTTTAATCTGGATGAGCGCCACCCTCGCCTATTCACAGGACCACCAGAGGCTGAATTTGGATACAGCGTCTTGCAGCATGTTGGGGGTGGACAGCGATGGTGAGAAGGAAACCGGAGGACCATGGGATTGGGACTGTGCTAGCCCTGGTAAAATTGGAGGCAGGATAGATGAGTCTCTAAGCTGGTCTTTGAAAGTGCCTAGGGCTCACTGGCCACCTCCATGCACTTTCCCTCTCGTCTATATTAAGAATCGTGTTTGCCAGGTGGTGGTGGCACATGCCTTTAATCCCAGCACTCAGGAGACAGAGGCAGGTGGATCTCTATGAGTTCGAGGCCAGCCTGGTCTACTAGAGCTAGTTCCAGGACCTGCTCCAAAGCTACAGAGAAACCCTGTCTTGAAAAAAAAAAAAGAAAGAAAGAAAGAAGAAAAAAAGGTCATGTTCACCTGATGCTTATATTCATATTCCCCTCCCAGGATGCTGGTGGGCGCCCCTTGGGATGGGCCTTCAGGTGACCGGCGGGGGGATGTTTATCGCTGCTCTATAGAGGGATCCTACAATGCCCCATGTGCCAAGGGCCACCTGGGTAAGAAGATGACCAGCTCTTTCCCTGCTAATCCCTGATTTTGATACCCAGTAGCTGAGTCCTTGTGCGTGAGCTTCTTTGCCCCCATAACCTATACAGACCTTGCCTTCAGCTTGATGTGGATTCCTTTTCATTCTCTTCCCAAACTGAACTCAAGCACCCAGCCTTTGACCCCTGACTTCATTCTCTTCTACCCCTCCTCCAATCAGGAGACTATCAACTGGTAAATTCATCTCAGCAGGCTGTGAATATGCACCTGGGCATGTCGCTACTAGAAACAGATGGTGATGGGGAATTCATGGTGAGTTAAAGGGTCCCGGAAGGTTCATGGCAGGGAAAAGAGCATTACGGTTAGGGAAGCTAGTCTATGTAGAAGAACCAAGGAGTTTAAAACCCTAGAGAGCAAAATAGGATACCCCATGGGATGAGCTTAGTGCCTTTTTTTTTTTTTTTTGTAACTAGATGCATGTTCTGAGGAGCCCCCTTAGACCTAGGAATAACTATTTCCATTACCCACCCCAGGCCTGTGCCCCTCTCTGGTCTCGTGCTTGTGGCAGCTCTGTCTTCAGTTCTGGACTGTGTGCCCGTGTGGATGCTTCATTCCAGCCCCAGGGAAGCCTGGCACCCACTGCCCAACGTGAGCCGGTGGAAGGGCCTGGGAACTCAGTACTCAGATGGGGGTGCTGGGTGGGAAAAACAGAACAAAAGACTTAGCAGAGATCTGTATGGCTCTCCTCACCATCCCCAGACTTAGCAGAGGGTCTGCATGGCAAACCTCACCATCCCCAGACTTAGCAGAGGTCTGCATGGCTCTCCTCACCATCCCCAGACTTAGCAGAGGGTCTGCATGGCTAACCTCACCATCCCCAGACTTAGCAGAGGTCTGCATGGCTCTCCTCACCATCCCCAGGCTTAGCAGAGGTCTGCATAGCAAACCTCACCATCCCCAGCAGTGCTTGCAGCAGAGTCTGCTGTTTGCTGACAGATTAGAATTCAGACTCCTGAGTAAAGTGTCAAGACACAAGGATCTGGCTTAGCCAACTTAAAAATCCCAGCTCATCCTTCGTGCATTCTGTGCCTCGCTCATTACATTTACATTGTTACTCCTCTGTGTGCCATTTATTTTTTACCTATATTTCTCTTGTTTACAATGTTCTCTACCCCAGTACATTTTCTTAGAATCCTCAATATCTTATTTTTGTGGGTCTTATGCATTCTAAGCGAGCACTCAGTTATTGAGTTCTCCCCCAGTCCTTTCATAGACATTATTATTATTATTATTATTATTATTATTATTGGTTTTTTGAGACAGGGTTTCTCTGTAGCTTTGGAACCTGCCCTGGAACTAGTTCTTGTAGACCAGGCTGGTCTTGAACTCACAGAGATCTGCCTGCCTCTGCCTCCCGAGTGCTGGGATTAAAGGCGTGCGCCACCACCGCCCGGCCATAGACCTTCTGCCTTTGCTGCCTTTTGGGACATAGTTTTATCATCATAGCTTTATTATCAAGGATGCCCTTGAACTTGGTATTTGCCTGCCCCAGCTTCTCAAATACCGGCATAGTAGACCTGTACTGTCATGCCTGGCCTCTGCTGCCTCTTTGGTTTACCGCTATCAGAAATGACCCTCCGGGCTGGACCTGACCGGTGGCACATAAATAGAGCGTGAGTAGAGCCCTTAGTTCCGTTCTCACACACACATACACGTACCAAAGTGATGCTCTCTTGGTCTCCCATAGCGTAGACTAGTGGTAGGTTTCTATCTGGTGCATATTTCATTCTTCACACTTGCCCATCTCGTCTTTCATTCATTCCCACACTTAGGAGCCTGGCATAGTCCTTCCTTGCATGTAAAAAGTCCCTAATAGATGCTTACATTGACGCATCCTCCTGTGACGTTTTCCCTTGTTGGCTTCCCCACCCCAGCATCCTTCCAGTCTTTGCTTCCCATCGCTATACTCTCCCTTCTAGGCTGTCCAACATACATGGACGTCGTCATTGTTTTGGATGGCTCCAATAGTATCTATCCCTGGTCTGAAGTTCAGACTTTCCTTCGGAGGCTGGTGGGGAGACTTTTTATTGATCCGGAGCAGATACAGGTAAGAGAAGGACACATGGATGGGTTTGGAGGGAAAAAGAGAGATCCTCATGGTCCGTTCACTGTAATCAGGCATATCCAACCTCTTGATGTCGCACCAGGACATTGTCATCTACAGAACTCATGCTCAAGAATTGTGTAATTAGCCGGGCAGTGGTGGCGCATGCCTTTAATCCCAGCACTTGGGAGGCAGAGGCAGGCTGATCTTTGTGAGTTTGAGGCCAGCCTGTTCTACAAGAGCTAGTTCCAGGACAGGCTCCAAAAGCTACAGAGAAACCCTGTCTCGAAAAACCAAAAAAAAAAAAGGAATTGTGTAATTAAGTTAACAAAAAGTTACAGAAATCTCATGATGTTTGAAGTAAGTTTAGGATTTTGTATGGGCCACATCCATAGCTGTCTTTTGCTGTATGCAGTTGCTTGGGACCCACAGGCTGCAGATTGGACATGGCCTGTGAGGTGTTCATTTCCCCTCCATCCCTTGTTCCCCATCTTCTCCATCCTCTACAAACATCCCATTGGAGGGCATGGCTTACTGTTTTCAGGTAGGACTGGTACAGTATGGGGAGAGCCCTGTGCATGAGTGGTCCCTGGGAGATTTCCGCACCAAGGAAGAAGTTATGAGAGCAGCAAGGAACCTCAGCCGGCGGGAGGGGCGAGAAACAAGAACTGCCCAAGCGATAATGCTGGCATGGTGAGGCGTGGTGAAGGGATGTGGGAGGATGAAGGATCGGCAAGCCTGCGAGAGGGTCTGGGATGTAGTATGTACATCACAAGATGTTCTGTGCGCTTATCTTTATCTGCATGCCAGACGTTCATGGAGGAAGGCTCGGCTGGCTGCTGGCACAGCACTCCCTCTTACTGTATCTCACAGTGTCTCTGAGTGTATCTCTCCTTGTCTGTTTCTGTGACCAGAACCCCATCTCTTCTCCACTATTTCCATGTCAATTCTGATCCTTAGCTTTTTAGCCACTCATGTCCTAACCTCCTTTCCAAACATGATCCTAAACTCGCCTCTGGGGAGACTGCCTGACACCACGACTAGTGTCTATTCTCCATCTCCTTGATTTTGTCAACCCAAACACAACGTTCACTGAATAAATCTGTGAATGAATAAAGCTTGCACTAATTTACACTGATGATAGGTTATTCTATATTCTATATATTCTGGGCATCCAAACAGTCAAGCCGTGACTTTGTGCCAGTTTGCATGTTAACACTGTTGGAGAATGGCCTAGAAGACACAACATCTGACCTCAGTGAACTGATGACAGTGTTAAATACACTTGGGGGGGTAGGTGGGTGCATGTGCACATGTGTGTGTGTGTACTCACAAGCATACTTACATGCATGACCATATTTTATTCTTGTCTTTTCTTAGCACAGAAGGGTTCAGTCAGTCCCGGGGGGGCAGACCTGAGGCTGCAAGGCTGCTGGTGGTTGTCACTGATGGAGAATCCCATGATGGAGAGGAGCTTCCAGCCGCACTAAAGGCCTGTGAGGCTGGAAGAGTAACACGCTACGGGATTGCGGTGAGACTTGACTCTGGTGCTTTCTGGTTTTGTTTTGTGGTGTGGTGTGTGTATATTTGTATGGTGTGTGTGTATGTGTGTGTATGTGTGCACATACCATGATGTATATATATGGAGGTCAGAAAACAACTTCAGATGTCAGTCCTCACCTTCCACCTTGTTTGAGACTGGGTCCCTCGTTCAGCTGCGTACACTAAGCCAGGCTAGCTGGCCCACAGGCTTGGTCAAGTCTTCTGACTCAGCTTGCTGTCTCCTGGTAGGGGCATGCTGGGATTGCAGATAAGCACTCTGTGTCAGCATTTTATGTGGGTCTGGGGATCTGAACTCTGTCAGTTTGCATGGCCAGCACTTTACTCCCCGAGTCATCTTCCCAAACCAAGAATCAACTCTGGAGCTAAAAAGAGAAATGAGAGATTTTCAATATGTGAAACAGAGAAAATAATATTAGCTACCACCTGGACTTCGGTCATTATTTCCTTCCCTTTTCTTTAGTTGGCTGTGTCCTGTATCAGCTCTAACAGTTTACTTCACACAGATAATAGACCCCCATCTTGAACTCAGGTCCTTGGTCACTATCTCCGACGACAGAGAGACCCTAGCTCTTTCCTTCGGGAAATCAGAGATATCGCTAGCGATCCAGATGAGCGGTTCTTCTTTAATGTCACAGATGAGGCTGCACTGACAGACATTGTAGATGCTCTGGGAGACCGAATATTTGGTCTTGAAGGTAATGATTATCCTGGCGAAATGGAAGACCATGTTGGGGGCATTCTAGAGTGAATTCAGTAGAGCGAACTTCCCTGAGCACTTTGCAATCTTTTTTTTATGCCCAAGGGTCCCGTGGGGAAAATGAAAGCTCCTTTGGGCTAGAAATGTCTGAGATTGGCTTCTCCACCCACCGATTACAGGTTGGACAGACCCTGACCCTCTGCAACATCCCTGAGCCCTTGATCTCTTCATAATCCTCTCCAGCTTCTAACTCAGATAACTTAAACCCTAAGACCCTTCCAGATTTCTCCTTTAACCACCCTAGTTCCTGCCCTTCTGTGTTTTTCTGTGAGCATCTTACTCCTGGAGACTTCATTTTTCTCCTGTTCCCACTGTCTTCTCAGTGTCCTCATTCGGTTCTGCCCCTCAGGATGGGATTCTCTTTGGGATGGTGGGGGCCTATGACTGGGGGGGCTCGGTACTATGGCTTGAAGAAGGTCGCCGCCTTTTCCCCCCACGAACGGCCCTGGAAGATGAGTTTCCCCCTGCCTTGCAGAACCATGCTGCTTACCTGGGTGAGTAACAGAGTTGCAGGGAGCAGGAGGGTGGAGGAGACCCAGTAGGGTGGATGAGGCACTCCCTCTTAAATCGGGCAGTTCTCCCCCCCCCCATCTCTCTTGAGAACTCACTGTAAGCCTTTAGCACACCCTCGACTCTCATCTCCTTTCCCTTTGGCATCTGATCCCTGCTTGCTTCTAGGTTACTCTGTTTCCTCCATGCTTCTGCCCGGTGGCCGCCGCCTCTTTCTCTCGGGGGCACCAAGGTTTAGACATCGAGGAAAAGTCATCGCCTTCCAGCTAAAGAAAGATGGGTCTCTGAGAGTCACCCAGAGCCTCCAGGGGGATCAGGTATTATATCAAGTGAGGGTGAGACCCGTGGGTCCCCGGGACTGCCAGGCTGAGGTAGAAGAGCGAGAAGGGAAAGGGCAAGGCAGGAAAGGCGGTGCTGTGATCCGGTAGGCAGTCTGTGAGGGATGTAAGGACCAGATCGACAGGGTGCTGGGTACTTCCTGCTGAGTCCAGCTGTTTCAATCACCTTCCGTTTCTCTGGGCTCATCACCACCCACCTCGCCCAGATTGGCTCATACTTTGGCAGTGAGCTCTGCCCATTGGATACAGACAAGGATGGGATAACTGATGTCTTACTTGTGGCGGCCCCCATGTTCCTGGGTCCCCAGAACAAAGAGACCGGACGTGTGTATGTATATGTGGTGGGCCAGGTAAGAAATGGTGGGACCCTCCAGAATGTGTGTGGGGTGATGGTGGAAGGGAGGAAAGGGAGAGACACAGATATCTTAGAGCTTGCTGATAGGCAAGGGTCACCAGGTAAGCAATTCTTTCTATCTCCTCTCCAGCAAATTTTACTGATGCTCCAAAGAACCCTTCAGCCAGAACGTCCCCAGGATTCTCGATTTGGCTTTGCCATGGCTGCTCTTCCCGATCTGAACCAAGATGGTTTCGCCGATGTGGCTGTGGGGGCTCCCCTGGAGGATGGGCACCGGGGAGCACTATACCTGTATCACGGAACCCAGAATGGAATCAGGCCCCATCCTACCCAGGTTAGCAGTGCTGGGGTAAAACACAGTGTGGTAGCACATGCCTTTCATCCCAGAAGGTGGATCTCTGTGAGTTCATGGCCAACCTGGCCCACATAGTGAATTCCAGGCTAGCCAGGACTACACAGTGAAATGTTGTCTCAAAAACAAAATAAAATAATTGAAAGTGAGACACAGTAGTAGAAAGGGAAGGGAGTTGTGTGTGTGAGTGTGTGTGTTTTGCTTATTTGTCATCCACTTGGCTTAAGAGTCAAACCAAGCAAGTGGCTGCATCCACAGGTTGCAGAGGGAGATGGCGAATGAGGGATTCCTGAGATAGGCAAGTTTTTCTTCTTCTCTTGATGGATGGGAATGTTAGAAAGAACCTGGCAGGAGGACAGAGAAGCGGCTGTGAATCCTTCCTCAGTCTTTCTTCTTCTCCTTTCAGCGGATTGCTGCTGTATCCATGCCTCAGGCCCTCCGCTACTTTGGCCGAAGTGTGGATGGCCGGTTAGATCTGGATGGAGATGATCTTGTGGATGTTGCTGTGGGTGCCCATGGGGCAGCCATCCTGCTCAGGTGAGGGCTTCAGCTTGGGTAGCAGTGCACAGTATTCTAGTTCATAGAATGAAAGTGATTGTCAGCGGATCTCTGTGAGTTCACGGGCAGCCTGGTCTACAAGAGCAAGTTCCAGAACAGGCTCCAAAGCTACACAGAGAAACCCTGTCTTGAAAAGAAAGAAAGAAAAGAAAAGAGAAAAAGAAAAAAAGAAACTTATTGTCACCATCTTACTGGTTTATTGTAAACATCAAATAAGATAGTCCACATAAAGAGTTTTAACAGTGTTTATTTTAACAGTGTTTATTTTTATATTATGTGTATGGGTGTTTTGCCCATGTGTATGTCTGTGCACTGTGTATGTGTGCACTTTACATGGAGACCAGAAGAGGGTGTCAGATCTCCTGAAACTGGAGTTTTACAGCTGGCCTTGAGCTGCCCTGTGGGTGCTGGGAATCCTCTGGAAGGACAGCCAGAGCTTTTAACCGCTGAGCCATCTCTCCAGCCTGACATTAGTGCTTATTGAATTAAATGTATTGTTATGTGACTTCTGTCTTAGGCTTCTGGGAAGGATGACATATTCAGACCTTAATATTATTTTTCTTAATCACGGAAAGCAAGTACTAAGTTTGCAATTCTCATCTTTTTCTGCGCTTCCGGTTCTGAAGTACAAGTTCCGATGCTCGAGAGTTCTGCCACTGAGCTCCATCCCCTGTCTGGGGCTGTACTTGACCTACAATTTCTCTCCCACCTCGTTCCCAGCTCCCAGCCCATCGTACACCTGCTGCCAACCCTGGATGTGAAGCCCCCGCACATCAGTGTGGTTCAAAAGGACTGTAGGCGAAGAGGCCAGGAAGCAGCCTGCCTCACTGCGACCCTGTGCTTCCGAGTGACCTCTCACACTGCGGGGCGTTGGGACCGCAGATTCTGTGAGTGACTGCAGTGCAGCCCAGACAGCCCTCAAGTCCTGGCCCACCCTGGTGTCTGCATCTGTCTCCACTCTCACGATTGCCTCTCCCATCCAGACATCCAGTTCTCGGCATCACTGGATGAGTGGACAGCTGGGGCGCGTGCAGCATTTGATGGCTCTGGCCAGCGGCTGTCCCCTCGGCAGCTCCAGCTCAGTGTAGGGAATGTCACCTGTGAGCAGCTGCACTTCCACGTACTGGTGAGGATGGGGCAGGCACGACTTTGCATTGGGCCTGGGTCCCAGTGGAGGTTCAGACATCAGCAGTCAAACTGAAGCAGAGAGTGAGACAATTAAGATTTGGGGGTCAGGATGATAGGATTGGAACCCTAGCTCTATAATTTGTCACTGTGAACTCTGCCACATCCCAGTGTCCTTGACCGAAAGGGATGATATGTACTGATAACTATTTCAAAGGAGTTGCATTTGAGTCACATTCCATCATATTGTGACCACTTTGGGACATAGTGCCCAGGACATAGGAAGTGCTTCATGGATGGTCACACGTACCATATTCTACTCTAACCCTGGTTCCCCATGATCTGCCCTTCACTCTCCTTTCCCTCAGGATACATCGGATTACCTCCGGCCAGTGGCCTTGACTGTGACTTTTACCTTGGACAACACCACAGAGCCAGGGCCTGTGCTGGATGAGGGATCATCCACCTCTGTCCGAAAGCTGGTTGGTAGTGTCATGCCCTGCTCTGTCTGGGGTCCCAGTGCTGCCCTCCCAGTAGACTTAAAAGAAAGGGAGGCCACACACAAATGGTGAAATCTTAGCCAGGCTGTGGTGATCAAAGTATAGCCTCTCTTTACTTTCCCCTAATTCCAGTCCTTCCTCTCCATCCTCAGACCTCTAACTCTCTTCTAGGTCTCCTTCTCAAAAGACTGTGGCCCTGACAATGAATGCATCACAGACCTGGTACTTCAAGCGGACATGGACATCAGGGGCTCCAGGTTAGATGGAAATGAGCTAGGCAAACCAAAAGGGACTCAAGCGAGCTAGAGAGTTGTTTTGAGGCAGGTTCTCCCTATGTATCCCTGGCTTTCCTGGAGCTTGCTCTGTAGACCAGGCTGGTCCTGACCTCAGAGATTCACCTGCTTCTGCCTCCCAAGTGCTGGGATTAAAGGCCTGCGCCACCGTGTTGGAAGTGAGACCTTTGATTCTCTTTTGCCTCTTAGTCTTTCCTTTATCTCCCATTTTTAGGAAGTCCCCATTTGTGGTTCACGGTGACCGACAGAAACTACTGGTGTCAGCAACCCTGGAGAACAAGAAGGAAAATGCCTACAACACTAGCTTGAGTCTCAGGTTCTCTAGAAACCTCCACCTGGCCAGTCTTACTCCTCAGGTACCCCCAGCGGAAGGGGCTGAGGTGAAGGGGAGGAGGGAGGAGGAAGATGAGAATATGAGCATTGGCTATAGGGTATTTAAAGAGTATTTAGCATCTTAGTGGGCAGAAGAGCAGCCCTAGCCCCAGCTCTAACTTCCACCTTATTCCTCTACCTTCAGAGAGCCAAATCAGTGAAGGTGGAATGTACAGTCCCTTCCGCCCATGCCCGGGTGTGCATTGTGGGCCATCCAGTCTTCCAGGCAGGGGCCAAGGTAAGTTTGGGCCCACAATGAGGACAAAGTACGGAGAATGGAAGTCCTGGGGAGGAGGTAGACAGGGGCTTGTTCTTCTTTTCCACCAGGAAGAATTTTTCATTATTTCATCCACGTCCCTTACCCCCAGGTGGCCTTTCTGTTAGAGTTTGAATTTAGCTGCACTTTCCTCCTGAGCCAGGCCTTGGTGAGACTGACTGCCAGCAGGTGAGAATACAGGAGCTTCCTCCAGCCCTCCTACCCCTCTCACAGGTCCTGACAGAAAGAAACACCCCCAGTTCCTCTAGTAGTAGAGCGGGTCCCTGAGGAGGACTGGAACGTGAAAGTCTCCCCATTGACCCTACAGCAGTAGCCTGGAGAGAAATGAGACCCTTCAAGACAATACAGTTCAGACCTCTGCCTACATCCGATACGAGCCTCACCTCCTCTTCTCTAGGTATGGCCGGGCTCCTGGCTGGGACCTGCTCTGACCCAGACTCACCTTTGTGTGTCCCCCGCCCCTGTCCTTCCTTGTCCTCCAGTCTTCCCAGGAGCACGAATTGCTGGGCTGTTCAGTCTTTTGGTCCTCACCCCACTTGTAGGAAACCTTTGCTCTTAAGCACCTTACTTTCCTGGGCTTTGTCAGGTACTGATAAAGAGACATGGGGATATGACCACATGTTTTGTTTGTTTTTTTTTTAAATCAAGTTTGTGTGTTACATTCAATTACCTTCTTCGTCATGCATCCCTATCTCATTATCCATGTGCTGACCCTATCTTCCCTGAATCCATGTTTGTATGCCGATCATGTGGCCACACCTCTTGCTTTGGTGTCTACACAGTGAGTCCACCCTACATCGATACGAGGTTCACCCTTACAGGACTCTTCCAGTGGGTCCTGGCCCTGAATTCAAAACCACTCTTAGGGTGAGTAGCTTGGGGGGAGGTTGGCATGCTGGTGGGGGTTGGCAGGCTAGGGGTGTGGGTGTGGAAACAGCAATAGCAGTGTGGGGAAAGGATGGGAAGAGTCATCCTTGAGTGGCTGAAGGGGAACAGATGGAGCAGGTCCCTTGTCCTTGTCTCTCTTTCTTCTCCCAGGTTCAGAACCTTGGCTGTCATGTGCTCAGTGGCCTCATCATCTCAGCCCTCCTTCCAGCTGTGACACATGGGGGCAGTTACTTCCTCTCACTATCTCAAGTCATCGCCAGCAATGTGAGTCTGGGCTAGAGCACAGCGAACCCCGCCATCTTGAACCAGCGGACTCCTCTCTGCTGGCCCATTGCTCTCAGAGCTCCTCTTCTGGGACCATTCTTTTCCCTGAGGCTTGGGAGGAAGGAAAGAGATTATGCATAGCAGGGGTCTAGGAGGGGCTGGTTTGGGAGTCTTTCCATTTGAATCTTCCTTTAGGCAAGCTGCACAGTGCAGAATCTAACTGAACCCCCAGGACCCCCTGTGCACCCAGAGGAGCTTCAGCATACAAACAGACTGGTAGGGGTCCCTGGAAGGTGTCCGGGGCAGGAACGCGCCTTGTAGACATTGGTGTCTGGTGAAAGGTGGGTGGGGAGTGGAGGCGGAAGTGGGAGCGCTCTGCTCCAGGGTCCTGATTCCTCTCTCTTCGGATAGAATGGGAGTAACACTCGGTGTCAGGTGGTGAGGTGCCACCTTGGACAGCTGGCAAAGGGGACTGAGATCTCTGTTGGACTGCTGAGGCTGATTCACAACGAATTCTTCCGGAGGGTAAATCTTCTCTTCTGCTTCTATCTGAAACATTAACATGGAGGTAGATAGACTCCTGTTTAAGTTCAGCCTCCCTCTGTTTGACCATAAGCAAGCGATTTTATTTTCATAATCTTTCTTCCTGATTTTTTTTGTTTGTTTGTGGTTTGGTTTTTTTGTTTGTTTGTTTGTTGGAGACAGGGTTTCTCTGTGTAGTGAAGCCCTGGCTGTCCTAGAACTCACTCTGTAGACCAGGCTGGCCTCAAACTCACAGAGATCCAGCTTCTGCCTCCCAAGCTCTGGGATGAAAGGCATGAGCCACCATGCCCAGTTAAACTGAGAATGACTGTACTAACTTGTGGATATAGGGAGGTAATGAGAGGGACATATGAAAGCCCTCGATAGAACGCAGCAGCCATTCTTGTATTTACCTCTACTTAATTGCATCATAGGAGTCAATTAATAAAATTCCCCATTTAATCACTAATTCATCAGTCTAGGTGTGGTGATGTACATCCTTAATCTTAGCACTCAAGAGGCAGAGGCAGATGGATCTTTATGAGTTCAAAGTTCATGGCTAGCCTGGTCTATATAGCAAGCCCCATGCCAGCCAGCCACTCTCATGAGCACATGTGCACACACACACGCGTACACATACCAGCACCCACACACCTACACACACACACACACGAGTACATACACATGCATGTACACACTCACATTCCGTCGAGTGCCTGTTACAGGAATAATTCTGTGTAAGTCATCAGTGGGGAGTCTAAGACCTATCATGTATCATTGCAGGTGTTTAATACTTTTTTGTTAAACAAATGAATACAATAATTGATATTATTTACAGTAAAGTAAAATTGCATACTTGAGAGGGATTTAGATTATGAAAGTCTCTGAAGCTAGGGAGATGAAATTGAATTTACTATGATGGTCGGCACTCAGAAGTCAGTGGGAGCAGGGAACTAGCACCTTGATTGTAAATGGCTATTTAGCACTAGGTGTTTATATTGTTTAATATAATACATGTAACAACCACCTTCAATATTGCAAGATCTCCGGGTAATAAGCATAAGCCTTAGGTGAGCTAAGACAAATCATTCCTCTCCACATCTGGTACTCTCTCTAGCTTTCTTGGTTATCTTGTCAGATTCAGCTGTGTGTGTGTGTGTGTGCGCACACATGCGCATGCATGCATGCGTGTGTGTGTGTGTGTGTGTGTGTGTGTGTGTGTGTGTGTGTGTGTATGTGACTGAGGATGGTATTAGCAGCCTCTGGAATACAATGTAAGCATTCTACCACTGTCCACCCCCAGGCATTTTTATTATTTTAATTTTTTTTCAAGATTTATTTTTATGTGCACATATGTGTGTCTATATGTAAGTGTGTGCACTTGTTTGTGAGAGCTCACAGGGAACAGAAGAAGCCATTGGGTACCCTGAAGTCAGAGTTATAGTAATCTGGGTGCTGGGATTGAACTCTGGTCCTCTTCGAGAGCAGCAAATGCTTACTGGCTAACCCATCTCTCCATCCCCCACCCCAGGATTTCAGTGAGTCCCTGCAGTTAGTCTTGACTTGATTCAGTCTCCTGAGTGCTGGGGTTACAGGTGTATACCACCATAATTAGCTTAAAGACTTTCATAACAAACCTTTGTTAAGAAGCCACTAGAGGGCTGTGGGGTTACTCAGCATGAAGACTTGAGTTCAGATCCCAGGACTCATATAAAAAGCTGGATGCAGTGACATGTGCTTGTAATCCCAATGATGGGGACATAGGAGAGAGATTCAGGTGCACCCCTAGAAGCTCAGTCGCCCCCTAGTCTCACCTACTTGTTTGTTAAAAAACAAACAAGTAACACATGTACACACAGACGGCAGTGCTCACTCATTGACAGAGGTAAGTTTATCTCTGTAAGTTGGTTCAGGACCAGCCTGCTCTACATAGTGAGTTCAAGGCCAACCAGCCAATTGTACACAGTAAGAACCTGTCTTTTAAAAAAAGAATGGCCAGCGGTGGTGGCGCATGCCTTTAATCCCAGCACTTGGGAGGCAGAAGCAGGCAGATCTCTGTGAGTTCAAGACCAGCCTGGTCTACAAGAGCTAGTTCCAGGACTGGCTCCAAAGCTGCAGAAAAACCCTCTCTCGAAAAAACCAAAAAAATAAAAAAAAAATTTAAAAAAAAATAAAAATAAAAAAAGAATGTCAAGCTAATGAGAGGCCCTGCCTCAAATAAAATGACTAATGTAGAAGGATATTGAAGAATAACACTCAAGAGTGTTGTCTTGACCTACGCACATACACACACACACACGCATGCACACACACACATTTGTCATAGACACTGGCAGCACAAAGGCTGATCAGACATGGTCCTTAACCTCATGGATCTTATAGACCAGTGGACAAAATGTCAGCAGCAGGTGTACTAGGATCAGGGGCCAATGCTCTTCTCAGCTCTGCCTCTGTAAGGGTCTCTGTTGAGTCCTATGGTGGGGACTTGCGTGTCCATTCTCACTTGTTCTTCTTTCAAAGCCATCAGGATTCAGTCACAAGGTTCCACTAAATGACTTTCACCCCAAGCACTTTCCAAAGGCCCACTACTAAACACAACAGTTGGATAAAGTTTCTCCTTCTTAATATCTTGCAGCAGACACCAAGATTTGACACACGAAGGCTCAAGGACACTCAACCCACACTTAGATCCTCGTGCCAGGGTTGGTGGGATTTGGTAGGAAACATGTTCCTGGTCGCAGAGTAGAAAGCTTCAGCCCCACAGAGGACCCTGGAAGGAGCGGGGAGTTGGGGTGCCCTTATAAGCTGTGTATTTTCAGAGCAGGTTTGCTGTGTGCTTCCCTTCCTCTTTTTCCCCACTGATTTCTAATCTAACATCCCCTGGTCGTCAGGGCCCTGATAACTGTGCCAAGGAGCGTCAGCTTCGCTCTTGGGGTTCCACACCTCCAGGGGATGGCTCAGTTTAATTTCCCATCTGCTTATTCCACAGGCCAAGTTCAAGTCTCTGACAGTGGTCAGCACCTTCAAGTTAGGAACTGAGAAGGACAGTGTCCTACAGCTGACGGAAGCTCCCTCCTGGAGTGAGGTAGGACTGGAGCCATGGAAATAGAGGCAGTGGGAAAGTGAAAGGCTGGCCTCTTTCTTTTCTCAGTTTAGTTTTTAAAAATCTCCTGTGTATCAGCATTTTGCAGCCTCTGGAATATGATGTAACCATTCTACCACTGACCGCCCCCAGGCTTTTTTTGTTTGTTTGTTTGTTTTTTGACACATGGTTTCTCTGTGGCTTTGGAGCCTGCCCCTGGAACTAGCTCTGGTAGACCACCAGGCTGGCCTCGAACTCACAACAATCCGACTGCCTCTGCATCCCGAGTGCTGGGATTAAAGGTGTGCGCCACCACCGCCCAGCCATTTTTGTTATTTTTAATTTAATTTGCTGTGTATCAGTGAGAATACCATGTGAGTGGTAATACAATGCCGAAGAAGGCATTGATTCCCTCAAAGAGAGATGGTTTTGAGCCGCAGCGTGGATACTGGGAACCAAACCCAGATCCTTTGCAAAGGCAACAAGTGCTTTTAACCACTGCGCCATCTCTTCAGTCTCACAGTGGAATTTTTCAGAGCACAATTGTAGCCACTAGGCAGCAGCCCAGCAATCAGAAGTGGCACTTCCACGGCCATGCTTCTTGCTTCAGTGTTTTTAAGTAAAGAGGTTTCTGTTGTTTCGTTTCTCTTTGGGGCTGGCTTTGTTACAATGCCCAGTGATGCTAGCTGAGTTAAGGACACTTAGAAAACACCAGTCAGTTATGGTGATGCCTGCCTGTAATTCTAGTGCTGGCAGGCTGAGAGAGGAAGCTTGCCATGAGTTGAAGGGCAGTCTGGGACACCTAAGGAAACTCTGCCTCAAAAACAAACAAACAAACAAACAAACCCACAGAAACCGGTCTCAAAGGCAAAGCGTGGCAAATCAAACCAAAACAAACTCTCTTTGATATGCAGAGCCTCTTGGAGGTGATTCAGAGCCCCACCGCCCCCATCTCCCTGTGGATCCTCGTGGGCAGCGTCCTGGGAGGGTTGCTCCTGCTTGCTCTCCTTGTCTTCTGCTTGTGGAAGGTGAGCCCAGCTTTTGTGGGCGGTGAGAGCATCGTGCCCAGAATCTGAAGCAGTTTGCTCTGCCAAGAAGGGCAGGCTCCGCGTTAGGCATCTAAACACGCAGGGGGTGGGGGTGTTATGTGTGGCTCTCCTTCACTTTATTCCACAATTGTTGCTTGAGTCAAACTAAGCCAAAGAAAATAAATTTGAATCCCATTTTTTGGGAGCAGAACAGACGCGAAGACCTCAGATAAGCTGCACGGCTCTTAGCAAGGCCCCCAGTCAGGGCGTCTGGCAATGACTTGAATGTTTCCCTCCGTAGCTTGGCTTCTTTGCCCGTAAGAAAATCCCCAAGAAAGAAACGACTGATGAGAAGCTGGAGCAGTGACTGCAGAAGGTTCAGAAAGTCCTCTTTGGCAGCCTTTCCAAGAGGCTCGTGTCAAAAAAACGAGGCTTGGAGGCGCAGAGGGGAAAGGATGCTTCTGGAATATGCCTCCAGACCTGCAGCCTGACTTGTCTTTTGAGCCATGGATACGTTGCTGGCAAGAGATGAGGCTTTGCCTCAGACACGAAGGGCTGGCACCAAAACACATAATGTCCCCACCCTATGCTTTCCTCCTCACCCTGATGGGGTTCCACAGCCAACATTGGGTCTTCGTTTGGTACCCTATCTTCCCCCATCACCAGGGGTCAAAGGATTTTTTCCTGACATTTTCAGATGCCCTTTGTCCTCCCTCGCAATTCTGAAAAGGTTCTCCTCCACACTCCCCACACCCTCTCACCTTCCTGCCTGCTCCCCACTCCGCAGGAGAGAGCTGACGTTGACTTAAAAGAAGTAAAGTCAACATCTGCGGCTCTCCTGTGGAGTCTAGTGATTCATAGAGCCGGATGGGGAGAGTCAACAGGAAAAGAGGGAGGAGAAAAAGCCACAAGAGACATTCTGTACAATTCCAAGGCACAGAGAAGCGTTCAGACAGGCAACCACCAGCTCTCCTGAAACCTGAGACTTCATGGGACGCCTGCCCTCAGGTGCTGGGGAAACGCAGCTGGCCCCCGGGCTCTCTGGGCTTCAGAGTCCCAACCCTCATCTTTCTTTGGGAGCAAAGCCAGGACCTGGCCCTAAGTTTTCTGGAACCAGGTTACCTCTGGTGGTTAAAATTGGAATAGCAGGGAAGCTCATTGGCTGCTTTGCCCTCTTCAAGGCTTCCTTAGAGAAACCGGCTTGATGGTGGGAAGCCCTTTTGCCACACCAGCTTTGGGAAATAACAGCCCCCACGAGATCCAAACGAAGGGGATCTGCATCAGGAAACCTGAGTGGTTGGCATGAGATCTCTGGGGAGTAAGCCCTTACTTTGTCCAGCATCATCTGGCTTTATAGCAGTACTATCTCCCAGGAAGATGTTTCTGGGATTGCTGTCGTGTGTCGTGGGTTTTTCAGCCTTATTTGAAGTTTACTGGAAAACTCAAGTTAACTCTGAATTCCCTCCTTCTTGTCCTTGTTTTGGTTCATGGGCGACTGGAATTCTCATAGTAACTGGGAAACTTGTTTTTTATTGTAATTAAGACTTTGAACAGCAAAGTCATTTGCGGGTTTCCAGAGTTCAGCTCTGGTAGAGCGATACCCTCTTAGACGGAGAAGAGAGGAGATCTGATTGGGTCCCTGCCACAGAACCTGTTTCCCAGGCTGTTCTCTAGCCTGTCTGCAGTGTTTATTTTGGTGTCTCTGGTCTTCCGCAGAGTTGCCCTCGTGGGTATTGTTGTTTCTACCACGGTGATCAGATGGTCAGAACAAATAAAATCCAGTATCAAGTGACTTCTGGCTCTGTTTGAGTTTCCTAGGATATAGACTGCTCAGAAACGGAAGCATGCGAATGTCTTCTGTGGCTCTTCCGCAGGCTATCTGCTCTAGTGCCCTGCAATACTCGCCTATTTAGGGGACCCTATAAAATAGTCTAGGAAATGCATAGACTAGATTAAATCGGACCTGCCTGCCTGCCTTCCTGCCTTCCTATCTACCTTCTTTCTTTCCTTTCTTTCTTTCTTTCTTTTTTTTTTTTTTTTTTTGAGACAGGGTTTCTCTGTGTAGCCCTGGCTGTCCTGGGACTTGCTCTGTAGACCAGCCTGGCTTGAACTCAGAGATCCCCCTGTCTCTGCTTTCTTAGTGCTGGAGTTAAAGGCCAGGCTCCGGTCTTCTTCTTCTTTTTTTTTTTTTTTTTTTGGTTTTTTGAGACAGGGTTTCTCTGTAGCTTTGGAGCCTGTCCTGGAACTAGCTCTTATAGACCAGGCTGGCCTCGAACTCACAAAGATCCACCTGTCTCTGCCTCCCGAGTGCTGGGATTAAAGGAGTGTGCCACCACCGCCCGGCTTTCTTTCTTTCTTTCTTTCTTTCTTTCTTTCTTTCTTTCTTTCTGTCTGTCTTTCTTTCTTTTTTTCTTCTTTTCTTTTTTTCTTTCTTTCTTTCTTTTTTTTTTTTTGCAGGCTCTGGTCTTTCATTTGTGCCATGTCTTCTTGAACAAGTCAGAATTTCTTGGAGGTTCAGATAACAGATTTTGTGGTACAGGATTAGGAATAAAGGCAGATTTGGGTGTATAGACCATCCTTTTTCAAATGCATGTGGCCTGGGACAGATTTAATTTCTGTGTTAGTTTTCTCACTAGAGGTTCTGAGGACTAAGTGAAAAATGGTCCAGGAAAAGTGAACATGTAGTAAATGTTTAATAAGTGGTAGCCATAATTACAAACCTACCATTCCACGTGCTGTGAAGACAACTACGGGGGTGCACTGAAGTACCCGCCCGGACTCGACTCCTCTTTACACTGTTTGCTCCCTCTGTTAAGTCTTTTTTTTCTTTCTTTATTTTTTTATGTTTTTATGGCTTGGTTTTTCAAGACAGGGTTTCTCTGTAGCTTTGGAGCTTGTCCTGGAACTAGCTCTTGTAGACCAGGCTGATCTCGAACTTGCAGAGATCCACCTGCTTCTGCCTCCTGAGTGCTGGGATTAAAGGCGTGTGCCACCCATGCCCGGCTCCCTCTATTAAGTCTTATCCTGTGCCTCACGCCCTTTGAGGCAGACTCTACATATGTGTATATGAATATATGAATGATCTCTCAGAGAGAGAGAGTGATTCATTCTATAGGCTCTGTGACTCTAATATGGTCGGCCAGAGAGCAGGAAGTACTCTTGACTGCTGAGCCTTGTTTCAGTCCACATGACTGAAAGAACACTCTGGGGCTGGCAGATAGCTTAGTAGGTAAAGGTGCTTGTCATACTGCCTGACCCCTAGTTTGATGCCCAGGATGCAAATGAACCCCAGGTTACACATGATGGAAGGAGGAAACCCCTGCAAGTTGTCCTCTGATCTCCACAACTGTCATGGCAACAGCCCCCCCCCCAAGTACACAGAAATAAAGAAAACTTTTTCCTTTGTGTCAAAATTATCAACCTTTTGGCGACTATCAACTGTGTTATTTGTGTCCTCCTAGCAAGGACATACCTGCCTCCTCTCCACCCTCAGCTCTGGAGTGGCTCTTTCTCCAACTGCAGCCTGCTTCTCAAAAAGCCTATTAGTCCTTTGAAGCAAAACCAGTGTAGAAGCAATGGTCTCTTCTCCTACACTAGACTGTTTTTCTTTTTTTGATTTTTTCCTTTATTGATATTTATTGAGCTCTACATTTTTCTCTGCTCCCCTCCCTGCCTCTCCCCTCCCCCCTTCC
>JAQHUG010000335.1:1914157-1930412 GCA_028555095.1 Dicrostonyx torquatus | reverse complement strand
TTGTTTCTATTTTGTTGATTTCAGCTCTCAATTTGATTATTTCCTGCCGTCTAGTTCTCTTAGGTGAGTTTGCTTCTTTTTGTTCTAAAGTTTTCCAATGTTCTGTTAATTCACTAGTGTGGGATTTTTCCAGCTTCTTTATGTAGGCTAGACTATTTTTCTTGTTGCTTCTTTGCTCATTCACTTAACAGACAGTAAAGACCTAATATGTGCCAAGCAAGGGGACTAATAAAAAACACAGCTGCTGGGGCTGGAAAGATGGCTCAGCGGTTAAGAGCATTGCTGCTCTTCCAAAGGTCCTGAGTTCAATTCCCAGCAACCACATGGTGGCTCACAACCATCTGTAGTGAGGTCTGGTGCCCTCTTCTGGCTTGTAGTCATACATACCAACAGAATATTGTATACATAATAAATTAAAAAAAAAAACAACACAGCTGCTGCCATCAGAGAACTTGATAAGAAACACCAAGATGTAAGGTGGTGGCTGTGTAGGTAACGATAAGGACTACCAGTAAGTCGCACACCAAGATGTGCACTCTGATGGGTTCTAAGGGGGAAATATACAATAATAATTAAAAACAAAACAAAACAGCAATTCACATGAGGCTCCACCTAGAATGCACCAGCTGCAAAGGGAATTATGTATGGTCTTCTACAACAGTTAATTTGGTTATTTTGTTTATTCTTTGAGACAGAGTTTCTCTGTGTAGACCTGGTTGGCCTGGAACTCACTCGGTTGCCCTAGGCTGGCCTCAAAACTCACAGAGATCTGCCTGCCTCTGCCTCCCCAGCGATGTGATTAAAGGCATGCACCACCACCGCCTTCTTCGGGCTTCTGTTTCAGAAGAGCCTTGTAAACCATGTTAGGAACTTTGGTCTTGGAGCATCTTAGAGGGATTGCCTGATGCCAAGCCTCACTACCTGAATCATTTCTGGACCCACATGTTGGACAGAGAGAGCCGATTCTTGCAGGTTGTCCTCTGACCTCTCCAGAAGTGTGCAAGTAGTACACACTCACGCCCCTTCCCCCCAATAAATGAATTAATGTAAAACACTTCTCAAGAGAACTTTGGGCTTTATTCCTTAGAGTTTCAAGCATATTTGTGTGGGCTTTTAGGGGTTACAGGGAGGAGAAGGGAAAGATGGCCCGATCAGTTGGCTGTAGCAACACTGGTCAAACAAGAATTACCAAGAATTGAATGTAAAGGCCAATGATATACGCAAGGTAGTTTTTTTGTGTGTGTTTGTTTGGAGACGGGCAAGCATACAGTAAAAAGTCTCCCCTTGCTCCTTTCTAAGAGCTGCATTACGCGATCGGCCTAATCTTTCTCGGGTTTTGTCCCTCGGGGTGCAGTGGGCCACACATCGGTTCTCAAGTCTGCTTAGCGTACAAGCGCCTACTGTTTCCAAACTGTTCTCTTTTGAAGATCTTCAAGGCTTGGGTTTTCGTCGGGGAGGAGGGGGGATGAAGCACAGGCCACGGCTATAAGCCTTATCACTGGTAAAAGGGACGGTTGTGACGTCGAAGCCTGCAGAGATCCTTAGGTTGGGTTGGGCGCCCAAACAGCGGGGAGGGGGCGGGGTTTGGGGCGGAGCTCCACGCAGAAAGGCGTAGAAGGTGGGGCCTCGGAGGTGCCTCTGCGGAGGCTGAAAGCATCCACCTCAGAGTCGGTAGGTGCGGGGGGCGGGCTCAGGCTGGAGAGCGGGGCTTGAGGTCCAGCCCTGGTCGCCGCGGAAGACTGCGGGATTTTTGCCTCTGCAGGGGCGGGGTGGGGCAGGGCCAGGGGCGGGGTTTCAGGCCCAGCCTTTGGGTTCACGTCTCCGATTGAGCGGGGTGGGATCTGGGGCGGGGCCTAGGGCGGGACCCATTCTGCCTTTTGACAGCTGTCTCTCTCACAGCCTCAGCCAAGTGGCTTTGAGAACCTGTGGCCCGGCTCTCTGCGCGTCCCCGTCCCCCCGTGGCCCTAGCCCCGGCCATGAAGCGCATCTTCTCCTGCTCCAGTTCACAAGTGGCGGTAGGTGCCAAATGTGTGAGAGAAGGGCTGGGGCTGGGGTCCAAGTCCTGTGTTGACAGAAGTCCTGAGTCCCATCTTCATGGACGATCGCATTAAACCTCCATCGGTTTTTTCTGCATGGCTGCTCCGGCAATGCGGCCGCCAGCTCTGCTAACTGAACTTACGGGTGCCTCCCCAAACCTGCCCCTCAACCTCCCTAACCTCTTCCTTCCCAAGGTCTTTCCCCTTGGCTCCTGGTTCTTCCAACATTTATGACTTCCAGTTTCTGGTATGCTTTCTGAAGGTCTGTCCTCTTCCCATGACCCAGCTCTCTACTTCAGGTTCTGACTCCCGGTACCAACCCACCTCAGACGTCTGTCCCACCCCCACCCATAGCCTTTGCCTCCGTTCTTACTTCCACTCCTAATTCCTGCCTGATAGCTTCATTTTCCATCCTACCTTCTCCCCACAACTTTCTCTCCCATATGGCTCCGTTTTTCCTGTTTGCTTTCCCCCAAAGTATGCTCAGCCTAGTGCCTTCTCCAGCCCTTCCTCACAGCCTCCACCCTTCCCTCTGTTCCGCTCCATGACACTTCCACTCCCATTCTTTCAACCCTCTTTCCAACTGGCCATCCAATATGGAGCCTCTGATTTCTCTTTAATTTTTAGACACCTTTTCCTCAATATTACCCCTGCCAGCTTTTGCCTGGACCTTCTGCCTGCTCACTGTGGCTGAATCTTGCAATCTAACTAAGCAGACAGGCACTGTTGGAGGACATGCAGTCGCCTGGGTGAGTTGCCTGTGGAATCGGTCCTGGCCAGTTCACTGCAGTGTCTTGCCCTTAGACTGGTTCTTGGGACCAATCAAGTCTCCCTGCCTGGTTCTCTCTCTAACTATTCCTTCTTCTGGTTTGAGGTTTGCATTCGTTTTCTTTGACTGAGCTAGGGAAGTGTGACAGTGAGGGGTAAGAAGACAGAGTGGACTCAGGAGGAGGAGCTCCTGGCAGAGGTTACTCTATTCTCCCCTGTGCAGGGCAAAACAAGGATTTCAGGAGACAGTGGTTCAGGGAGGGTACAGCCTTTCTTCCCTAAGGAGCTCTTCCAGAGTGACCCCCTGAGGGAATGGCATCTTCTCTGGAGGTTGGGGTGTGGGTTACTTGGTACTAGTATTGCTCAGCTGACGTCACTCACAGGCAAGTGTGAGAAGTGTTCAGTTATCTTCCTGTGCATGGGCAGGCCACAGAAACCTAGCAGAAAGCTGTGAAGCAAGAGTAGGAACTGTTGAGGCCTGTCTCTGTCCCACTTACATTGGCTTCCACACGGAGTTTCCACACGCTGACCAGCCAGTCAGATGGCATTTACTATTACTGGTAACAGAAACTGCGGCTACCTGGGTTCTGCCTTAATTCTCAGTGATTTTCTAATCCACGTCTACTTTTCCCAAAATATAAAAAGTCCCCAGAATTCTTCCTCTCGTCCAGATTTGCGGAGCCTGCTCTCTCCTTAGGAAGGGGACAGTTTCATTCTTTTTTTGGTTCTCCTACCCAGGCCCAACTCTGCTTAGCTTCTGAAATCAAGCAAGTTCAAGGTGATATGACTTTTTTGATTTTCTCATCCCTGGGTAGCGCCTCCTTTCCTAGATGCTGGAGTGAGCAGTGGGCTACATTGGGATCTCCCTCTTTCCTTTATGACCCCAGTTCTCCACGTGTTTGACCATGAAGAATTTCATTTAAATAAACTCTTAGTATCACAAGATCGTAGTCTATCAAGAGTGTAGGGACGTACAGGGAGCACTCGGAGCTACATACTTAGGATAGAAACGTATCCCCCTCAGATCACGCTTGCAGAAGGCTTTAAAATAGGTTGGCTTCAGCTATAAGTTATTTCCTCAAGAAACTTCCCCATAATAATCCCCAAGATAATGTCACATTCAACCTATTTGCAGAGAGTGTGACAGCTTTTCTGGACACTCCAGAAGTCTGGTTTCCCAGGTATACTAGCTGATCATCTCTGTCTATCGCTATTCAAGTCCTGGAGGGAGGAACCTTCACTGGAGGCAAGGACTGAGGGATCTGTGCTCCTTTAACAGTTGATCTGCATTGGGCTGGGGATGTAGCTCAGTTGGGAGTGCTTGCCTAGGCTGTGTGGAGCCTGGGTCAGTCCTCAGCTGTATAAACTGGGTGTAGTGACACATTCCTGCAATCCCAGCACCCAGGCAGAAGGAGCAGAACTTCAAGGTCTGCTCTGTTACAGATGGAATTTGGGGACAGTCTGAGATACATGAGACCTGTCTAAAAAAAAGTAGTGAAACAACAAATCTAATGTACATCACCTCCCTGTCTAGGAAGATAACAAAAATTCATCTCCCCTGGTCTTGGGTTATTTGATTCAAAGTTGATGTCTTCAAGGGTGGCATAAACCTGAGTACTCCACGTGGGCAAGACATAGACAAAGAGATGGATGGGCAGGTAAATAGCTTTCAGTCTTTGGCCTCAGATCAGCATAAGGATTTCTATGCATTTGAGATGTTAAGTGTCAGGTCCTCATTCCTTAAGGGCACCCTTTCCATTTCCATCCTCCTATTCATCAGCAGAAGTCGGTGGCTTCCCATCTGAGAGTTCACAGTCCGAGATAGGAGAAGGTAAAATTACTTCTACACGTGTTCCCTAATCACAAAGACGGTCCTTGACAGGGAGTCTGCCAGTTAATTTGGTGATTACTCCCTGAGGCTGTGATGGCAATCCAGTGTCTCCCTTCAGAGGTGTGAGCGAGCCACAGGCTATCTGGGACTTTGGAAGCACTCATCTTGTCCTTTAGTTTCCAGAGGTTTATATCATGAAGAATGTCTACCCGTTCTAAACATGTCTTGGTGTAATGAAACTATAGGAAATAAACCTGGTGGACCTAGAAGGACCTAGCTGGAAAGAAATATATCCGTATTGCTAAAGCACACTTTACCACCCACCTAACTTGACTAACTCGTTGACTGGTGTAAGCAAGAGCCTTCCACTTACTCAACTGGAGAATTCTAAGCTCTGGAACATCCAAGTGTTCCCAGCAAAGCCAAGCGGGATGATGGCTGGAACTTCCATTTACCGTGTGTCAGTTACGTGACAGACACAAAACTGAATGCTCTTCTGTCGTTAGGAAACTGAGGTTCAAGGAAGCTCGCACATGCCTGACACAGAGACAAGAATCAGTCTGAAGATTTTAGAGCTGGGCATGGTGATCCGCACTTACGATCCCAGCACGCTGGAGACAGGAAGACTTTGTGAGTGCCAGGCTAGTCAAGACGTATACCGAGAACAAGAGCACTGTAGGAAGAGGAAAGAGCTTAAATTTCTGAATGGCAGCACTTGGGAAGCAGAGGCAGGCAGGTTTCCGTGAGTTCGAGGTCAGCCTGGTCTAAGGAGAGAGTTTCAGGACAGGCTCCGAAGTTACACAGAGAAACTCTGTCTCAAGCAAGCAAGCAAACAAACAAACAATAAATAGATAAATTTATAAACAATAAATAAATAAATAAATTTCTGACCAGAGAACTCGAGGTTAAGGCCAGCTGGTGGCAGTGGCGTGTGGCGGCGGCATTGTTCCAGCTGTGTTTTCCATTGGATGACCTGGTTCCCAAGGGGCACTGAAAAGCGTGTTCTTGCATGTCAGGACCTGCTAGGATGTGGTGGAGTCATTTTGCTTGCTTTGCCATTTGAGAATAAACCTGTTTGGAGAGTCTCCCATGCAGGGAGTAACTTCCGAGAGCGAGTAGCTCTGCCCTGGAGGCATTCTCAAACTTTATCTGGAAATAAGTAATCCTTTTCCCAGAGCTCTGTAACAGTGTGGTCTGATGTGGGAGTTAGGTCTGGATGCAAGAGGCCTGAGCTAGTTCTAAAGCCAATGCTGTTGCTCTTTTATGTGATCCTGGACAAATGGTTAACATGTGTGCTTCCACTTCTTTTTCTGTGAAAGACACATGGTAATATCATCCCTAACTATTTTTCAGGGCCATTTGAGGCTAATTGGAAGGACAAGGAGAGGTTCCGAGCATTTTACAGGAGTGTTACCTCAGATTCCATCTATCCTCGGCGATTTTATGGCTTGGACCTGTGTTGATGATTAACAATTGGTTCTGACTCTGTAAACAGTACTTGAAAATGAATTATTGGGCTTCCGCAGACTCTACTTCTTGTTTCACCCTTTCCTATAACCTCTTTCTTGTTGAGATTATACCTCGTAAAATGCAGTGGGCCACCCCCGGTTTCTCTGTAGTTCCTGTTTTGTTGTAAGGATGCCATACATTTATGTGGTTCTGTCTACATTAACTTGTTTAATGCATTGCGGTGAGGTGGTTATTATTGCCTACATTTTATGTGCAAGGAAACAGGTTAAGTGTTTAATGGCTTCCTCTAGGTCACACAGCTGAGACTGTCACTGACCCAGGTCCCAGACTCAGTCCTGAGGACTTTCCTCCATACCAACGATCTCTGCAATCCTCCCTTCTTCTCTGTGTTTCCCCTCTCTGGACCAAACCAGGCTTTTCTGTGCTTGCAGCCCTAGGTGTTTTTATATAGCTCTCTCTTTTATACCCTGTAATACTTCAATTATTTTAATTACTTCTCCACCCTCAAAACCTAAGCTGGAAGGAGGGAACAACGTGTGTTCAGGTGTGGCTGGGTCTGAGACAGCTGCTCCCTGCCAGCGAGGCGAGAGAAGGATCCCTTTCTGCCTCCCCAAGCACAGCTAGACACTGACTGGCCTCTGCTGACTGTTTCCAGTGAAGAAGTTTAGAGGCTAATGGAAGAGACACATAACCAGCTATGCTATAGGAACCCACCGGACCCCTAATTTGGGGCCCAGAGTCAATAGCTAGAGATGGTTAAGTGGCTATGATGGAAGCTAGGGACCTAGATTTACTTTGCAAACCACTAAAGACAAAAAGCAGTGCTGTGGGGGTGGGGAGGGGGAGGGTTGGAGTCGTGGGGGTGTTAAGAAGTATTGTGAACCAATCAGGAGCAGTCGGGTTGGTTCAGTTTACTCTAGAAAGACCCAGGGAGCACCAAGGAAGGGGTGCTTGCTAGGACTGTCCTCAGACTGGGCATCTAACAACAGTAGTGATGATTACCGACAGTCTCGCCAGGTACGGTGTTGCACACCTTGAATCCTAGCATTAGGAGGCAGAGGCAGGTGGATCTCTGTGAGGTCAAGGCCAGCAATGAGTTCCAGGCTAGCCAAGGCTACATAGACTTTTGTCTCAAAACTAACTAAGAAAATAAAAAAGAGTCTCAGAACGCTAGACACTCACCATTATTAATTACTTTGGAGCTATGTGTGGTGGAGAACTGGAGTGAGGACATTCAAGAGGCTGAAGCAAGAGGGTCTTGATTTGAGACCAGCCTGGCTATATAGAGACTCTGAGTTAGCCTGGACTAGCTTGACTCTGTTTCAACAAAACAAAGTTTTTTGTTGTTTTCTTTTGTTTTCCCGATACAGGGTTTCTCTGTATAACAGCTCTGAGTGTTCTAGAACTCACTCTGTAGACCAGGTTGGCCTTGAACTCACAGAAATCCACCTGCCTTTGCTTCCTGAGCTCTGGTATTAAAGATGTGCACCACACTGCCTGGAAAAAAATTTAAAAATAATAAAAGAAGTTTTATATATATATTTTTTTTTAATTGAGGGAATCTTGTTTGACATCAAATGTAAGTAGAGACTGCTTGTTGGTTTCCTGGCAGCCCAGATCCAAATAATCACACAGAAACTATATGAATTGCAACCCTGTTTGGCCAATAGCTCAAGCGTATTCCTACCTAACTCTTATATCTTAAATTAACTCATTTCTGTCAATCTGTGTATTGCCACGAGGCTATGGCCTACCAGTAAAGGTTATGGGTGTCTTTCTCCTTCAGCAGCTACATGGCGTCTCCCTGACTCTGCCTACTCTCTTTTCTATATTTCTTTTCAGATTTCCCGCCTGACTTTACTCTGCTAAGTCATTGGCCAAAACAGATTTATTCATCAACCAATAAAAGCAACACATATCCAGAAGGACTTCCCACATCACTCAAACTTGAGATTCTGTTATCCCAGCCTCCCAAATGTTGAGATTATTGGCATGTACCACTGTGCCTGGTGCATATATGCATACACACACAGACACACAGACACACACACACATGGGGTTGAGGCTCAGCTTAAACTCCTGATCCTCCTGCCTCTACCTCCTGGAGTGTATTATATATAAGTTCCCACCAAGTGTCATAATTTTTAATTCAGTGATCCCCTGGGCACCTTTAGGTTTGTTGTGGACAGTTGCTGTCAATAATTCTTGGTGACATATGCAGTGGTGGTTAGTATTTTATTGACCCACTTAAGAAAGATCTGCTGCTCTAGGCCTAGAGATCAAGAGCAGGAAGCCACTCCAGGATGCTTTTCCTCTTGCCGGGCATCACTTTTCTTTTCTCATACTATTGCCAGCACCAATATTCATACAATCTGTAACTCCCGGCTAGGTGGAGAAATGGAACCGTCGTGATCAGAAGCTGCTGGAGGCAGTGCAGCGGGGGGATGTGGGACGCGTGGCTGCCTTGGCCTCTAGGAAGTCTGCCCGACCCACCAAACTAGACTCAAATGGCCAGTCCCCGTAAGTAAGTCTTCTTGACCCCCACCCTGGTATGTGGTTCTTTTTGAAAACTTCAGAATGATCAAGGAAGGCCTATAGCTTCAGAGCCCTTCCTTTTGTTGTTTGATTTGATGAGTAGATGGATAATCCTTTGCCATGTATCAAGTACGGAACAAATGAGGGAGGAGGACATTGTCCCTGAGTTCCAGCCACCCCACAAGTCACAATGACTTGAAAAGGATGTAAAGCTCATTAAACCAACAGAGAACTAATTGCTAAACAAAGTTTCCTCATTGCAAAAGTACGAGGGTGTGTATGCTTGAGAAGTTAGGAATGAAGGAGTAAGTCATGGATGTCATGGGGCTCGAGGGAGTGATCAGGAAGAAGGCTATACCCTCTGCCTGCCTTCTTCCCTGTTCTGGCTGACTCTTTCTATGACACCGCCAGTTCTCTGAGGGCTCTGTGCTAGGAGAGGCAGGTCAGCATGTGTCTCCTGAACAATCTGAAATCCCCTGAGATGTGCAGCTCCTCTAGCTTTTCCAGTAGTGTTCTCTGACTTCATGACTGGAGGTCTTGGAGGCAGGCTTTTCTCTTAGCAAGACAGACTGGGAGACCTTCCCTCTCTGCATTGGAGATTGGCTTTGGGCTCTGGAGCGGAGGAAACAGAACTTGTTAAACCTCTCCCTGGTCAGCTGTGCTAGTACCTGCTTATAATGCCATAGTTTGGAAGGTCAAGTCAAGGGGATCAATCATTCAAGGTCAGCCAGGCCTGTATAGTGAGACTCTATCTCAAAACAAACAACAGACAAAACCAACTGATCAGAATAAGTTGGAATATTAAACATGAT
This sequence comes from Dicrostonyx torquatus, assembly GCA_028555095.1. Lineage (NCBI taxonomy): Eukaryota > Metazoa > Chordata > Mammalia > Rodentia > Cricetidae > Dicrostonyx > Dicrostonyx torquatus. Next base: position 1,920,960 of record JAQHUG010000335.1, on the reverse strand, counting down.
TTTTAAAAAATAGGAGCTTCCCCCATTTTATCCCATGGTCTTTCATCCTTTTGTGTCTCTTGGCTTTGACCCTGGCAGGTTTCACCTGGCAGCTTCCAAAGGCCTGACAGAGTGTCTGACAATCCTGCTTGCAAATGGGGCTGACATCAACAGCAAGAACGAGGATGGTGAGTCAGCTGGCACTGCCTGCCCTTATGCTGCAAGGCTGTCTCTGTGACTGCAGAGGGGCCCAATGCTGGGCTCTCATAGAGGCAGCTCTGGGCCTTTGCTGCTTTGCTCAGTAAGACAGCCAGCGTCTCTCCTGGGGTTCCCCTCCCTATACACTAGGCACACACCTCCCCCCTTACTCTCTCCATTGAAGGTGCCAGCTGCTTGGGGAACAGGAATTTCTGGCCCTATGTGGCCTAGAGCTTCTCCCTCTAATCTCCCTCTGATTATCTGTGCGTCTCCCGCCTTCCCTCCCAGTGAGTCATCTGCATTCATGGAGCCACCCACCCACCCCTTCTCTCTCTCTCCAGGAAGCACTGCCCTTCATTTGGCCACCATCTCCTGCCAGCCACAGTGTGTGAAGGTCTTACTTCAGGTAAAGGCAGTCATCTGATAGTCCTATGCAGGCAAGAAATAGATACAGCATGCTCCAACGTGGTCCGTCATCACTGACAACGGTCAACCATCTCATTCCCAGTAATGTAGCTGGTGGTCATTTATCAATATGTTCCCAAACCTTCGTTTGACACTTACTCTGTATGTGTACCATGCTTCTTTGGGGGCAAGTCAGAAACCAGAGTACCTGAGAACTATTGAGCTCTGCAATGGTGGAGTCGCTGCAGAGACTAATTGCTAACTGCTATGTATATGGGCAGGTAGAAGAAAAGCAGGGATGTTCCAATGAAAAAGATGTCTCTGGTGGGAGGGGCTAGCAAGGAGACTCAGCAGGTAAAAGAACTTGCTGCCACGTCTGAGGACATGAGTCTGACCCCCAGAACCCACACGGTGGAAGGAGAGAAATGACTCCTGCAAGCTGTCCCCTGACCTCCATAAGCACATCCACACCCCTTCCCCCAAGCAGATAAATAAATAAAGCCCAGTAGCACAAAGAGAAACATGAACGTGTGGATGATTTGAGTCGCTAGGAGATCACGAGCACATACTGACTGTTCTGCTTTTATTACCCTTCATCTTTTCCAAATCTCACATCATGGTCCTCAGACTCCAGCCGTTCAGGTGTCTTTTCCTTTCATGTATCTATTTACTGATCACCTCTTTTCTCTTAGGCCTTAGTTAGGAACTAGGACTGAATTTCAAAGCTGCCCATCATCTACAGGGAATCAACTGAGCTTGTGTAGTAGTTGGCTTCCCTCAGAGTCGTGGTCCTCTTGTTCCCTTTCATATTACCATGGAAACTGGCAACTTGCTATGGTGAATGGGATGAGGATGCTAACACCAAGCTCCACTGCTGCTTCTCTTTGTGGCTATTTACAGCATGGTGCAAATGAAGATGCTGTGGATGCAGAGAACCGCAGTCCATTACACTGGGCAGGTGCGTGCCTGGGGACAGGTGGAAAGAAGGCTGGGAAACAGGATGGAAGGATACCTTTTAGTGGGGATGCCAGCTACTGACATGATGGGAGATGCTGGGTTACAGCCCAAGGAGGTGTTTTTAAGCCTCTTTTTAACCAACCATATTTCAATCCATCCAGCCTCTTCTGGTTGTGCCTCAAGTGTCCTCCTGTTGTGTGACCATGAAGCCTTCCTGGATGTGCTGGACAATGTGAGTATCAGACAGGCCAATAGGCAATAGATTGGCTGCTGCTTCTGTGACCCTACTTCCATTCTTCCTCTTTTCCTGATCATTTGGGAGCTCCTACGCTCCATGTTTAGCTCCTGGACTTGTTTCAGCAGGGGTCAGGAGAGGGGGGAGTCCTTGGTTCTCCTGGCTCCTCATGGGCTCGCACGTTCCCACAATCTCTGCAGGATGGACGCACACCGCTGATGATTGCATCACTGGGTGGTCATGCGGCTATCTGCTCACAGCTGCTGCAGAGAGGTGCCCGAGTTAACGTCACAGACAAGGATGACAAGTGAGCCATCTCTGTCTTCCATCCCAATTTCCAGTTCCTTGCCAATCTGGAAAGGAGGATGTGGGCACAGCGCACGCACTGGAAAGAACAGGCTGGTCTCTGTTCTTGGGGGCCTACTATCATGAATGGCTCAAGAAAGTTTTGCCTGGTGCCCTGACTAGCTAGCCATGCTGGCACAGATAATGCCAGAAGTAGAAAGGCTATCTGTGGGGCCACGGCCTTAATTTGCTAGTTTCCGAGCTATTTCCTAAATGGCAGGGTCCTTTTCCTTCAAGTTTTGTGCAGAAGAAGAGTGTGGTGGTGTACACCGTAGTCCAGTACTCGGAAGGTTGAGGAAGGAGGGTCGTGAGCATATATGCTGCTGTCGTGTGTGTGTGCGTGTTTGCACTTTTGTGCAGAACTTGCATTCTGTAAAGCAGACAAGAATGGAGCCCCGCAGTGGTCCCACTTTCTGATGCTACTGGAAAAGTCCTGCTCTGGCCTAGCGCTTTGTCCTTGGCTAGTATTGTTGTTCTGACTCCACTAAGTGAGGCTTACCCTGTACTGGCATTTCTGAGACTGTGAGGGAAAGCTGGTGCTCCACATTTGTCTGCACCCACAGGTCAGCCTTGATCCTGGCCTGTGAGAAAGGCAGCGCCGAGGTGGCCGAGCTGCTCCTGAGCCACGGAGCAGATGCCGGAGCCGTGGACAGCTTGGGGCATAATGCTCTGCATTACGCATTGCGTACCCAAGACAAGGAACTATGGAGGCTGCTACAGCAGGCCCTGAACCGGCGGCGAAGAGGCGGTAAATGTCCTTTTGTGCCTTCAAGATTCTCTTCAATAGACAAAGAACTGAAGACGCTTCTCAGTATCCCACTGCCCATGGAAGCAGTCCTTCCAAAAAAAACGGCCTGCCATCTTAGCCCAGGCTTTGCTAATTTAGTGCTTCTCCATCACAAGATTTTCCAGCGTAGCCTTCGCTCACTGAGTGCAACTCTGGCTATTGCTATTGTGTTGTGATTTGTTTTTTTTTTTTTTTTTTTTGCTTTTTTTCTGAGACAGGGTTTCTCTGTGTATCCCTGGCTGTCCTGGAACTTGTTCTATAGACCAGGCTGGCTTCGAACTCAGAGATTTGCCTGCCTCTGCCTCCCAAGTGCTGGGATTAGATGGCTACTGCTATTGTTGTCATCCATGTGATTTTTGCCCACCATTGATTAATGTCCCAGTGCCTTCATCGTACCAGCACAATGATCAATAAAAGAAGTGTGTATACAAAATAAAGGAACACTCCACCTCTGGGGCAGGAAACCGAAGTTGCTGGGCAGTTAGGGATTCGTGGAGCAAGAGTGTCACCAGGAAAATATGTATGAGAATTATCATAATGAGTAGCCACTTTTCTCTAACAAAGTCTGAAAACTGGATGAGAACTGAATTCTCATTTGTTCCTTGTCTTCTCTTACAGGTCATGGACTGGTTCAACACCCAGATTATGCATCTCAGGTATGACCCTTTTTGTTTCTGACCTACTCCCAACTACTCCCAAGCTATTCCAGTAGTCTATGTGGGCAATAGGACACTCACAGAAGCAAGGCCTTTGCCGAGGCTAGAGTAGTTGAGCAAGGCCCATGTCGAGGCTAGACTAGTTGAGCCAGGCCCTTGCCGAGGCTAGACTAGTTGCACAGCCTCACATCACTGTTTTTTTTTTTTTTTTTTTTTTTTTTTGCTGTTGTGTTTTTTTGACCCAGACCTCTCCAGCCGAGCCTCAGGTGGGCTCTCTGCCTAAGAGCTCACGGAGAGCAGAGCCAGAGGAAGCGCAGGAGGAGGAGGAGGCTGAAGAGCGGTGCTCAGAAGAGTGGAAGTGGAAGTATGAAGAGGAGCAGAAGAAAGTTAATCAGTTGGAGCAGGAGCTGGTGCGCAAGACAGAGGAGTGTAAGGCTCAAGCCGCGGCCCTCAAAGGTCTGGAGAACCAGGTTCGAGAGCAGGTGCAAGAACTGGGGCATCTCCTAGTGCAAGAGCCCAGGGCTCCAGGAAGACCTGGAGGAGATGGTATGGAGCAGGGTTGTCCCCTGAATCTGCTGGCTGAGCGAATCCAGGAGCTTAAGAGGCAGCAGAAAGCAGCAGCCACTATAAACCCAACAGTAGTTGCCAGGAGAGCTGAAGAGTTGGCCCTAGCAGAGCTCCAGTGTGAAGTACATAGCAAGTCCCAACCAGAGCAGGGGCCGCCCCAGAGCCCAAGGTCTGAGAGCATCGGGAAAGTCACAGGACAGCAACTGAACGCCAATGGGGGGCAGAACCTTGGCCTCGATAACACTGACCTGATGTGTGTCCGCCAGAAGGAGAGGTCCCCGGCTCCAGGGATTGAACAAGCAGGTGCAGTGGGAGAACCAGTGGGCATAGCAGCCATGAACCAGCTCCTCCTACAGCTAAGGGACGAACTGGCTGCCGTGTGGCGAGAAAAGGATGCTGCCAGAGGGGCTTTGTCAAGACCAGTTCTGGAGGGAGCCTTGGGGACTCCTAGGGCCGAGGCTGCAGCAGCTGCCTGGGAGAAGATGGAAGCCAGGCTGGAGAGGGTGCTGGTGAGGTTGGATCGAGCAAAAGCAGGACTGCAGGTGAAACCCGAGGTCCCTGCTCAGGGGTCCAGAGAGGGAGCCCCCAAAGCAGTCCCAGGATGCACCAAAGAGCATGAAGAAGAAAAGAGGGCTCCTGGAGCCAGAGGAGAGCCCCTAGGGGCCCCTGGAGGAGAACAGGCCTCAGGAGGGGGCCTGGCAAAGGGACACCTGGAGAAAGAGGTGTCAGCGCTGAGACTGAGCAACAGCAACTTGATGGAGGAATTGGGGGAGCTGGGGCGCGAGAGGCAACGCTTGCAAGGAGAACTCCAGTCCTTGACCCAGAGACTACAGCGGGAGTTTGTGCCCAAGCCCGAGGCTCAGGTCCAGCTACAGCAGTTGCGGCGGAGCGTCGGGCTGTTGACTGAGGAATTGGCCATGGAGAAAGAGGCTACCGAGAACCTGCGCAGGCGACTTGCTTCCCAGAGCAGCGGCCTCCAAGGACTGCGGAACTGCCTGCCCGCAGACCTCATGAGCAAGGAGAGTGCAGGGAGTACAGCTGCAGAACCCCTGGAGGAGCTGCAGACCTGCATCAGCACCCTGGTGAATAAGCACCTTGAGGCCCAGAAGGCGCTGGCTCGCTTGGAGGAGGAAAACCAGCAGTTGAGAGGATCCTTGGTCCCCTGTGGGAAGCCAGAAGTCTCCCTGAAGGCTACAGCATCTCCCCAAGTGGCCGCCTTGGAGCAAGATCTGGGGATGCTGGAGGAAGAGCTGCGGGCTGTGCAAGCCACGATGAGCGGGAAGAGCCAGGAGATCTGCAAGCTGAAGCAGCTGCTCTATCAAGCCACGGAAGAAGTAGCCGAGTTGAGGGCCCGGGAAGCAGCCAGCCTGCGGCAGCACGAGAAAACGCGAGCCTCGCTGGTTGCCCAGGCGCAGGCTTGGGGCCAGGAGCTCAAAGTTGTGCTGGAGAAGTACAACACAGCCTGTCGGGAAATGGCTCGGTTGCGGGACGCGGCGGCGGAGGAGCGTCGTCGCAGCGAGGATCTAGCAGCTCGGGCAGCAGAGCAGGAGCGCCAGGCAGGCGAGATGCGCGGGCGCTCGGAGCAGTTCGAGAAAACCGTTGAGTTGCTCAAAGAGAATACAGACCACCTCATAGGGGCTTGCCGGGACAAGGAGGCCAAGGTGAGCTGCAAGGTTGCCTTGAGAGCATGGTGGGGAGTCGCAGTGCTGGTGCATTTGCGAGGTTGCAGAACCGAAGGTCAGATGAGCACTAAACTTGCTTGGCGCTTGCAAGGACCTCTCTGTGCTCGCCTAGGGCGAGAGAGGTTTGGGGTTGAGATTGGAGCTCAAGTGGCGTAGAGATAGAAGAAAGAGATAAAAATAAGCAACACAGTACAAGAGAGAAGAGGGCGTAGCTACTAAAATTTAGTACTCAAGGTTCAGAAGTTATGTTTGCGCCTAAGGCTACACCAGGGAATACCACGGCCAATTAGCATCATTTTATCTTAATCCTGTATTAGTCCAGCCTAGTGGTGTAGTGTGTTCTGTGGTTTTGCTGAAGTTCTGGGCTGACTCAGAGTCTGATGGGTTAACTGTAGCTGCTCTTCCCTCCTGCTCCTTTCAACATGGGTCCCGAAAACATCTCTATTGGCTAAAAAGACACCCAAGCAACAGTTTGAAGAACTGTGCAGGGGCTGGAGAGATGGCTCAGAGGTTAAGAGCATTGCCTGCTCTTCCAAAGGTCCTGAGTTCAATTCCTGGCAACCACATGGTGGCTCACAACCATCTGTAATGAGGTCTGGTGCCCTCTTCTGGCCTTCGGGCATACAGACAGAATATTGTATACATAATAAATAAATAAATAAATATTAAAAAAAAAAAGAACTGTGCGGACAGGCACTCAGGAGACCGGCTCAAGGTCATTTTCAGCTACAGAGCTGTTTCCAAGAGACCCTGTCTGAAGACACCAAGCAAAACCAAGCCATAGCAGTTTGACAGCCACTATTTTCTTAGTGCTATTGGAGAACGAGACATATTTTATACATTCTTTTTTTTTGGTTTTTCGAGACAGGGTTTCTCTGTAGCTTTGGAGCCTGTCCTGGAACTAGCTCTTGTAGACCAGGCTGGTCTCAAACTCACAGAGATCCACCTGCCTCTGCCTCCCGAGTGCTGGAATTAAGCATCCCGAGTGCTGG
>JAQHUG010000335.1:1881172-1902574 GCA_028555095.1 Dicrostonyx torquatus | reverse complement strand
AACCCTTTCCTCCCTAGGCTAGCTAACACTGGGCATCCCCCTGTCTCTTCCTCTACACTGCTGTGATCACAGACGCGTCTGTGGGGCCAGGGATCAGAACTCAGTTCCTTGTGCTTTCCAGACAGCCAGTTAAGGGTGGAGCTCACTCTTCAGGCTCTCCATAGTCTTCTAAAGGAAGATTGAGAGATGTGGCTTTTTCTTTTTTCTTCTATTCTCCTTTCAAGATTTATTTTTATTTTAGATATATGAGTGTGGTGTCTGCTTGTATGTCTGTGAATCCAGAGTGTGCAGTGCTCAGGAGGCCAGAAAAGGGCATCTGATCCTCTGGAACTGTAGTTGTGAGCTGCCATGTGGATGCTGGGAACTGAATCTGGATCCTCTGGAAGAGCAACTATCTCTCTCTCTCTCTCTCTCTCTCTCTCTCTCTCTCTCTCTCTCTCTCTCTCAGCAGGATCTCACAATGTAGCTCTGGCTGTCATGGAACTCACAGAGATACACCCACCTCTGCCTCTAGATGCTGGGACTCAAGGCCTGTGCCACCTCACTGGGCCGCAACAAGTGCTCTGAACTGCTGAGCCACTTTCCCAATCTAGGTCTTTTTCTTTATGATGGTCATTCTAAAATATTTTATTTGGGGCTGAAGAGATGCCTCAACAGTTAAAAGTAAATACTGAGCCTGTGGTAGTGGTACACCAGGGAGACAGAGGTAGGTAGATTTCTGTGAGTCTGAGGCCAGCCCAGTCTACGGTGAGAGATCCTGACTTAAAAAACAAACAAAAGCTAAAAACGAAAGAAGAAGCAGTAAGGCTCTTGCAGAGAGCTTTGTCTGACTTCCAGTACCCTCACAATGGCTTATAAGTCCATCTCCAAAGGGGTCTAAGGCCTCTCACGTGTTCTCTCTCACACACAATTAAAAAGAAATCCCACTCGGAGCCCGCAGATGTCTCAGGTGGTAAGCACACTGGCTGCCGGGTCTGTGGTGGAAGGAGAGAACCAATAACATCGTCCTCCCACCTCCACACCTGTGCTGCGTGTACGTGAGTGCACATAAGGAATGCGAGAAAAATAAAGCATTCTGTTAAAGTCTTGCCTATAATTGGATACACAGGGTCTCATGTGATCACTATTCTTTGTTTCAGATGCACATAGGGCTAAAGAAAAAATCTGAATTTAAAAAAGTGATACACATATTTCCTAAAGTAATTTCCAAAAGATAAGTGACTGGGTCCACAGTGAGAGAAGTCTGATTCTTGAAAGAAAGAAGTGACAGAAAGATTTGATTTCTCAGCCACCTGACTGTCCCTTAGCCAGGCTACTACATGAGAATGAGTTCCTTCAAAATCTGGAACCTAGGCCTAGTGGCCTACAAGCAGATCTCTCCCTGTTCCTTCCTTAGCCCGCCCCCTGCTGGGTGAAGCCCGGTCAGACAGCAGGGTCTTGGCAGCAGCTGAGTCTGGCCTCTGTGAAAGCAGAGAAACTGCTGTGGAAAACTGGGTCTACATGAGCTGAGGGGAACCGGCGCAGAGCTCGGCTGAGGCCGACATGCAGCTCAGATCCATAGGGAAGGGAGATGTCGGTTTTGAGATTTGTGTGGGCACAAAGGGGGGCTGTTTGAAGGGTGAGAAAATGGAGAGGAGGCAGAGAGAAAGGGGAAATTGCCAAGGTGGGCACTGAAGGGTTCAGTCATTTCTAAGAGGAATAGATTCTTTCCCCCTTGCTCTCAATTACGAGAGATTATCGAGGATTTGTACATTCCTCATATTTGAAGGAGGGTTGGGTGGGAAAACTAAGAAACACCAGAGAGGATGGTCTAGAAAGGGAGAGTTCCTTCGGCTGTGTTCACAGGTCAGGAAACAGCTTAGGTTATGAAAACTAGGCCTTTGACTCATGGGAGCTGATCCCAGGATGGGGCTGGGAGGGGTCAGTGATACTAACAATGGCCTAGACCCTCCCTGGCTCCTGCTGTTCAGACAAAATCTCTTCTTGTACATTCCCTTAAACTGTCACTTCAAATGCAAATAGTGAGTTTTCCTTGCTTTCCTAATCCCCATCCTGCTCACTTCTCCCATCCTAACGCTCCTTCTCTCCTCCCCGGGCTGTCTTAGGAGACACTGGTAGGGAACTGTTGCTTTGTCTCCCCGCCTTTTCCAGGTCTTAGATTGCAGGGATGTATATAGGTGAGAGTGGTAGAAGCTCGGTGGCTGATTCATACCATCTTTTAAATCTTATGTACGTGTGTTTGTCCACACCTGTGCAGGTAGGTGCCCATGGAGGTAAGAAGAGGGTGTGGGGGTCCCCTAGAGCTGAAGTTACAGGTGGTTGTGAGTGCTGGGAACTGAACTCTGGACCCCTGCAAGAACAATGTCATCCACTGAGGCATTTTTCTAACCCCCAACACTAGGTCTTGGAAAGGTCCTAATACTCAACAAACCTCAAACCTGACTAATAAGGTTCTGAGGGTAAATGAAATTAATTAACTCACAGAAGTCTTTTTATCATGTCTCATTTATTTTTTCTATGCTCTCTCTCTCTCGATGTTCTTCACTGTTCTACCCATCCCACAAGGTTTCCAGTTTTTATACCCACACAGCCATAGTTAGCAATTCCATAGGTGATAACAATGGTACCAAGCATACATTTCTTAGGACTAATAAAATGGATAAGAGACTGACAAAGCAGTTATCTTAAGTCTCAGAAGGGGTGTGGCTATGAAGCTCTCTGGCAGATACCGGGAGGATTAGGACTAAGCTAAGCATCATGCGGGCTAAGCATCAGGGTGCTGTATCTGCTGGTACCAGGTGAGAAGGAATTTCTTTCTCTGGGGCTGTTTAGCAACCCAAGCCTTTTTTCCTGCATGTTTTAGAGGTAAAAGTCAAACAGTCAATTTCCTAGACTAAGACCTTGTGTCAAATGGAAGGTGAAGGTAAGTACAGAATATTAATAACTTGCTAGGGCAGAGCAAAGGCCAGTGGGTTACAATCTCCTGAGTCATCTGCTAGAGAATTCAGGGCCGCCGAGACCTGTTTATCAGTAAGAGCAGACAAACTGTCTCTGTGCTCAGTGCCTCCTGCTCAGGGCTCTTCTTGTCAATAAGTAATGCCAATAAGGATAGTTGTGGGGACTAGCTTATGTAGATTTGACCATGAGAACAAAGGTTTGGCTGAGTGAATGCTTTCACACCAGAGCCCCACAGCATGGAAAAATGGAGGACATCCAGTTGCCCATACAGAAGGAAGTTATCTCAACAAATGATTTATACATTGCTGGGATATTTCGGGATGAATTCCATTATGGAAGGGAGAAGAGCGCATGGCTTCTCAAGATTTCTACAGAATTGACAGCGACTATCCAAAAGGCAGGTGTTCCCGAAGCTCTGCAAATTGTGTTCTCCACCAGATTATACCCTTGTGGATCTGTCTATAGATCTGTCAGCTGTACCTTTACTGTATACTGCTTGTGACTCACAGCAAACAACAACAAAAGCCGAGAACTGGGGAGTGCACCCAGGGCCTTAGGCATCTGAGGCAGGTGCTTGCCCACCAAGCTGAACCTCAGAGCTTGCCAAGAGGATGAAATTGAGGTGCCCCAGTTTTCTGTTATCCCTGTATGACATTGGGATATGCAGCTTCACATTCATACTGGGACAGAACCCAGGGTTCCAGGCACACGCTCTATCATTGAGCTAAACTTCTAACCCCAGTCTTAATTTATCTTTTATTATTGTCATTTATATTTATCCTGGCATGTGTGAGGTTACATGCTGATTTTTTTGGAAGTTAGTCCTCTCTCTTGACCATGTGGAGAGAGTGGGTTCAGCTCAGCAGGCACCTTTACTGACTGAGCCATCTTACTACACCCCTCAAACCCTCCTTTTTTTTAAGAGAGGGTTTCATGTAGTTCAGATTGGCTTTGAACACTTTTTTCCCCCCGAGACAGGGTTTCTCTGTGTAGCCCTGGCTGTCCTGTAACTAGATCTCTACTAGATCTATAGGCCAGGCTGGCCTCAAACTCAGAGATCTGCCTGCCTCTGCCTTTGAAACTGGTATTGATGGTCCTCCATCACATCCTGCTTCTGCCTCTGAAACTGGTATTGATGGTCCTCCATCACATCCCGCTTCTGCCTCTGAAACTGGTATTGATGGTCCTCCATCACATCCCGCTTCACCTTCAACTCTTGCTCTTCATCTCCCAAGTAATCAAATTAATTTTTTTTTTGAGACAGGTCTCACTACATAGCCCTTGCTGTCCTGGAACTCACAATGATCTGCCTGCCTCTGCCTCCCAAATACTGGGATTGATGACATGTGGTACCCTACCCAGCTAATTTTTAATTTTGTTTTGAGACTGGTCTTATATTCTTGACTGGAGTGGGATTCACCATGCAGACCAGGATGACCTCAAACAAGTTACTTTGCCAGCCTTCGGTATGCTGGGGTTACAGATGAGAGACATGTCCAACTACAAACTAACACTTTAAGGAGACCCTCTTTCATTATATTACCAACATTTAAGATGAGGCTTATTCTCTGTAGTATATTTTTATAGCTTTGTTGAGGTATAACTGACATACATAAATTTCAAGTACTGATAATATTTTTTTTTACTGTCCATACAATATTTTCTGTTCATATATGTTTCATATAGAAACATAATGGCTTAATTATGGAAAATAAATATTTTAAATATTTTCCTATCATCACTCCTTATGTGTCAAATTAGTATATCTTTAGATTGGATTGTTAGAAAGTTTGGTTTTTAAAAATTTGCTAATTGGCCAGGCGGTGGTGGCGCATGCCTTTAATCCCAGCACTTGGGAGGCAGAGGCAGGCGGATCTCTGTGAGTTTGAGGCCAGCCTGGTGTACAAGAGTTACAAAGCTACAGAGAAACTCTGTCTCGAAAAAACAACAATTTGCACTTTGAGTTTCTAACTTGATTTTCATTAAAACAAACAAAAGGCACTTTATTAAAGGTATATGCCACCATACATGGCTGCTTTCATCTTTAATAAATGGTAAAATTATATGTACATCAAAGAATTAGAAATTCCTTTTTAAGCCCTCTCAGGTTTTTAAGTGGATGTAGTTGACCATGTTGGGCAGCTAAACTGTTGCAATGAGCGCAGACTGGGTCCCTTGTTCTGTCCCACCTGGCTCCTGGGCTAGCTTATATTTGAAATAACCACACAGAAATTGTATTAATTAAATTACTGCCTGGCCCATTATCTCTAGCCTCTTATTGGCTAACTCTTACATCTTGCTTTAACCCATATCTAGTAATCTATGTATCACCACAGGAATGTGGCTTACCAGCATGAGTCTAACCTACGTACATCTCAGGCCAGAGAATCATGGTGTCTGCCACACTTCCCTTCCTCCCAGCCTTCCGTCCTGTCTATTCCGCCCACCTAAGGGGCTGCCTATCAAAAGGCCAAGACAGTCTCTTTATTCAACCAATAAAAGCAACAAAAAATACATCGCTCCTACATCGCTATGCCATTAAGTAGTTCAGTGGCATAGCCTTTGCCCAGCATGTACAAGGTTTGGGGTTCCACCCCCAGAACAGACAAAAAGCATCAGGGCCTGATTAAGACCCAGATGCTGGAGGCAGCAGATGGGACTTAGAGCCAAACACTTAGTCTCAATTTAGCTGGAGGGGCCCATCATTTCAGGCAGCAAGGATTACTACTCTTCCAAGCCCAGAGTTAGGAGAGGATGCTCATTTCCCTAGGAACACAAATCAGTAGTCAACTGATTTTTATCAGTTTATCGGGTACCTAGGAATACTATTAGCTCCATATAACTTGCAGCTTGGAGTGGTGCTCATGGGAAGGATTACACTGAAGGCTTAAACTAAATGGGATCATTTCTAGTGCTTGTTAAAGCTTTTAATTTTTTTTCATGCTCACTGTTTGTATAACAACTTGTCTCTGCTGTAGACTGAGCTTTTGAAAGGTTTTAAACCCTATAATTAAATACTTTAATACTTATCTTCCTCTTCGTCAAATATTTACTGGACAATGACATTATCCCGTAGGACCCAAACGACTATGGCTAATATAAGGCACACTTCCGTAAAGTAGTTACGTTCATAGATGTAGTTACTCATGCTGGTCGGTGGTGGCGTAGGCCTTTAATCCCAGCACTTGGGAGGCAGAGGCTGTGAGTTCAAGGCCAGTCTGGTCTACAAGAGCTAGTTCCAGGACAGGCCCCAAAACTACAGAGAAACCCTGTGTCGAAAAACAAACAAACAAACAAAAACAAAACGGAAAAAAATGAAAGTCTGCAATTGAGTGGCCAGCTTGGTTGTGATAGGGCCCACTGAGGGAGAGGCAAAGCTTTGGAGGAGGGAGTTGGCCTTTCAAAGAGGTGCTGAAGTGTTTGTGTACCTCCCCTGTGTTCATTATGAACGACACCAAAAATAGTGGGATCTCTAGTTACTGTAAGCATATTTGGAGGTCGGGGGATAAGAGGGCCATCTGTAGGGTTTGGATTGTTTATTTTCCATTTGTCGCCCAGGCTTTCCCCTAGGCAGATGGAGATCTCATCCTAGAACCTCTTTTTAAAAATCAGACTCCCGGTGCACACACTCTTGCCTCCCCACCCAGCCCCGTCCTTACACTCGGCAAGGGATCACTGAGTTACTGAGAGTCTGAACCCCTAGTCTCTGCTCTCCTAAGCGCTCACAGGAGTTAACAGCTCCCGCTCGGCTCCTGGGCTCCGCCTCTCTCCCCTCTCCGAGGTCCTGGCGGGCTTCTCCTCGAGGGGGCGGCCTCAGCAGCAACGCTCGGCCGGGCGGAGCTCTGGTCCGGGCGGAGCTGCGGCTGCAGCGTCCAGCGTCCGGACCGAAGCCCGGCTGTGCAGCCTGCGGGAGCGGCGCGAGCCCTTTCCGCACCGGGGCCCACACCCCCGCGACTCTGCAGGTAAGTCTTTCCTTCCCGCACCCAACTTTGTTGCGGTCAAGCCTCGAGTCGGGTGGCGCCAGCAGGAGCTACGCTCGTAGTTGCTCCTCCTCGGGGGAGGAGGTGAAGGATCGGCAACACCGGTCTCCGACAGTTCTCAAGTCCTCAACTTCCCTAAAACGGGCCGGAGCGCATCACTCCCAGACTTGCCAGAACTCTGGGGTCTCGCTGGCTAAACTTGCAGCTCCCGGGGACAAGGGCTCCAACTTCACCGCCCCTCCCCCATTTCTTGGAGCTCCGGCAGTTCCGGATACTTTTCCCTCCATCTTTCAAGTACCCTGGGCTCCCTAAAAGCCCATCCCTTCGGGCCCGCCTCCTCTTCGTTACCCGCAGGGCCCGCGATCCCTGCGTCGCACACTGCCCGCGGGGTCACCGCGTCGCCGGCCGGCCGGAGGCTCGCCGGAGCGGCGGGGCTGCGGAAGAAGGGGCGAGGCCGGCGGCGGTCCGGAGCCCGGCGGGCGGGGCCGGGAAGGGGAGGTGTAGGGGGCCGGACGGGGCGGAGCAGGCGGCCTTTGCGGCCGGCGCTGGGGCGGAGAGTTTGCGCCGGTCCCTGGGCCTGAGCTCCGGCTCGGGCTGGGGCGCCTGCGATGTCTCAAGATGGCGGAGCTGGGCGAGTTAAAGGTACCTGCCCCCTCCCCCAGCCCCGTCAGGACTCGCTCGGCTGCGCGCCACGGCGGGGAAGCGACCGGGCTGGGCGCCGCGGGCTGGGGTGGGCGCGGGCGACGTGTTAGGGACGGGCTGCAGGGATGCGCGGGCAGCGGCCGCGGGCGGGCTGGCAGAAGGGGCTGCGGCGGCACCCCGGGGGCGGGGCCGCGGGACAGATGCAGGGGTGGGGCGGGGGGGGGAGGCGATGGTCGCCGCTGGGGGCCGAGGCACAGGGGGCGGGGCCGTGGGCCGTGGCTGCTTTGAGGAGTAGGTGGTTGCAGGGTCGCGTTGGGCGACCGAGAGCTGCTCCCGAGGCGTAGGGGCGAGTCCGTCAGGCCGAGAGATGAGGCAGTAAGCGGGAGACGTAGGGATGGGCTCCGAGACGAGGGCCGAATGTTGCCAGGCTCCCGGGGACCTGCAGCTTAGGATGGAGGCTTTGGGGCTGCTGTTGGCATCTGAGCCCTGGGAAGTACCAGCTGGCAGCTGAGAGGCAGGGGGCGGGGCCGTATGGGAGTGTACTTTAAGGGACGGGGCTGGAGCATCCTGACGCTTGAGGAGGAGGAACTGGCTTAGTGAGGCGCTGTCGTTGGAGAGGTGGAGGAGTGTAAACCATAGGATGGAAAAATAAGTTATAAAGCCGATGGAGAAATAAAAACAAGTAGGAGGAGCTAAGAATGGAGAAGGTTCTCGTTACATTCCTGAAAAGGAGTCCGAGAGCTTATGACCTGCCCCATGACTAGGTCTTCAAGGCATTCACAGAAGGGAGCCCTACAAGGAGAGAGGTCTTGCCCCACCCCCTCCAGTCTTCAGGGAACCACTTGTGAGGACATCCCTCAGAACCTTAGACCTCCTTCATCGCCCATCTTCTGGCTTTGCCCCATCCTTGTCCTGGACAGCCACTGGGCCATCACCCTTTAAGAGCTTACTTCTGAGCCGGGCAGTGATGGCACACACACTAGGGAGGCAGAGGCAGGCAGATCTCTGTGAGTTCAAGGCCAGCCTGGTCTACAAAGTGAGTTCCAGGACAACCAAGTTACATAGAGAAATCCTGTCTCAAATAACCAAAACCAACCAACCAACAACAACAACAAAAAAAACCTTGCTTCTGTGTCCGGGTCCATGGACACCAGTCTCATTCTCCTGGGGTCTCTTGAGAACTTTGCCCTGGCTTCCACCCCCGTGGGTATGTGTGCCACGTATGAGGGAGAGAAGCAGATGGAGTAAGTCAGGCCAGTTCCCTAGACTGTGGATTCCCTTCTCTCCCCCACAAGTTTTGGTAGCTTCCTTCTAGTAAAACAGGAGTGTGGTTATGTAAATAATGTAAAAAGTTGTATGTGCGCCGGGCGGTGGCGGCGCAAGCCTTTAATCACAGCACTTGGGAGGCAGAGGCAGGCAGATCTCTGTGAGTTCGAGGCCAGCCTGGTCTACAAGAGCTAGTTCCAGGACAGGCTCCAAAGCTACAGAGAAACCTTGTCTCGAAAATCAAAAACAAACAAACAAATAAAAGAAGTTGTATGTGTGTGTTTGCGCACGCATGCTTGCGTGCACAGGGGCGGGGTGGTGGTGATAAAGATGGAATGTTCAACTCTGATTTAAATCCCTGACCATAAAAGCTTCAGTTCAGAGATATGGGGAGAATAGAGGTGGATTGAGGTGATTGGGAGGGGTGGGCCCTGAGTATAATCGGGTAGCCACCTGGCCTCTTTCTTCCTCATGGGGCTGCTTGCCCCAATCTTTTCTTCTAGCGTCCTATCCTTTTCCCAGGAGGCTAGAAACACCCTGAGAGTCTGAACCCTGGAGAGACTATAATCAGCTTAAGGGAATGTCTGGATTAGGGGTGGGGATGGGGCTAGGTAGTCCCTGCGGAGTCAGCTAGTCGGGTCAGCTCCTCCACTGTCCCCCAGGAGCTCAGCGTCTGTCATCAGCAGGATAGGCCTTTGTGATGGGGGATCATTTCTGGGCTCTTCTCTCCAGCACATGGTGATGAGTTTCCGAGTGTCTGAGCTCCAGGTGCTCCTTGGCTTCGCCGGCCGGAACAAGAGTGGACGGAAGCACGAACTCCTGGCCAAGGCCCTGCACCTCCTCAAGTCCAGCTGTGCCCCCAGTGTCCAGATGAAGATCAAAGAGCTTTATCGTCGCCGCTTTCCCCGGAAAAGCCTGGGGCCCTCTGATTTCCCGCTGCTCTCCTTGCCCCCTGGCGCCTCTCCTGTAGGCTCCCCTGGCTCTCTAGCTCCCATTCCTCCCTCCCTTCTAACCCCTGGCACCTTGCTGGGCCCTAAGCGGGAGGTGGACCTGCACCCTCCTCTGCCCCAGCCTGTGCACCCCGATGTCACCATGAAACCGCTGCCCTTCTATGAAGTCTATGGGGAGCTCATCCGGCCCACCACCCTCGGTAAGGCTGGCTGTGGTCCCTCAGAGTCCTTTCTGGACTCTGGTTCGGGCTGCGTTTGTTTTTCCCCTCTGAGGTTTTAGTCTTGTGGGCTCAGCCATCTGGGATGGGAGCAAGTGGCTTCTCAGACATGGGCTTGGGCGTGACTGTGCCTTTGTGTCCTCAGCGTCCACCTCCAGCCAGAGGTTTGAGGAAGCACACTTTACCTTTGCGCTCACCCCGCAGCAGGTGCAGCAGATCCTCACGTCCAGGTACATCTCTCCTGGGGACTGTCCCCTGGCCTCTGCCTTTCTTCTCTGTTCTACTTTGTCTCTCATTCTTTTGCCTGTCTTCTGTCCATGCCCTGGACATCTTTCCCTCTGTCCATCTCCACCCTCTGAACTGACATTTCTTTCTCGTTGCAGGGAGGTTCTGCCGGGAGCCAAGTGCGATTATACTATACAGGTGCAGCTAAGGTGAGCTGCTGCTTTAGCAAGGACGGGCGCTAAACAGGGCTGTGACATACTCCTCTCCTGGTCCTGCCCAGACCACTCTGGCCCTGGGACTCCTGGCATGCTGGGGGCTACACATTACCTCTGACTTATTTTTTTCTAGAATTTGCTGCTTCAGTGCCTGATTCACCTCAGAAAACTGACACTTACCCATTCATCCTGTCCTCTCCCACCAGGTTCTGTCTCTGTGAGACTAGCTGCCCTCAGGAGGACTATTTCCCCCCTAACCTCTTTGTCAAGGTTAATGGGAAACTCTGCCCCCTGCCGGTAGGTAAAGATTCTTCCCTTTTGGCAACAAACATTAAGTAAAAACCTCTTGTGAAAAGAAAGCTGAGCGCAGTGCCTGCTCTGTAGTAGTTGCTTAGTTTATTGGAAGAATCAATATAATCTAGAGAGTATTAAAATAGGGCTGACTTGTAGGCCGACCATGCCTCAGTGGAAGGCCACACATCCAGAGTATTTGGGCAACACAAACTCTACCATGTCAATAAGGGGGAGACTCAGAGTTGGGAGAGTACAGGAGTGGGTGGTTCTGGGAAGAACCGGATTGGAACACGTGTGTGAAATTCTCAAAGAATTAGTAAAAAATGAGTAAAACAAAAGAGGGCTGAATAATTCTGGTCGGAACCCAGGCGAGGGGCACTAGTTTAACACAAAAGTTTAGAAAAAACTTCTAAGAGATTATGACAGCAGATGAAAGTGGAAGATGAGGACTGTCCCTGTTGCTCCCTGGGACCCAGTGACTGGGGTTCCTGGCTCCTTGGTTAATAAATAAGCTTCCCCCCCCCGGAAGTGAACCTCTCATCCCGCCCTTTGTAGGCCCTTGTTTCCACCGCATCGCTGCCACCGCAGAGTGGATCCCTACTCCTTTGCTCCTGAGGAGCTGGCCTCCCTCCAGAGTAATCTGAGGCAGGGTTTCTGAGAGTTGAACCCCTTCCCAGCACTCTGTCTCTAACAAGTCCCTCCCTTCCTCAGGGTTACCTCCCCCCAACCAAGAATGGAGCTGAGCCCAAGAGGCCCAGCCGTCCAATCAACATCACATCCCTGGCTCGGCTCTCAGCCACGGTTCCCAACACCATTGTGGTTAATTGGTCATCTGAGTTTGGACGGGTGAGCATAGCCAGAAGGCCTGCCGAGGCTGCAGGGGAGCCATCTAGTTTGGGGTTGCTCTTCATGGGCCTCTCTCTTAAGGCCACTGTCTCTGGTCTTTATGAGACAAAGCATGTGGGGAGACAGGAAGCAGCAGCTAATTCCCCTCCCCCTTCCTCAAGTAGAATTACTCCTTGTCTGTGTACCTGGTGAGGCAGCTGACCGCAGGGACCCTTCTACAAAAACTCAGAGCGAAGGGCATCCGGAATCCAGACCATTCACGGGCACTGAGTGAGTACCAGCCTTTTTCTCCTCCCACCTTGGGGTCAGGGGTTCCTGCTGCCCTCCAGGCCCTATCACAAACTCTCTTACACGATCTCCAGCTGTCTCTCTTCTCCATGCTTCTCCTCAGTCTCTGCGGGTGAGGAATTAGATCCTCAAGCAGTGCAAATAGCTTTGCATTCCCAATCACACCACAGTTCTGCATCTCCAGGACCCCAGGTCCACCCCTACTAAGATACAGTTTTCTGTACTGAAAAGCCCTAAAGTTCATTCATCCTAATCCTCACGCGATGCTTCCCTTCCGTCTAGATCATCCCAAACATAGCCCACATTTCACCTTGCAGTGGTTAAAGACCTTCAGGTACGGAGAAATCTCTTCTCCATACCCAACCTTCTAGATCTAGATTAGCTCCTGTCAGGCCCCCAAAGACAATGCTCAGCTGCCTCTCCGCTTCCAGGCTGCTTCCAGCCTCGCTGACCCCATGGCTCTGGCTTCACTCTTGTTTCAGTCAAGGAGAAATTGACCGCTGACCCTGACAGCGAGGTGGCTACTACGAGTCTCCGGGTGTCACTCATGTGCCCGGTGGGTACACGGGGCGAAAGGAAGTGGGAAGAGGGTTCCTAAGGATACTAGAGCAAACTTTTCTCCACTGACCTCTCCTCTCATCAGCTAGGGAAGATGCGCCTGACTGTCCCATGCCGCGCCCTTACCTGTGCCCATCTGCAAAGCTTCGATGCTGCCCTTTATCTACAGATGAATGAGAAGAAGCCAACGTGGACATGTCCTGTGTGCGATAAGAAGGCTCCCTATGAATCCCTTATTATTGATGGGTAGGGTTTTGCTCCTTCCCTCTCCTAGGACAGTCACTTAGATGTCCTCCCCCACTTTATGGCTTCCTTCTCTGACTCCCAGCTCTCGCCCTCATCTCCTTCAGTCATCCACTGTGTGTGTGACATTAAGGACTTAGGGAAGACATCATGCTCACTATTTTCTCAGTCCTCATAACAGCCCCACAGCACGAGTGCTGTCGTTCCAGATGAGGAGAGACCTGGAAGGTCTCATTAGCAAGTGGCAGAGCATACACTCAACTGTTCCGATATATTGCCGATAACAACTACCTGAACTTCCCACAGTGCATAGCAAGTCACGTTCCTTTTCATTTTTGCTTACAAATGGCATTTATTAGATTGGCATAATAAGGTTTTTTTCTTAAGTGCATGCCCTGCCACTTTCTTTTTTTTTTGTTTTTAAAGATTTATTTATTTATTAAGTATACAGTGTTCTGTCTACATGTATGCCTGCAGGCCAGAAGAGGCCACCAGATCTCATTAAGTAGTCTTAATCTCCTTGTACAGCCTCCATTAGGGCTCTCACATTGTCTTTTGAGAAGGTTTAAGCCTGCACCTAAAATTTGTGATGTTTGCTGGACCTGGTGGCACGTGCATTTAATCCCAGCACTCGGGAGGTAGAAGCAGGCGGATCTCTGTGTTCAAGGCCAGCCTGATCTACAAACTGAGTTCCAGGACGGGGCTATACAGAGAAACCCTGTCTAGAATTGTGAAGCTCTCTTTTTTTTTTTTTTTTTTTGGTTTTTTCGAGACAGGGTTTCTCTGTGGGTTTGGAGCCTGCGCTGGAACTAGCTCTTGTAGACCAGGCTGGTCTCGAACTCACAGAGATCCGCCTGCCTCTGCCTCCCGAGTGCTGGGATTAAAAGCGTGCGCCATCACCGCCCGGCTTGAAGCTCTTTTACATACTTGCCCCCACAATGCTAGGGATCAAACTTGGGGCCTGCATGCTAAGCGAGTCTCTATTATTAAGCTACAGTCCCAGCCTGTGCTTTATTGCTGTTCCAGCAACGACTCAGAGAGGTCCAGTAAGGTGCGTAGTACAGATGAGGACACTAAGGTATAGGAAGTGAGTCTCAGAACACTGACTGGTGTTCCAGTGAATTCCCATGTCCTCCTCCCCTAGTTTATTCATGGAAATTCTTAATTCCTGTTCGGATTGTGATGAGATCCAGTTCATGGAAGATGGATCCTGGTGTCCAATGAAACCTAAGAAGGAGGCATCTGAGGTTTGCCCCCCGCCAGGGTATGGGCTGGATGGTGAGTGACCCCCTGCTCCCTAATTGAGCTAGATCATGGATGGCCTTTTTCTGAGACACAGTCTTATTAACCACCCCAGGCCTCCAGTATAGCCCAGTCCAGGAGGGAAATCCATCAGAGAATAAGAAGAGGGTTGAAGTTATTGACTTGACAATGGAAAGCTCATCAGATGAGGAAGATCTGCCCCCAACCAAGAAGCACTGCCCTGTCACCTCGGCCGCCATCCCCGCCCTTCCTGGAGGCAAAGGGTATGAGGAAAGGCTGCATCTGTAGTGGCAGAGGGGACAGAAGGGCAGAACTGCTACCTGATCATAGGCAGGCCTCGGGACAGGGAAGGGTGGATGGACCGGGACCATGGGCATCTGTGCTTGGCTAGTTTCTCTAGCTCCTTCCCTCCCCTCAGAGTCCTGACATCTGGTCACCAGCCATCTTCGGTGCTGCGGAGCCCTGCAATGGGCACTCTGGGCAGTGATTTCCTGTCTAGCCTCCCACTGCATGAGTACCCACCTGCCTTCCCACTGGGGGCTGACATCCAAGGTATAACACGCATCCTAAGTGGGTGGGCGGGGTCCTGCCCTGTTACACCCTCTCTAGACCTGTTTCTTTGCAGAGCCTGGGGGTAGGGAGATGTTTTCTTGTGGTGAAGGAGTTAGAAGGGGGTTGATTGTGATTTTTCCTTTTCCACTAGGTTTAGATTTATTTTCTTTCCTTCAGACTGAGAGTCAGGTAAGTAGTCAGACCTTAGAAGAATCCTTTCTAGATACTGATGGCATTGTCTTTCCCTGCCCAGTTTCCCTAGGGATTTCAAAATGTTTTCCTGTGGGAGGAGAGTGTAGCAGCTTATCTCCCTATTCCCACTGGCACTTCATGTTCACACCTGTGCCTTCCTGGCTCCCACCATGTAGTTCTCTTTCTGCCAACTCACCCCTGCATGTACGTAGAGCCTTTCCTAGTGGGTGTTCCACACATTGCCGACACCCACAAGGCCAAGAACTGGGTATCCGGAGGGGCTGTCTCAAGGCAAGGCATGGGGGAACAGTCTGGGGAAGTAGTGCAGAGTTGGCAAGGTCCTCTTCTTTCTTCTCAAGAATGCCTTGAGATCATAAGGGTTGCTACCCATAAAACAGTTCCAAGATGAGTACTGGGAGGTGGCAGTCAAGGGAAACCGCAACTGTATTCTTCATTCCCCAGCACTACGGTCCTTCTGTCATCACCTCGCTAGATGAACAGGACACCCTCGGCCACTTCTTCCAGTACCGGGGAACCCCTTCCCACTTTCTGGGCCCACTGGCCCCCACACTGGGGACCTCTCACCGCAGCTCCACTCCAGCGCCCCCTCCTGGCCGTGTCAGCAGCATTGTGGCTCCTGGGAGTTCCTTGAGGGAAGGGCACGGTGGACCCTTGCCTTCAGGTCCCTCTTTGACTGGCTGCCGGTCAGATGTCATTTCCTTGGATTGAGTTACTTGGATTACAAAACCTTCACTGCCCCCCAGCACTGAGCAGATGTGCTGTGAGTTCCCAGTCCCTGGCTACCCTGATCCCTCAGGGGTCTTTGGCCAGAGGCCAGACCAGGCCTTCATGGATACATACTTCTGGTCTTATCTCTGCCTAATAAGGCCGGTACTCAAAGGGTTAACATTTAACCTGTTTTAAAGGGCGTTGGGGGTCTGCTTTTGGAAGTATTTTGGTGGTTGCACATTCCTTTGGGTATGGTGACCTAGGCAGTGGGAGGCAAATGGAGAGAGAGGAGCTGAAGGAAGAGGGGGATCCTCAGCCTTTACCAGATCTACAGCCTCTTGGGGAAAAGGCACTTTGCTGGCCCCCAAGACGCCTTCCCTTCCCAAACCTAACTGTCTGTCCTTTTCATGTCCATTCTGTTCTCTTTGGCCACACAGGTGGCAGGCAGATCTGAGACATGAAGCTTCAGAGATGGACAGAAAACTATTTTGGGTTGCAGATTTCTTTTTGTACATAAATAAGAAAACCCAAAATTATCCAAAGATGACACTCCCTGCCTTTTACTTCTCAGTCTGACTTGAGGAGGAAACAAGGCCTTAGTTGCGATGCCCAGGGCCTCGGGAGCAGGGCTTGGCCTGCCTATTGCCTGGGTCTCTCTATTTATATATTTAAGTTCACAATGTTTCTTATGCTAAACAACCAAGGGCCTACGCTTCTAGTGACCTGTAGTCAGGCCTAGATCATTCTGCACCTTTTGTGGGACGTGGGGGCTCTGTGTTCTCCTTCCCAGTACTCAGGCCCTTCTAGGGCCAAGGCCCTATGTTGTGATTTTCTTTCTGTTCCCAGAGGTGTAGCAGGGTTCTCGCCTACAATAAAGGTTGTGAATGTTCTGTGATTTCGTATCTCGATTTCCAGACCCCTGGTTTGTGGGGAAGAGGGTCCATGCTCTGTCTTTTCACTTTTAGAAAACATTTAAAAATTTTTATTACTGCTTAGTTGGGCATATGTGCCCTTGCTTGGCATGTGGGCATTTAGGGGACAGCCTTTTGGAGTAGGACCCCTCCTGCCACCAGAAGGAGATTCTAGGCATTGAACTCAGATCTCAGGTCCTTCCTCTGCTGGTCCGGGCTTTTACCTGGAGGGAGGCATTCACAGCAGGCATACAGTGTCAGTAAGAGCACTAGACCACCCCAACCCACTACTGTAGGGCCCTCAAATCATTCCTTACCTTCAGCTGCCCAGATGTTGCAGCCAGAGCCTGAGAGCAAACTTGGTTCCAGCGCTGACCCGCTCTTTGTCCTCTGCTGTGGTTGGGGTTGTCCGCAGGAGTGTGGACATGGGCAGGACCAGAGGTTCGGTTCCGCCATTGTCCTTCAGTTGGGTTGCACTGGAGTATGACAGTTTCTGTCTAGGTTGTGCCTTGTAGCTTACAATGAACTTTGGTATGTTGGGCCATTTTATCCTCCCAGCTATTATAAGGCAAGCGAGTGTTGGCCTCACGCAGCAGAAAGGAAACACTCAAGTAGAGTAGGGGCTCAGAGCGAGGGCTTCAGTGCTAGTCAGCTGGCGGGTGAGTCTCTGATCTCAGGTGGTCTTTTAATTATCAGTAGACCAACTCGCTGCCTAAATCTCTTCCACACACTACATGCAACTCCAAATGCAATCTCCCCCATGTATGCATATGAATGTTGTTGTATGCCCATAGCTGAAGGAAAATTCTTACCAGAGAGAGGGTGGTAGGGCCTGGAGAAGTCTGGGTGTCTCAGTGCCATCTTCTGTGGCAGCCACAACTGTTGCTACATCTGGCCCCAGCCACATAAAGGCATTTACTTCATTTGGATTTATTTGGATCCGGGCCTGGGGTTAGACATTTTGATCCATCACTTAGGAGAAGGAGGCAGAAGACAGACCAGGGGCAAGGGCAGCCTGTAGCTTGTTATCTCCCCTTGTCCAGAGTCCCAGTCAGAACCAGGTGCTATATCCTGTCCTCTACTGCCAGGCCTACCTGGAGCTGCTGCTGTGACTCCTGGGAGATCACGAGAACATAGAGAATGAGGTGATGGTATTTGGGGAAACCCCAGCTCAGCCTAGGAGGGTAGGCAGACTAAAACAAAACAAAGCAACACCGATGTAGCATGTGGAGAGAATTCCTATTTTTGAAACTTTGTAAGTAGAGCTTTAGGGAGACAAAATGCTGGCCCAGCGCCCAAGGAGTGGGTGGCAGGTAAGAGGTAGGAAGGTGAGAGCTGTGCTTTGGGTCCTCCACACTGCCCACATTTCTTTTCCCCAGTGGCCAAGGCAGATAAGGGTTGTTCCGTGAGCAAGTCTGTCTCACCTCCCACAACCCCAGGAGGACACAAGAGACCTGAGCTTTAGGGGTCGTTTAAAGTCTGTCTCACCTCCCACAACCCCAGAAGGACACAAGAGACCTGGGCCAGAGGCAGCTGAAGCCCGCACTCTTCCTGCAGCTCTCGAAGGCCACACTCCAGGACCTGGGAGTCAAAGGGAGCAGGTCAGGATGTCCAAAGTGTAGCCCCCTTTGTCCCTCAGCCCACACCCAAGGTGACCCCACTTATAGATCTCTTGGTTGGGTCGGCAGACTGATACCTCCTCATCAAGTTCCATGTGGCCACCTGCAAGAAGAACGGACCCAATAGTGAACGGTGGTTGTCTCCACCAGGGAGCCCATCCTCTAGTGGGCAGAGGAAGTTTGTAGCTGTGGATACAGATCTTGGGCGACCACTGTACAGGACTGACTACCCAGTAGCAATGTGGAGGGAAAGGACACTGTCTTCCACAGCGTCAGTTCCTAGGTGCTCACCTGGAGGGACCCAGACGTTGGGGGAAATGCGGAGAGTGCATGCCCTTCGGGTCAACAAGACAGTCTGGTCACTGGACTGAAGAATAACGGCCACACCCACATCCACACCTCTATCTGTGGGCAGCTCGGTCCTGGAGCCTCCAGGCTTCTGGTCCAGAGTCACAAAAGGGCAGAAAGGGGGTCTCTGACAAGAAGGGGTTGATCGGGCTAAGACTTTGAAGCAGGGTGGGACTTTCAGAAATTAGAGGTACCCGCAGTGGGAGCTGGCCTGTCGCCACCCGCCCCGTCCTTAATCCGCCCTCACTTTCCCTGCTGATTCCCTGACCAGACCTGGATTGGAAGTCTCTCCGAGGCGCCGGGGAATGAATGGCTGGAAAGGACAAGCTGTCCTCGCTCCAAGCTGCAGTGCGTGTGCCACGGCCCGGGTCCCTGCCCGGCGCCCAGCAGGCCACACACACTCTGCGTGAAGTTCACTGACTCTAGGCGTCCGGCCAGGCGTAGCAGTAACCGTGCCGCAGCCATCGTGCTGCTCTGGTCGCCGCTTGCCTGGCGCCCCCTGCTGGCCCAGCTCCGTGAGTCGTGCAGCTTCCGGCGTGCCTGCCCTGCAAATCAGATTTTCCAGACTAGCTGGGAAATTTAGGTATACCTTTTGGGGGCAATCCCTGCATGTACTGCTCATAAAACATAAAGAAACCCGCTACATATTCTCATTTCCTCTTGAGTTCTTCTCTGTTTGGTACAATAATCCCCAGGTTCAATGATTTCTGGACAGGCGTGTTATTCCCCTCCAGTCCTAGGCTGAACTTCACTTAACCCCCTCTCCACATGAGACACCTAACAATTTCATAAAAAAATCTTAAAAATGTAAATCAGGGTCTCATGTAACCCAAGCTGGCCTCAAACTTGTGTAGCCAAAACAGATGCTGGCCTTCTGACCAGCTGGCCTCCACAGACCAGCTGCTGTTTGTGCAGTTCCGAGGATCAACCCCAGGGCTTCTGGCATTACCATGCTTAATAAGTGATGTTGACTAGCTTGATGGCAGAGACGATCTTTTGCCTTAATATATATGTAGTCATATTTATTTCTGTCAATATGGGGGTAAGGTGGGCATGCACTTGCCATGGCAAGCTTGTGGAAGTCAGAGAAGCCAGTTCTCTCCTTCCTTCAGGTGAGTCCACGGAAAAACCTCAGGTTGTCACTGTCTGGTTGGAATCAAGCCTACTCCATGAGATGGAACTCATGCCTGACACTTCCTGGGATAGCCAAGAACCTGAGACTTAGATAGGCCATGGACCTAGGGGAAAACCAAATACTACTGTCTGCTAAAGGAAGGTGGCAATAAAATGACTCCTAATAACATACTGCTATACGCTTGAGTTCGTGCCTTGCTCGGCCATCATCACAGAAGCTCCTCCTGCAGCAGATGGGAACAAATACAGAGACCCACAAATGGGCAATGTGCAGAGAGTGACAGGTCTTAGAGCCTCTGGTCCTACATGGGATGTCTTCATCAAACCCTCTCCTCATAGCTCAGAACTCTGTGGAAGACAAGGTGGAGAGATCACAAGAGCCAGGGCAGGTGAGGACACCAAGGAAGCAAGGCCTTCTAGGCACAACAGGAATGGTGCATGTATGAACACAGAGACCATGCTTCATGCGTGTGAGTGGTCCAAGTCTAAGCCAGATGGGGTCCCAGCACTGAGGGGAAGTAGACACACACTGCATTCCTAATGCAGAAGCTGTTACAATGGATAACTTCTTGTAAAGGAAAAATTAGCTTTCTCCATCAGACTCTCACTGGGTAGACAAACCACGCTTAAGGGCAGGCCCAGTAGATGGCCAACACAAATCAAACCAATGGTATTTTTGGAGGTTTTTTCTGTTCTTTTTTCTTTGTTGTTGTTTCATAATGCTTTGTCTGCAGTTTTTTCCCTTACAGATTTCTTGTTTATATATTATAGTTTCCACTTTGTTTTTATGGGTTTTCTGTGTGTGTCATAACACCTGTGCTTCTTTTGTTCTTGACTTTTTGTTGTTGTCTTGTCCTATTCTGGTTCGTTTTTATATTATTTATTTATTTATTGTTTTTTTCAAGACAGGGTTTCTTTGTAGCTTTGGAGTATTTTATCTTATTTTTATTATTTTTAGATGCATGTTTTCTAATAAGAGTGTGGATTTGGGTTGGTGGGGAAGTAGGGAGGAGTTGACTTGCTTATTTATTTATTTGAGACAGGGTGTAGCTCTGGCTGTCCTGGAACTCACTCTGAAGACCAGGCTAGCCTCTCAGAGATTCACCTGCCTCTCCCTCTCAAGTGATGGGATAAAAGGCTTATGTCACTACTGCCCAGCTAAAAACAATCTATTTTTGATTAAAAAAAAAATTCAGTTGTCAAGGCTGGCAGCAAGGAACTTTACTCCCAGACTTGGGTACCATTTATTGTGGTACATTGTGTTTAATGTAGAAACTGGCAATATATTGACACTCAAGTGTTGAAAGAATTGAAACATTGGTAAGAAGAAACTAAAAGCCTTGTAAAAGTAACATTTACCTGCATTAAGTGAATTCAAGCTACCGGGACAAACTGTACCCAAGATACTGCTGCCATCTAGAGTGGACCACCGAAAGGACAGGGGTAATTTTTGTGTTTATCACATCCCAGACATTATATTCAAGTGTTCTACACATATAATTTCAGCTGTTCTAGAAGCCTAGGCCTCGTAAATGTGTCTTTTGTTTATATATTCAGTATAACTGCTTGGGTCACCTTACCTGCCAGTCCTGTAAACAGGTTTCCTTGCTGGGTATGCAGAGCATGTTTTAATCCTAGTATTTGCAAAGCAGAAGCTGGAAGATTGCTGAAAGTTTAAGGTTGCTTGGTCTATACAGCAAGTTCCAGGCCAGCCTAGCTATATAGTAAGACCCTGTCTCAAAACCAAAACCGAAACCAACAACAAAAAAGCCCCAAATAAACTTCATTTTCCAACAGCAACCTTTGACATTCTGCATACCGTGTGCATGTGTTAAATGTTACAACTCAATGAAATAGGTGTAGATTTTTATAAATGGAATTAACTACTTGGGAAGAAGCCAGGCGGTGGTGGTGGTGCAGGCCTTTAATCCCAGCACTCGGGAGGCAGAGGCAGGCGGATCTCTGTGAGTT
>JAQHUG010000335.1:1846379-1862647 GCA_028555095.1 Dicrostonyx torquatus | reverse complement strand
TTTGGTTTTTCGAGACAGGGTTTCTCTGTGGCTTTGGAGCCTGCGCTGGAACTAGCTCTTGTAGACCAGGCTGGTCTTGAACTCACAAAGATCCGCCTGCCTCTGCCTCCCGAGTGCTGGGATTAAAGGCGTGCGCCACCACCGCCGACTGCATATATTTGCTTTAATACTTTAATTTGGGATCCTTTATTCCATGGAAATAAAAAAAAAATGCCATTTGTTCTCTTCATAATACTGGCACTGTATACTAAAACAGTCCAGCATTTGTCAATAAATTAAATGAGTATACACTATGCCAATATTTAAAATGATTTTGCACACTATAATTAGAATAACATTACTTGGAATGTGTAGTAATAGAAGCAATTGCGATAGCTGGGTATGATGGTGTACACTGGCTGCAATTCTAGCACTCAGGAGGCAGAAACAAAAGAATCAATAGTTCCAGGCCAACTTGGCGTACAAAGTGAGTTTAAAGCCAGCCTGTGGACAGAGAGACTCTGGTGGGTGATAGGCCCACCCATCAAAACGAAAGACTGGAAAACTAAACAACAAATGTATTTTCTAAAGTCAGGTATGGTGGTGCATGCCTGTAGTTGTAGCAATTGAGAGGTGAAGGCAGGAGGGTCAGGGATTCAAGGTTAGATACTGAGTTCAATGCCAGCCTGAAAAAAAAAAGCCATTTTCCTCTATATTCTATTTACTTTTATGGGATTACATGTGGTTTCAATAATCTTTAAAGATTGGGTTTATTTAGGTATGGGGACTCACATTTGTAATTTTGGCCCACCGGGGCTACATAATGAATACCAAACAAACTTGGTCCAGACAGAGACCTCTAAAAAAAAAAAAAAAAAAAAAGTGTGTGTGTGTGTGTGTGCAAATGACTTGCA
This sequence comes from Dicrostonyx torquatus, assembly GCA_028555095.1. Taxonomy (NCBI): domain Eukaryota; kingdom Metazoa; phylum Chordata; class Mammalia; order Rodentia; family Cricetidae; genus Dicrostonyx; species Dicrostonyx torquatus. The sequence goes on along the minus strand of JAQHUG010000335.1, from coordinate 1,861,754 downwards.
ATCTATCATAGATACAAATAACTATGGTTCATGGCTCCGTGGGAGTACAAATTATCATTCCCTAGCCATAAATCTCAATTTAGAAGCCAGGAAGTAAAGAAGACCTTCTCAACAGGGTGTTTCAATTAGGAGAAGTTACATTCCCTTGAGAACCATATTAAATTTCTACTCCGTGACAAATGGGACACCAGCAGAAATGGATGGAGCTGATTTATAATTACCTTCCTATCACAAGTTGTTCCTGCCATTATTCATCTATTTCTCCAACGCTTTAGTACCTAAACCTTTGTCCCTCTTGCCACGCTGTCGCAGAGGAGGCTATTTCACTTATCCACCCGTCTTTGGAGCAACATCCCTACATCAGTTGCCATCCCTGAAAAGCGTTTCCAAGGCGCCTGGCTCCTTTCCCTTCATGCGAGTTCCTGTTCCGGACTTCGCTTCTTAGCCCTGAGTCAGGGCCTCCACATTCCGGCGTCGTTTTTCACTAACCTCAGGGTCAGTGCTAATTTAGAAGCTCCAAATGTTATCCTCCGGAGACCAGCAGCCTAAGCTCGGGGCCAGCCTGCCGCCTCTTCTCGAAAGTAGAGCACCATTGAGGCGGATGCGGAAGGGCTGCGAGCACGGGCCGCTCTAGCCGACAGTGTCGGTGGTTTCCGGGGACGCTCTCTCCTTCCTCTCGGTGGAAGGCTGGAGGACCGGCCAGGGGCTGTCTGAGGTGCCGGCGGGCGGGCTCTCCTCTGCCTCTGTGCCGGGAGGCGGGCCTCGGGTCGCGCGGCCGCTGGCGGGCGGGTCTCTCGGGGCCGGGCGGACTCACGTGACCCTTGCGGGCCCTGGAGCGGCCGGCCGCACAGAGGAGGCGGCGACGACCGTATACCTGGAGGTAGCGGCCTGGGGAGGGACCGCCGGCCGCCCTTTCGGACATCCGCGGCGGAGGCGAAACATGGCGGAGGCCTCGGCGGCGGGGGCGGACGCGGGCTCCGCTGTCGCCGCGCACCGTTTCTTCTGCCACTTTTGTAAGGGCGAGGTCAGCCCCAAACTACCGGTAAGAGCCCCGTGTGTCCCGCCCGCGGGCGCCGCGTAGATCCTTGGCCCCGTAGGCTGGAAACTGGGTCTCTGGCTGCCTTGCATACCCGTGATTCCCCTGACACCGGTGTCCTCGGTACCTGCTGCCGGCTCTCGCCCTGCACTGGCAGCAAATGCTAGGCGTCAGGGCCCCGGTTGGTCACTCCTGCCTAGCCCTCATTTCCGCGGCCGCTCCAACCTGCCCCTCATTTCGCTTCCGCCCTTTAACACCACCCCCATCTTTTTGTCTTCCCCGGTGAATTCTCCGTTAAGTCTCTGCTCAGTTTGCTTGCGGTCCCCTTCCCTGTCTCCTTTCCGCGATGACCTATTCCCTCCCGTACTCTTCGCGGTTGCGTCTCGCCTTCCTCTCCCTCTTTCCCCCACTACTTCTCAACCAGATCCTCCCCCTTCCGCATCCTCAGTGAGACGAAATAGCGGACTGCTGAGGACTCCCTCATAGGTGGCGGCGAAGTGAGGAAAGAGGAGGTTTGGAAGGGAGCAGGAAGAAGGAGATTGTGTTCTTCAATGGTTCTGTGGGGTCTTGTGAAAGTGAAAATAGCGGTGTACTAATGACTTGCAGACCGGCTGCGCTCCCTGTTGCTATGGAAGGAAATGGCTTTAGGAAGAAAGCAGGACATACTGTTTCAACTTAGTTTATTTTAGATGTCACGCTGCCAGTGTCTTTAGCTCCACTTCCCCAGCCCACCCCTTCTTTCTTTCTGTTCAGAAAAAAAAAAATACAGAACATAATGTTGGGGGCTGCTTTCCTCTGCTATAAAATTGGTTCTCAGCCGGGCGGTGGTGGCGCACGCCTTTAATCCCAGCACTGGGAGGCAGAGGCAGACGGATCTCTGAGTTCGAGGCCAACCTGGTGTACAGAGCGAGTTCTAGGACAGGCTCCAGTGCTACAGAGAAACCCTGTCTCGAAAAATGAAAAAAAAATTGGTTCTCACTCGTTTCTGCCAGACTGTCAGCCAATGGAGAGGTCAGGCTACGGTTTGAGAAGAAAGCGCATCTGCAGCATGATAGCCCGAGCCAGCACCCACAAACCAGAAGCTCCTTTGAGTTGGAGTGTAGTTACTGTGGAGAGGTTGGCAAGGTGTTAATCATGCTTTTGACTGATTGTCTTTGTAGAAGTATAGTTCTTTTTTCTTGGGGGTTGTCAAGTTTCCTTCTTAAGACGGGTGGCTCTGTTATAATTTATTTTATGTTTATGGTGTCTTGGTACACTCTTTGTTTGCCTGCTTTTTGCACCAGGGTTTTACCATGTAGTTCTGGCTGCCCTGGGACTTGCTATTCAGACCAGGCTGGCCTCTAACTCCCAGGGATCCACTTGTCTCTGCCTACCAAGTGCTGGGATTAAAAGCGTGCACCACTGCACCTGGCTTTACTAAGTTTATGTTTCTGTCTTATTCCTTGGCACAAATGGAGTCCAGTGAATAAGGACTTCACTTAAAAGTTGTGCTATTGAGGCAACGAAGACATTTCCTGTCCTGTTTGTTCCACCCCAGCTTCGTAATTAGCTATGTCTAATGCTCACTGGTTTCACTTGCTGCCTTTGCTGTGTGCTGATGTGCTGTCTGCCATATTTCAATTTGGGAAAGAATGGATGTCTTATTTTTCTCGGCAGATACTAGAACTCTTACTACAGAGAGGGAGTCTGGAATTCAGTCACTGTGTGTGTGATACTGATGACATGTTATTGAATGTGATTGATGCCTTGTTAAGACATTATGACGTTAGCCTTTGGATCTGTCAGTGCATTCACCAATTTGCCTTTCAGAGTGAGAAGACATACTATCTAAATGTCTTTCTTTTGATTACCCGAAGTCTTCACTTCAAAGGCATCATTTAAAAGCTTTTTAGGTATTTTCCAATATCAGTTAGATGCATGATCACCTTTGTTGGTCTTTTTACTCTGATTTATAGCTTGTTAGGCCTGACTTGTAAATTGAAGCTAACCAGTGTTTAATATAACCAAATGCTACAGTGTTCTCTGCTGGATGCCCTAGAGTTGACGTGAAGCATATGTGGTTCTTGTTCTTAAGGACCACAGTTTTGTTTTTTTTTTTTTTTGTTCTGAAAGCCAAGGCAAACATGGAAATATTAGCAGTCATGCATTGCTTAAGGATGGGGACACATCCTGAGAATTAGAGTGTTTTCATGTGTGTACAACCTTTGTGGGGTTTGCTTAGATAAACTAAAGTGCATTGTAGTCTTGAGGACTGAATCAGACCTTTATACATGCTAGGCAGGTAAGTGTTTACTACTGATCTGTCTTAAGGTATTTATTTATTTATTTCTTCTTATATAGATAGCTCTAGCTAGTTTTGAACTCAAGAATTTCCTGCCTAAGCCTCCTGTTACTGGGATTACAGGCAACACCCTTTCACCCCCATCTCAGCAACATGATTCTTTTGTTATTGTTGTTTTCATTTTTGTTTTTGGAGGCAGGGTTTCTCTGTGTAACTCTGGCTGTCTTGGAACTTGTTCTGTAGACCTAGGTATCCTCTAACTCAGAGATCCCCCTGCCTCTGCCTCCTGAGTGATGGGTTTAAAGTCATGTGCCACCACCAGGCTAGCAACATGTTTCTTTTTTTTTTTTCTTTCTTTTTTTTTTTTTTTTTTTTGGTTTTTCGAGACAGGGTTTCTCTGTAGCTTTGGAGCCTGTCCTGGAACTAGCTCTTGTAGATCATGCTGGCCTCGAACTCACAGAGATCCGCCTGCCTCTGCCTCCCGAGTGCTGGGATTAAAGGCATGCGCCACCACCGCCCGGTGCAACATGTTTCTTAATGGAACTATTTTGTATTGTCTATCTGAAATCAGGGATTCACAGAAAGGTCATATAATGCATGACAGCAAAGCAAACGAGGATAGATACTATGTGGTTTCAGTTTTAGAGAGGAAGATAAGGTTGCATTGGTGTCATTGAAGGACTATTACAGATGAAGTGGACTTGAGCGAGTTTTGAAGGACAGGTCAAATTCAGCTTGGGAATATGCAAGACTGGAAGATAACACATGAAAGTATGGGTTGAGGAAGAAAGGAGACTATTGAGTAAATCTTTGTTGTCCTAAGCTGACAAAATTGTAGCTCTGGGGTACATGATATATGTCGTGGGATGGCTAAATCAAACTATTAATTGAGTTTAACATAGAAAAGTACCTCACACTTTTCAATTTTTATTATCTTGCTTATTGTGTGTGTCCATGTTCATGAATGGGCACCGTGGTGCCAGGTTGAAGATCAGAGGACAACTTTTGTCAGCCAGTCCTCTCCTTCCACCTCATGAAGGAAATTTCTAGAATTAGAATTAGCTTCCCCCCCCCACTGGGTTTCTCTGTAGCCTTTGAACCTGTACTGGAACTTCCTCTGTAGACCATGCTGGCCTTGAACTCACTCGCAGAGATCTACCTGTCTCTGCCTCCTGAGTGCTGGGATTTAAGGCATGCACCACTACTGTCTGGCTTCCAGAAGCTTTTACTTCATCTGGCTGTTCTCTCAAGAGACAATGTAGACTAATGGCAGTTATCTACATTGAAAGGATAGCAGGCTGGAGAGATGACTCAGTGGTTGTGATCGCTGGATGTTTTTCCAGAGGACCTGGGTTCAGTTCCCAGCACCCACATGCTCACAACTGTCTGTGACTCCAATTCGAGGGGATCTGACATCTTTACACCAATGCACATAAAATAAATTAAAAAAAAAAGAGAGACGAAATGATGACTGGACAGAATCCAACAGAAGGCTGTATACTCTTTCCCCACATGCTACCATCCTCTCCCAATCTCCTTTAAATAGAAGTTTTATAAGGTTGAATCTGGTAGTGATCATTATATAGTAGAGTAGCCTGCTTTGGATATTGATAAAAGTAGTGTGGTTCTTAAGTGTTTCATGGAAATCAGGGCATTTCTCAAATGCAGGTGACAGACAAGTCTAGTTAAAGACTGCTTACCCCTGGCTCAGCTGAAAAGGACTGGGGGGGGTTCTCATTTCCTAGTTCTTTGTTTGTCATCTTCTTTGATTTAATAATTTCTTTCTTTTAAGTAAGTAGTGTTATCTCATTTGGCTCTTTACCAGCTACTTACGCAGGGCAGGTATTAGTCATTGTGTGTACTTATAATGGTTCCAATATAGGAAAACATTCTGATCATCTTGTAGCTAAGTGGTAGATTTCTTCAAGAATTTATACTACTAAACTGGAGGAAAAATTAGCGATTTGAGATGCTTCAAAGATGCTAATCATTAAACTACCTTACTCTTTTATCTGTGACTTAATATCTGTAATGTCTAGATGATTAGTATCTATCAGTTAAATAATTTTGACTGAATGAGAGATAATGTTTTGAGAACTTTTTTATGTTTTGTTTAAAAATTGCTTTAAATTTATTTATTTTATGTATGTGTGTATATCAGTGTGCTCAGGCCGTGTGTGTGTGTGTGTGTGTGTGTGTGTGTGTGTGTGTGATCTATCTGTGCTTATGCCATGACGCATATGTGGAGATCAGAGGACAACTTGTAGGAGTTGGTTTTCTCCTTCTGTTTTATAGGTCCTGGGGATTGATCTCAGGTTGTCAGGCTTGGTGGCAAGTGCCTTTGTACTTTGAACAATCTTGCTGGCCCATATTTTGTTTTTCTGAGAGAGGATTTCATGTAGCTAGCCTGCTTCCAAATTCACTGTGTAGTGGAGGGTGGCTTGGAACTCCTGATTCTCTTATCTCCTGCTTAGATTAGAGAAGTGCTACCACCACTACCACACCATGCTCTTTTGACATCTTTAAGAAGCTATAATGGGGTTTGGGGATGTGGCTCAGTGGCAGAGCTCCTGCCTTGCATGTGAAAGGCTTTGGGTCCAATCCCAAGTAACTTTAGTGGGGTATTGTGCTGCACGTCTGTTAGGTAGAACAGGAGAATTAGGAATTCAAGGTCATTCTCTTAGGAGTTCAAGGCCAGCCTGGGACACGTGATCCTGTCCAAAAAAGAAAAAAAAAAGATTCTAGTGATATAAAATACAGTACTGTGCTTGACCATAAAGTGTCAGCGAGTGTTTCATGTAAAATCAAGAAATAACATTGTTTTATTTTATTTAAAAATGTATTTATCTTGTGTGTATGAGAAAGAGAGATAGATCTGTATATGGGCATGCACATCTTGGCACCGGTGTGAAGGTTTGCGGACAACTTTTGAGACCTAGTTCTCTCATTCTACTGTGGGTTTCAGGGATTGAATTCTGATCATCAGGCTTGTGTGGCTTCAAACTGACTTTCAAACTGACTGTGTAACTCAGGATAACCTTGACCTTCAGGTCCTAGTGCTGGGTGTTGGAATTATAGATGTGAGATACATTCTACTTATTGCAGACAGTGTTTGACTCTGCAGTCCAGGTTGGTCTAGAACTCGTTATCTCAGTATAGAGCTTAGGCCGCCTTGAACTCTTGGCAGTCTTCAGTGTTAGGATTACAGGTATGAACTGCCATGCCTAGCAAACTTGTATTTTTAAGGGTGGGAGGTTAGTTATAGCCTCAAAATTCAGATGAGCACATATGTACATATTAGGGAATTTTGTAGACTTTCTCAGTATGAGGAAGGAAAAAAACCCCTTAAGCTTATTGCAGGCAAAGTTCTTTTGGGAGCATAAATGCTGACAGGATGCTAACTAACACTTTGTGTTTCTTTATGTTTACGTGACTTTTTAATGACCTTTATTTTTGTTCAGGTTCATGCAACCAGCTTGTGAGGAGAGCTGGGTTATTTCTTTTTCTGGATTGTCAAATCAGAAGGAAGTTAATAATAAGTGTGCATTTTATCTTTTCACATTTTCTTAGTTCTAAGAAATAAAAGAAAGATATAGCACAGTTTGGGGGCCATTTTGCTCTTCAGGGATCATTTAGCAATCTGTAGACATTTTTGATTTTACAGCTGGGGGCTGAGGGAGGACGGCAGCTGTCATTTGGTAAGTAGCAGAGAGAGCTCCTGATAAACCTGCTGTAGGCCAATGTCAAGAATGCTGAGCTTGTGAAAAACCCTGGTAATGAACAAAGGATGATTCCATGGGCATTGCATTGTCTTTGTGTGCTAGTGGTGCTTAAGGTTTTGTTCCAGGGTAATTTTTAATTTCTAACTTTGGGATCTTGATCTGAGAATTTTCAGGAAGATAATTGAGACAGTATAATTTTAGCCAAAGCCGTCATAGGAAAGGATTGTTAGAGCAGGGACTAGAGGTGGGTAGCTGCTGGCTGCCATTTCATCACAACAGATCTTTTGGGCTCACTTTCTCTGTGGTTAGTGAGACCACAGGCATTAGGTTACTCACCTGACGTTACACACTGTAACCTAAAAGTATCCAATTTTTTTGTTGGTTGGTAATTTAGTAACAGTGTATGTAATTTAGTAAAAACAGTTGGGATTTCAGTCTGAAAACAAAAGGAAAGATATAACAATCCTAACTTTTCCTGTAACTCACCTTGGTATTGTTCTCTTTTGTCTCTCTTGTACACTTTTGAGGTGTTTCATATGCACATATGATCACATTCATGAGCTGTTAGTTTCTTTAAACTCTTCATTGAGTGGACAAATTGAAGTTATCAGTGTTCCTTCTAACACTTATCCTTTCTGGGATATAAAGTGAATTTAAGGATACCCATTAGAAGCTGGAGTTAGAAACTGCTGAAGTGGGGGCGTGGTCTTTCCTCTACCTGGATGGTACTCGTGAGAGGCAAGCAGCTCCAGCAGCTTTTGTATTCCCAGAGTTTCTGATAGATAGCGACAAGTGGTGGTAGTCCTTAGAAGCATTGGCAAGTGGCACCGCCAGTACTATAGGTCCCCTTGCTGATTTGGGTATTGGAATCCTTGGCTCATAGTGGAAATCAATTGTTATAGAACTCAGGTTGGTGTCTGAGATCCTTGGCCCTGAACACTTCCCCAGCTCTCTAGAACTTTTCTGCTAGTTTTTATCTGGTTCCTTAATAGCATTGCCTGCTTCTTACTCTCCTGTGGTCTTTGTCTTCCCTTCCGTCTGCCTTGACTGCTCTTACTTAAATTGTTCAGTTGTCAATGACTGTTGCCAGAAGGACTTCAGGCACTAGCTTCTGTTGAGACAGCATTAGGTAGGCAGGGTACATGAAGGGAGCCCTGGATCCATATGGAGGCTCTGTCTAGGAACTTGGTACACATAATATTGTTTAGGTGCAGGTATACCTTCCTGTCAGGGCAGGATCCTGGTAGGTGAATGGGATTCCAGATAGAATCCTATGGGCAGCACAGTATGGATGCAGGTCTGTGGGTACAGCTAGTGGGTGGTTCTGATATCTCCACAGGCAGGCAGTTCTTTCCAGGGCCTTTGTCTCTTCTGTTTCTTCAGCCATCAAGTGGTTTTGGGGGCTATGCACTGGGGAGCCAGACTCAGTCTGCTCAGAAACCAGATGCGGTCCTATTATAAGCAGCTTGTATAGGAACCTAGCTTTGGAGATCAGAAACTGCTTGGAGCTCAGAGGTTAAGGTCAAGGTCAACCTGGGAGTACAAGCAGCACAGAGGTACAAGCTGTACTTCAGGCTTGGTGCCAATTGTGTTGGTGCAGCTGCCAAGCACTAGGCAGCTCTTACTGTACCCAGCGATTGGTTTTGTCCATTGCAGCTTGTCTCTGCTGCTTTCCCATTTGCAGCTGAGCTTGCACCAATCAATAGAGTTAATTTTTAGATCTAATATTGGAACACTAGAGTGAGCCTGTATGTAGTCTAGGAAATGGTTTTACAAGTCACAGCTGTTTGTTTGGCAGATCTCACCTTTCTTTCAGCATGGATCTCAGTCAAAGTACTGTTTGATTGACAGTGCTCAAGGCAATTTGGGCAGTAAGAGTAGTAAGAATGACTAATGAGTGAATGAGATTGTTCTATCCCTAGTGTTCTCGCTTATTTGCAAGAAATCAAAAAAAAAGCAGGAGTGTGCTTATAACTTACAGAACTTACAAATTCTAGAAGCAATCCTAACAGAGTTTGAAAGCACTTAAAAGTGCTGTGTACCTGCCCAGTGCCCAGAGAGAAGGGTCTCTTAGGGATGGAGCAGTGTAATCCTGATTGAAAGGCAGTACATGAACACTGTAGAGAGCTTTAAAAGGAAAGAAAGAGAGAGAACACCTTTATTAAAGTAGAAATACTTTAGATTGTTTTTAGAGTTTCAAATATTTAAGTTTGCTGGGTGGTGGTGGTACATACCTTTAATCCCAGCACTCAGGAGGCAGAGGCAGGCGGATCTTTGTGAGTTTGAGGTTAACCTGGTCTACAGAGCGAGTTCCAGGAGGACAGGCTTCAAAGCTACACAGAGAAACCCTATCTCAAAATTTAAAAAAAAAACCAAACCAAGCTCCCCTCAAAACAAACAAACAAAAACAAAAGGCAAATCATATATTTAAGTTTAAGTTAGCGGCTGAAAATTTTATTTAAATTTTTTTCTTTGCCGGGTGGTGGTGGTGCACACCTTTAATCCGAGCACTTGGGAGGCAAAGGCAGGCGGATCTTTGTGAGTTTGAGGTTAACCTGGTCTACAGAGCGAGTTCCAGGAGGACAGGCTTCAAAGCTACACAGAGAAACCCTATCTCAAAATTTAAAAAAAAAACCAAACCAAGCTCCCCTCAAAACAAACAAACAAAAACAAAAGGCAAATCATATATTTAAGTTTAAGTTAGCGGCTGAAAATTTTATTTAAATTTTTTTCTTTGCCGGGTGGTGGTGGTGCATACCTTTAATCCTAGCACTTTGGGAGGCAGAGGCAGGAGGATCTAAGTTTGAGGCCAGCCTGGTCTACAAAGAGAGTTCTAGGACAACCAGGACTGTTACACAGAAAACTTTGTCTCGAAAAACAAACAAGCAAAAACCAAAAAAAATGTTAATTTATTTCTTCATTTGTTAGTAACTCAGTTTTTATAATTAAATTTACTTTTATACACATAAAAGTTTGTGTTCACATCAGACAGAGGTCTGATCTCCAATTCATACAAAGAATTCAAGTAATTGGACTCTAAAAGATCACATAATCCAATAAAAAAATGGAATTCAGATCTAAACAGAGCACTCTCAACAGAGGAATCTAAAATGGCTGAAAGACACTTAAGGAAATGTTCAACATCCTTAGTCATCAGAGAAATGCAAATCAAAACACTCTGAGATTCCATCTTACACCTGTAAGAATGGCCAAGATCAATAACACTGATAACAACCTATGTTGGAGAGGTTGTGGGGAAAAGGGAACACTTCTGCATTGCTGGTGGGAATGCAAGCTGGTACAACCCCTTTGGACGTCAGTGTGGAGATTTCTCAGAAAATTAGGAAACAACCTTCCTCAAGACCCAATAATACCACTTTTAGGTATATATCCAAAGGATGCTCAATCGTGCCACAAGGACATGTGCTCAACTGTGTTCATAGCAGCTTTGTTTGTCATGGCCAGAACCTGGAAACAACCTAAATGTCCCTCGACCAAAGAATGGATAAGGAAAATGTGGTACATTTACACAATTGAATACTACACAGCAGAAAAAAAAAACCAATATCTTGAATTTTGCAGGAAAATGGATGGAGCTAGAAAACATTATTCTGAGTGAGGTGACACAGAAAGACAATTATCACAATGTACTCACTCCCAGGTGGTTTTTAAACATAAAACAAAGAAAGCCAGCCTACAAACCACAATCCCAGAGAACTTAGACAACAATGCAGACACTAAGAGAGACTTGGGAAGTAGAAAGTAGAAAAAGAAAAGATCTCCTGAGTAAATTGGGAGCATGGGGACCTTGGGGGGGGGTGGAAGGGGGTAGGAGAAAGCCAGGGAGAGGAGCAGAGAAAAATGTAGAGCTCAATAAATATCAATAAAAAAATTTAAACACACACTCAAAAAAGTGTGTGTTCACATGTGCGCATACACAAATGTATGTATGGCACAATTGCAGTCTGAGGATAACTTGTAGGAGGAGTTGGTTCTCTTTTTTTTCACCATGTGGGGCCAGGGTAGAACTCACATCATGTGACTTGGTGGCAAGTGTTTTTACCCATGAGCCATCTCACCAACTGAATAATTCAAGTTACTTGAGTGGTCCCTGGATACATATGTATGAGCCTGAAGTTTGTTAGCTCTCCTGATTTTAAATCAGAAATATTTTTCTTATGTGAAGTATATCTTTCGGCCTTTTATTTCCCAAATGGACCAGCTAGTTTTGTCTTTCTTGAAAACATTAAAAATAAATGCAGTGGCACATGTCTGTCAGTCCCAGCACTAAAGCCCTGGTACTTTGGAGGGTGTGATGGGAGAATAAAAGTAAATAATAAAAAGAAGAAAAAGAAAAACAGTTTGCTCCTCCATCTCTCTGACTCTCCATCCCAGAGGCACTGGGAGCTGCTGCTGTGTATTGTGCAGTAGACCCTTTGTCCAAGCAGCTTTCTCTGCAAATGTTTGCTGTGTAAGGAGTTGTTGGTCAGGTTCAAGGCTTTGGTAACCATCAATACTGGACCCCACTCCCATTCCTCTCCAGTATCCTGCTGTTGCCCAGTCATGGAGATCCTATGGCTATGCTTCCTCAGGACCAGTCCCTTCACACACTCCAGCAGGTTGTAGATCGGGTAGATGTTGGGAGTGCCAACCCAAAGTCCTGGATGTGTGCCTGGGTCGCAGCTGAGTTGGTCAGTCCAGGGCCGCTGGAACTGTCCCACTCAGGTGCCCGTGGTAAGGGGTGGGTGAGCTTTCCCAAGTGTGGGGGGCCAATTCTCCTATAGGGTGGTGTCGAGGTCCGGTTCTTGCCTGGACCCTAAGTTATTTCTCTTGACCAGACCGCAACATAAACAAACTCTCTCTCTCTGGACCGATGTGGAGGCACGGGAAAAAAAAGATACAACTCACATGGCTTTATCGGGAGGGAGATTTTCCGTGATCTCTCATGATATTCTGAGTTCACATGCTGAAGAATTCCTCCCATTTTATTCTTCAAACAATCTTTATACCAAAACTTAACTGAGGGGAAATACAGTAGCATTTTGTTTCCTAGGTAACCAGGTGAATGACTTTCAGTCATCTCTGCATCTACCTATCTGCTCTGTAAGATAGCATAGGCTTGAATTAGCATTTCTATCAGGCTTTCTCCAAATTACAAAGAAAGGAGCAAAACAATGTCCTGACCTTTTGTTAGGTTAGTGACAGCTTGTCTGGCAGATAGTGACCTATCTCAGGTGTGGCCTATGGCTTTAGAGCCTGGCTGCCATATCATATAGAAATATGGGCCTACAGCGTGGGGCCAGCTTTCCCATGCTGGAGTCATCAGTATCCATTATCCCAGGGCTAGGGAGGTTCATTGTCAGCTCTCCTAGGAAGTGGTGTTTGTGTGTGTGTGTGTGTGTGTGTGTGTGTGTGTGTGTGTGTGTGTGTGTGTGTGTAGGGGCAGGGGTTGGGAGTGTCACTTTGACTGGTGAGTGGTGGGGCCAGCTCAGCAGGGCCCTCAGTACTTCAGCACATGCTTGGTTCAACAAATGATTGCATGGGTCCCTCTAGTAACATGGGCAATGGACATCCACACAGACTTCAGCTGCTGCAGGTTCACAGTTCCAGACGTGATCATTGGTAGCAGCTTGGGGCCAGATATAACCATGGCCCCAGGTGGTAATACAGGTCTCTCAGATCTGGATGGATGAAGCATCAGCAGCATGGTCCCCAGGCTCCAGCCTTGTCCCATGTGGTGGTTCAGACCCTGGGCAATCACATGATACCCCCCCACACACACACATACCTCAATACAGACTCTGACTGTGGCAGGGCCATGGATCAGAAATGACCCCTAGTGACAACATCAACATGGCCCTGGGTGTCAGTGCAGGCCACCCTGATCTGCATGGCTATAGTGGCAGGATGACCTTTTAGCACCAAAACCTTAGGAAAAAAGCACTAACCCGAAGCACAATTAATAAAACCTCAGAGAGAGAAATTGGGATTCAACCTGAAGATCTGAAAAGCAAAATAGCCAGCCACTGGCTCTTACCTTGATTTCAATATGAAATGGTGATCCAACCTCCAGGAATCTCAGAATGAGACTGTATGTTGAGAGCTGTTTCTTCCGGTGCACCACCGAGATTAAAGGCATGCCCTGCCCAGTTTCTATGACAACCAGTGTAGCTGCTGGGACTAAAGGTGCATGTTACCATAACCTGGTCTTTAAGGCTGACTAGTGGGATTGTTTTACTCTCTGATCTTCAGGCAGTCTTTATTTATTAAAATACAATGGAAATGCTACCACACTAGCCACCAGCAATTGGACAACAGTGGCTTAATCATGTAATCTCAACACTGGCAAGGTTACTTAGAGAAATTTTGAACAAAAATATGAAAGTTTTATTTATTTCTTTTATTCTTTAAATGCATTATGCATTATTGGACTTAGCTTTCCATTTGTTCCTATCTGTGGATTAATGATTTAAACTTTGGGGTATCTTTTGGATTATGTATAAGAGAATTTTATTCTATAGTTTTACACATGGAAAACCTCCAAATTAATATTGCTATTTGTTAAGTTTTGTGTCTTCACCTATCTCCTGAGTTGGAAACTATTTATACACTCTCTTGTTAATGGTAGTAAGCAATCTAGCAATCTTGAAAATGTTTCTTCTTTTTATGGTATTGGGGATCAAATTCCAAGCCTTGCACATGCTAAGCAAGTGCTCTACCACTGTACCCCTCAGCAAAAAAATGTGTTAGGTATGTTTTTTGCCTGCCTCTGTCTCCTGAGTGCTGGGATCAAAGGCCTGTGTTCCCACACCTTTAAAGAGTAAAATTTATTTTTGAAACTTTCATACATGTATATGATGTGTTTTGGGGAGATTTATTTATCTTTATTGTATGTGTATGAGTATCTTGCCTGCATATATGTATATGCATCATACGTGTGCCTGGTGTACAGGGAGGTCAAAAGAAGGTATTGGATCCCTAGAACTGGAGTTACAGAGAGTTGTTATCATTCATGTGGGTGCTGGGAATTGAACTTGGGTTCTCTGGAAGAGCAATCGGTGCTCTTAACTGCTGAGCCATCTCTTCAACTCCCATATATAATGTATTTAGATCTTATCCACCCACCACTTCTTCCGTCCTACTTCCTCCAGGCCCTTTTCAACTGATCTCCCTCTTGACTTCATGTCTATTATTATTACTATTATTATTATTTTATTGGTAGTAGTTCCCAGAGTGCAATTAGTGTGGGTCACTCACTGGGACATGGGCATCTTACTAGCAGCCACATCTCCAAAGAAAAGTGACACTCTCTTCAGCAACTATCAACTGCCAGTGGCTCCCCAGCACAGAGTTGTTCCCAGTTCATGCTGGAATTTAATAAAAGATATATTTTGTTTAAAAATTTCAATGTGTTTCAGTGTTTTGTCTGCATGCATATCTACATACTTTCGAGGTCTGAAGAGAATGTCAGATCCTCTGGAACTGGAGTTATAGAGGGTTGTGAGCCACTATGTAGGTTTTGGGAACCAAACCCAGGTTCTTACTAACCACTTCTTAACCACTGAGCCATTGTTCCAGCCCCCATGCCAGGACTTTGACTGGCTGGATCTTGTGCAGGCTTTGTGCAGGCAGTCGCAGCTTTTATGAATTGATGAATGTTGTGTTGATTTATGTATGTATGTATGTTCGTTCTTCGTTTTTTATTTTATTTTTATTTATTTATTTTTTTTAGACATGGTGTTTCTATGTAGCTTGGCTGTCCTGGAACTTGCTTAGTAGACCAGGCTAGCCTTGAACTTACAGAGATTGCCTGCTTCTGCCTCCCTAGAACTGGGTTCAAAGGCATGTGCTACCACACCCAGCCATGTGCTGATTATATGTAGAAGACAGCTTTTCTCAGCTCTTCTTTCCATTCTCTCAGTTTTTTCCTGTTCACTCTTCCTCCTTGTTCTCTGAGCCTTGGGTGGGAGAGGTTTGTTGTTAGTTGTTCTTTTACTCTTTGGGCTTTTTACTCTTTTGGGGGCCCCACCACCCATCTCCCAGATAAATCACACATAGAATCTTATTCTTTCTTATAAATGCTTGACCTTTGTTTGGCTTGTTTCTAGCCAGCTTTTCTTAATTTATCCCGTCTACCTTTTGCTTCTGGACTTTTTCTTTTCTTCCTTTCATTCTTACTCCATGACTGACCCCTTCCTTTCTCTCTTTTTATCCTTCTATTTATTATCTCTGCCTGCCAACCCCTCCTATCCTTTCTCCTGCCTCGCTATTGACCATTCAGCGCTTTATTAGACCATCAGGTGTTTTGTTTTTTTTTGTTTTTTTTTTTTTTTTTT
>JAQHUG010000335.1:1781192-1832742 GCA_028555095.1 Dicrostonyx torquatus | reverse complement strand
GGCTGGATTTGTGGCTAGGTATTGGTGAAATCTAGTTTTGTCGTGGAATATTTTGTTTTGTCCTTCTATGGTGATCGACAGTTTTGCTGGATATAGTAGTCTGGGCTGGCATCCGTGGTCTCTTAATGTCTGCATAATGCTTGACCATGACCTTCTGGCTTTCATTGTCTCCACTGAGAAGTCAGATGTAATTCTGATAGGTCTACCTTTATATGTTACTTGTCCTTTTTCCTTTGTAGCTCTTAGTATTCTTTCTTTAGTCTGTATGTTTAGTGTTTTGATTATTATGTGTCGAGAGGACTTTTTTTTTGGATTTAATCTATTTAGTGTTCTGTGAGCTTCTTGTATCTTCATAGGCATGTCTTTTTTTTTAGGGAGGGAAAGTTTTCTTCTATGATTTTATTAAATTTTCTGTGCCTTTGAGTTGTCCTTCTTCTCCTTCTTCTATACCTATTATTCTAAAATTTGGTCTTTTTATGTTGTCCCATATTTCATGGATATTTATTTTGGGTTAAGTTTTTGTTAGATTTAATGTTTTCTTTAATTGATGAGCCTATTTCCTCTATTTTATCTTTAGCACTTGAGATTCTCTCTTCTATTTCTTGTATTCTGTTGTTTGTTCTTGCAGTTGTGGTTCCTGTTCTTTTTCCTCATGATTTCTGTTTCTATAATTCCTTCATCTTGTGTTTTTTTTTCCATCTCACTTTTCAAGTCCTGAAGGGTTTCTATTATATGTTTGAGTTCTTTTTTTTTTATCTTAACTTTAAGTGATTTTCTGATATCTTCCAATTTTTTGTTTGTTTTTCTCCTCCATTTCTTTAAGGTGATTTCTAATTTCATCTTTAAAAAAATTTCAAACATTCTCTTGAGGTTATTTTTTTGATCATTTTCTTCTGGTTCTTCCATGTTTGGTTGTTCAGGTCTTAGTTTTTTATGGACTTTAGGTTTTACTGGTATTGTGCTCCTCCTTGTGGTGTAGCATGTGATCTTACCTTTTCTACTCATCTTTTCCTCTAATGGGTGTGGTTGGGGCTATGTGAGATTCTGTTGGATAATTGGGATTCTGTTTTGGTTGAGATCATTGGCTCTGGGTCTGGTAGCTGGGTCAGTCCTGATCCGCTTGTGACTCAGGACTGGGATTGCTTCTTGGCTTCTGCTCCTGCTGGAGCTTTTTCTCTCTGTGTCTTAGGTGACTGGTTCCATCCGGAGGTCACAGACTCTGTCGTTGGCTCAATCCTGGTCTGCAGTGTCCCAGGACTGGGTTGGCTCCTAGGGCTGGACCTGCTCCTGGCTTCTGCTCCCTGTGGAGCTTGTTTCCTCCAGCTCTCGCTGTGCTGTCCTAGGAGTCTCTTCAACTCCACTCCTGTGGAATTTGTTGCCCAAGGTGGAGTTCCCTGCCTCGGGGCAACTTTGGTTTATGTTACCGCCTTTGATCTGTACCTGTAAATCCTAGTCTGGATTCCCTCCTGCAGAAGTCCCTGGGTTGGAGTTGGATCTGGAAAGGTTTTTGGCTCTGGTCTACTACTGCCTGGGAGGTTCTAGGCTCGGGTGCACTTGAACCCGCAGAGGATCTGCTTACTTCCCCAGAGGTCTCAGACTCGTGCTGGGACCTGCAGGGGATCCAGGTTCCTGCTTATTCCCTTTGATGTTCCAAACCAATGCCTGAACCCCCAGAGGACCCGGCTCAGGTCTACTCTCTCTGAGGTCCCAGACTTGCGCCTGGCGCCTCTGCAATCTCTGGTTCCTATCTATTCCCTCAGAGGACCCAGGTTCGCGCGCCCAGGCTGGCAGGGGTCCTGGCTCTGGTCTTGTTCCTGGGAGGTCCTAGAATTTTGCCCGGACCCAGTAGGCTTAGGTAGGCTTCTATTCCCTTGAAGGTCCTGGATCCACGTCTGTACCCTCAGTCGTCTCTGGCTCTGGCTCACTCGTTCGGCGGTTATTCCCTTGTACCTGTTCTGGTGGAGATCGTTGGCTCTGGGTCTGGTCGCTGGGTCAGTCCTGATCCGCTCGTGACCCGGGACTGGGATTGCTTCTTGGCTTATCCATAGAATGTTTTTGATAAGATATTATAACCAGGGCTGAAGATGTAGCTCAGTGATTTAGTGCTTCCCTAGCCTGTATATGACTCTCTTCCCCAGTACTTGGAGCCGGGGAGAGAAAAAGGACAAAAAGATGACGATATTAGACCATTTACAGTGGAAATAATCGGGGGCTGGGGAGTGCAATGGAAAGGTTGGATAGATTTGCTGTATTAATGTATGAGCAAGCACAGGGAAGATTTCCACAGTACCAGGCATTTATCTTTGCTTTGCTGTCCTGCTCCTCATATACCCTCTATCTTTGCAGTTCCCAGCTCCGTATGTGAAAATATCAGAACGGTCCTAAGGCCAACACCTGCGTAAGAGAAATGGTGTGGAGGAAAGAGTGTGTTTGTTTCCTGTTTGACCCATAGTCTCCTCAAGTCACGGAAAATTTGTGAATGTAATTAAAATTACCTTTGCCGGGCGGTGGTGGTGCACGCCTTTAATCCCAGCACTCGGGAGGCAGAGGCAGGCGGATCTCTGTGAGTTCGAGACCAGCCTGGTCTACAAGAGCTAGTTCCAGGGCAGGCTCCAAAGCCACAGAGAAACCCTGTCTCGAAAAACAAACAAACAAAACAGTTAAAATTACCTTTGAAAAATGTCCTAAAAATATAGTTAGCTTATTTTTAGAAGTGTAAGGTAAATACTTAAAGTGCGGTGTACTTGCAGTCTGTGTAGGACATGGCTGTGTTGTGATCACAACTAAGAAAACATCAAAGTATTTGTATTATATTTTTTTCAGTGGTAAATGTGTACAGTTAGATGAGGGCGTGGGAATTGGAGGTTAGCAAAAAAGCATAGAAGAGGAAGTTAGAGGCTGACATAAACTGTGATCTTGGCATTGTCTGGAAAGAGGAACCTGTGGGCCCAGGCACCTGAATTTGAGGATGCAATGTATACTTATCTTGGATTACCCTTCCAGTATGTCTGCTTTAAAAATTCTTATTATTTTTAATTATTTGAGACAGCCTCATACTTTGTAGCCCAAAATGTTCAATCTTCTTGCCTCTGCCTTCTGAGTGCTAGGAATACAGATATGTGCTACCATACCTACTTAAAAAGTGTGTGTGTGTGTGTGTGTGTGTGTGTGCGCGCGCGCGTGTAAGCCTAAGGTTAACATTTGGTGTTTTGTGCTGTTGTTCTCCACTTTTAATTTTTGAAGACAGTGTTTTTCACTGAACCGGAATCTTATTGATTTGGCTAGGCTGGCCAGCCGGTAAATTTCAGGGATCTGCCTGTCTCTGTTTCCTCAGGGTGGATGTTATAGGTGGTGCCACACTTGGCTTTTTATATGAATTCTGAAGATCTAATCTTAGGTCCTGGTGCTTGCCCAGCAGCCATTTTGCCAGCTGAGCCATCTCCCTTAGCCCTCCTCTGTACCTGCTCATCTGCTTGTTAAGATATTCTGATGGTCTGCTTATTAAACAAATATATTTTCATAGTACTAGAAAATTGGTAGAAAAGCTTGATTGGTGTTTGTAAATGAAAGGATTATTTGCTACTTCCAAGTGACAGGAAAAATTATATCACACTTTTAACAGTTTGGTTTGTACATAGAGATATTTTGCTCATGCAAAGGAGCCTGGTTTTTAGAACGAACCTTGTCTAGGATCATTAAGAGAAGGTAGTAAACTTACGTATTTTCACTCAGTTCTTGATATTTACATCAGTCTTCTCCCTCACCCGTGTTGTGAAATCTGAAGTGATTTGAAGTGATCTTTTATTTGCCACAGCTCTGAGAAGTATTTTATTTTTTATATAAACTCTTTTCAAATAATGTACTTTATCATATTTTTCTCCACCCCAACTCTCTTTTTATTTATTATGTATACATTATTCTGTGTGTGTGTGCATGCGTGTGTCTGTCTGTCTGTCTGTCTGTCTGTCTGCAGGCCAGAAGAGGGCACCAGATCTCATTACAGATGGTTGTGAGCCACCATGTGGTTGCCGGGAATTGAACTCAGGACCTTTGGAAGATCAGGCAATGCTCTTAACCACTGAGCCATCTCTCCAGCCCATCCTCCCCCAACTCTTACTAGATTTTATCTACCTCCCTACCCTGCCTCCACCTCTGTGTCTCTCTCTGGGTTCCCAAAAAATCAAATCAAAACAAAACAAAAAATACCCTGCAAAAACTAAAAGCAAGCAAAAGACCAATAAGACAAAAAAAAAAAAAAAAGCTGAAGTAAAACAAAACAAAAGGCTACAAAACGTGCCCCCCCCCCAAAACCAACCAACCAACAAACAGAAAAACTAAGGAGTTTGTTTTATGTTAGTTAGGTGTCTGCTCCTGTGCTTGGGACCTATCCTGGAGTATGGATGACAATCCATTGGAGAAAACTGATTTTCCCTTTACTAGCAGGTATCAATCAATTGTAGAAGAGTTTCTTGGTTAGGGGTAGGACTTTATGTCCAATTCCTCCCAGTGCTGGGCCCATCTGGCTTGAATCTGTGTTGTGAATGCTGCCACAGTCTCTGTGAGTTCACATGAGCATCAGTCCTGTTGTGTCTGGAAGACACTGATTGCTTAGAGCCAGAGTAGTATCTCTGGTTCTTAAAATCTTATTGCTCCCCGCCCCCCCCATTCACGCAGATTCCTGAGCCTTATGGTGGGGGTTGGGAGTGGGCATAAGGTTTGATGAAGATATCTCATTTAGGGCTTAGTGCTATAGAGTCTCTCATTCTCTGCACATTGTTCAGTTGTGTGTCTCTGTGTTAATTCCTGTGTACTGCAAGAAGAAGCTTGTCTGATGAAGGTTGAGTGAGGTACTGATCTATGAGTATAGTAGTATGTCATTAGGAGTCATTTTATTGCTGTGTTTCCTTAGAAGAATAATATTATTAGGTTTTCTCCTAGTCCTAAGATGTATCTAGTCTTAGGTTCTTGGTCATTTTAACAATGTCACATATGGGTTCTAGCTTATGAAATGGACCTGAAATAATTTTTAAAAAGTGATTGGTTACTCCCATAACATTTGTGCCACTATTGTATGAGTATATCTTGCAGGCAGGTTGCTATTGTAGACGTCAGGGTTTATATTTATAGCTAGGTGAACTGATGATTACCTTTCTCCTCTGGTATTGTACAGAGTTCCTTCTAGCGCCATGAATGCTAGTCAGTATGGGTGAAGCTTCTAGTTAGGCACCAGTTCTACTTCTCTGTGTTGATGATTTAAGTAAGTATTGTCTTCAGCAATAGGGTTTTCATCACGTTGTGGAGAGTAACCAATATCCTTTGCAATAGCTGTGATATATGGGGAGGTTCCAAGGGACCCCTTTGGCCAATGACTGGAACCTTATTTTGGAAGTTTAGTTTAATGCAGCAGATGCATTAAACTTTAAAGATCTTCATCCCTTCCACCTCAGCTAACTATAGCCATATTCTAGACCCTGTAATTATCCCTAATAGTGTTAGCTTTGAAATGTTAGGCTTTAACTGTCATATACTTCTGCTCTGCCTCTTTTCTGACCATACGAGATTCAGGTATTTTGTCTTTTGTAGTTGTAAGGTGTGTGGCTTGTAATTTCGTGAACATTTCCTCAGCAAACAGGTGTTAAACAGTTGTTTGCCTTGGGCATTCTAGTGATAAACAAAACTGATAAGGACCCTTCCATTAGGGAACAGCTTGTGAGTGGAGAAAGGCATTAGCAAACTATAAAGCAAATATAACAATAAATTGTAATACATATCATAAAGGAATGGCAAGGACATCATTGAAGAAATTAATAAGAAAAAAATCACTTTAGATTGTGTTGAGAGACTAGACTGGGTTGGTTGCTTCCTATTACCAAGGAGGGGACACAATGGAATTTTCTGTCATTTTAAGTGTGATCTCTTGTGTTTCTAAGACTTTTCATCTAGGTGGGTTTTTTTTGTTTGTTTGTTTTTTGTTTTTTTGAGACAGGGTTTCTTTGTGGCTTTAGAGCCTGCGCTGGAACTATCTCTGTAGACCAGGCTGGTCTCGATCTCACAAAGATCCGCCTGCCTCTGCCTCCCGAGTGCTGGGATTAAAGGCGTGCGCCACCACTGCCCGGTCTCATCTAGGTTTTTAAATTTTAATTTATTAGAGTTTTAAAAAAATACCAATCCAAGTTCCCACTCCCTTCACATACCCTCCCGTCCCACCGCCCTCCAATCCTCAGAGGGTAAGGCACTTTGGTTTGTGGAAGGTTCAAGGCCCTCCCTACTATACCTAGGCTGAGCAAGGTATACATCCAAAGAAAATAGGATTTCAAAAAGCCAGTACATGCAGTAGGGATAAATCCTGGTGCTACTGCCAGTGGCCCCTCAGTCTGCCCCAGCCATGCAACTGTCAGTTACATTCATAGAGACTAGTTTGGTCCTACGCTTGTTCCTTTCCAGTCTGGCCAGAGTTCGTGAGCTCCCATTAGCTCAAGTAGTCTGTTTCAGGGGTGAACCCATCATGGTCTTGACCTCTTTGCTCATATTCTCATTCCTTCCACTCTTCAGCTGGACTTTGGCAGCTCAGTCCAGTGCTGTGATGCAGGTCTATGGCTCTGCTTCCATCAGTTGCTGGATGAAGGTTCTGTGGTGATATTCATCAGTCAGACTACAGGGCAAATCAAGATCAGGCCCCCTTGCGTCTATTGCTTAGGGTCTTAGCTGGAGTCAGCCTTGTAGATTCCTGGGAATTTCTTTAGAGCCAGGTTTCTGCTAACCCTATGATGGCTCCCTCAATCAAGATATCTCTTTCCTTGCTCTCATTTCTGTACTTCCTCCATCTCGACTATCCCATTCCTTCAGGTTCTCCTCACCACTTCCCTTCTCCTCTCCTCTTTCCCTTTCAACCTCTCTTCTCCCCTCACTCCCATGCTCCCAATTTTGTCAGGCAATCTTGTCTGTTTCCAATTTCTAGGTGGTTCTATATATGTTTTTCTTTGGGTTAGCTTCTCTAGGATCATGAACTATAGGCTCAATGTCCTTTGCTTACCACTTATGAGTGAGTACATACAATATTCATCTTTTTGGGTCTGGGTTACCTCACTCAGGATAGTGTTTTCTAATTCCAACCATTTGCACTTGCCAGCTGTGGTAGTTAAATCTTTTTTTTTTTTTTTGAGACAGGGTTTCTTTGTAGCTTTGGAGCCTATCCTGGAACTAGCTCTTGTAGACCAGGCTGGCCTCGAACTCACAGAGATCCGCCCGCCTCTGCCTCCCGAGTGCTGGAATTAAATTCATGCGCCACCACTGTCCGGTAGTTAAATCTTAAAGCTTTAGTTTTTTTTGTTTTTTTTTTTTTGTCTTAATTGCTCTTCTGTTGCTGTGATGAAACACCATGATGGAGGCAACTTATAAAAGGAAGTATTTAATTGGACACTTGCTTATAATATCAGAGTTCATGATCATCATGGTGGAGTTGGGATGGGTGGCAGCCGGCAGTTGTTGGAGCAGTAGCTGACAGCTTATATCTGATCCACAATTATAGACAGACAGACAGAGACACGGCCTGGCATGTTCTTTTGAAACCTTGCTGTCCACCCACAATGACACACCTTCTCCAAAAGGCCACACTTTCTAATCCTTCCTAAACAGTCCACCATCTAGGGACTATCTGAGCCTATATATATGAGCCAGCACTTGGATTCTTTCCCCCATCCTCTCTATAACATGATGGTGAACCTGGCATGTTGACTCAAAGCCAGTCTTATTCCCAAGCCTTATAGAGATTCTTCACCAATGCCTATGATTGATGGACTGGAAGAAAATACCCATCTTTACAGATATCATCTGCTGACGTGTCTCATGCAGAGGTCTGTCTGCCTCTGCTTTCCAAGTGCTAGATTAAAGGTGTGCTCCACCATACCCGACTTATCAAAAATTAGCATCATTTATATTCATATAAAATGTTTTTTAAGTGGGAGAAAGAAGTGGAATCACTGTCCCTGGGAGGGTGTAGCTTAAAAGAGCTGAAGAGATGCAAGATTTACATGACCTTTAATTAATTTTACTTTTACAATAGTTCACAGTATGCCTGTTATGAATGTGTCTCGTTCTCAGTGTGACCAATAGAGGAGGATCCTACTGATCAACAGGATGAAGTTCATGGTCATCTGAAGTTTTCCATCATCTAGTCCCTGTGTGACCTGTCCTGAATATCCACCTTCATTCTCGTTCTTCCTAACCTCCAAACTTGCTGCTTTCATTACTTCTTTTGGGGGATGGGGGTGGGGAGACTGAGTCTCTTGAAGCTCCGGCTAGAACTTGCTATATAGACTAGGGTGGCTTCAGACTCACAGAGACCCACCTGCTTCTGCCTCCCTGGTGCTGAGATTAAAAGTGCACCACCTTGCCTGGCCCCTAGGTGCTATTTTCTGCCACCACAGTTCTACATACATAATTTCCTTCATCACTGAACAGATTAATATCTTAGAATTTTTCTTAGAAATACCTTCCCTGGGTCCTCTAGGCAAAATCTAAAATTAGTTTCTTTTTCTAGTGCTTATTTAAGTTAAGGCATTTATTTTACAAAATATTACTGTTTCTTGATTTGTTAGGCTCCTCCTCAAATTAATCTCAGTCACTTTTAAGAAAACATTTGGATATTTTAGTTACTATTTTTATTAGAGATAGTAATAACTATATCAATAGCAGATAACCAACCTTAGTGTTCAGGAAGTAGTTGGAACAAGAAATTAGTTGAAAATGTCTATCTCAGGTCTCTTTGAATAGACAAAGCACACTGGAAAACTGTGGTAAAGCAGTCTCAAAGGTGTATTCTTTCTTAGCCCCACACTTTGCTATTATTTAAAGACAGATATATTATTGAAGGATGCAGAAACTAATTAGTGGTGCTGTTTCAATTTTTAAAATTTCTTTAAGAAACATGTATTTATTATTATTGTGTTGGGGCATATGTGTGGAGGTCAGAGCTCCTTTGTGGGGTTGACTCTCCCCTTCACCTTCATGTGGGTTTTTGGAATGGCACTGAGGGTTGCCTTGCTTGTGTGGTGTTTTGGTTTGGATGAGAATGGCTCCCATAGACTCACATGTTTGAATACTTGGTCTCCAGTTGGTTGGGAGATGTGGCTTTGTTGGAGGGAGCAGGTCACTGCTCGCGTCTTTGAAGTTTCAAAAGACATTTTGAGTTAGTATTTTCTGTCTTCTGTTTGTGAATCAGGATGTGAGCTCTCAGCTTTGCCTGTTGCCATGCCTTTGCTCCACCATCCTGGACTCTAACCCAATGAAACCATCAACACAATTAAACCCTTTCTTTTATAAGTCATGGTGTTTTGTTAGAGCAGTAGAAAACTAAGACACATGGCAAGTGCCTTTACCTGCAGAGCCATCTTACTGCCTTTAATTATTTGAATTTTTATTCCTTAAAAGAGCTGAGGATGTAACATTTTACTTGGAACCATTGCTAATCAGAATATAGATTAGAAAATTTGGGAATTGTGGCTCATGTGTTTAATCCTTGAAAGACTGAAAAATGAGGAACTCTGTGAGTTTGAGGCCAGCATGGTCTTCATGTGGAGTTTCAGGACAGCCAGGGCTGCACGGTGAGACTCTGTCTCAAAACAAACACACAAACCGAAATATTAGAAATGTTTAAAGTCTTATTTAATTTATTAGGCTACACATTGATTTATACTGTGATTCAGTATCTCTTAGATATACATAGTACAAAATAGTTGTTTCTGTATTCATCAATACTAGTACTTTGTTTTGTTTTGCTTTTCAAGATAGGGTGTCTCTGTATAACAGCTCTGGCTGTCCTGGAACTCGCTTTTGTAAACGAGGCTGGCCTCGAACTCACAGAGATCTGATTGTCCCTGCCTCTTAAGTGCTGGGATTAAAGGCATGCACCACCACCACCTGGTCCTTTTTTTTTTTTTCTATCTTGATATAACCATTGGAGCTGCTGTTTTTTATTGGCTTTGAAGGAAAAATTAGATGATTAATTTTTCCTAGTTAAAGTAATAATTAACTGTCTTAGGGTTATTATTGCTGCAATGAAACATGACCAGTCTACTTAGGGAAGAAAGGGCTTATTGTGCTAATGTTTCCACATCACTGTTCATCGTCAAAGGACTGGAACTCAAGCAGGGCAGGAATCTGGAGGCAGGTGCTGATGCAGCAGCCATGGAGGGGTGCTACTTCCTGGGCTGCTCTTCAGGGCTTGCTCAGACTGCTTTCTTATAGAACGCAGGAACACCAGCCCAGGGGTGGCACCACCCACAATAGCCAAACCCTCCCTAACAATCACTAATTAAGAAAATGCCTCCATAGACTTTCCCACAGCCTAATCCCATAGAGACATTTTCTGTTGAGCCTCCTCTCTGATGACTCTATGAGAACTTTAACCATCCACTTTTTGCCATTATCCCTCTTAAACAACAACCAAAAAACAAAAAAAGTAAACCCAAACCATCCCAAATTAAAAATGAAATAGAATAACCAAAGAAACAAAATTTTATTTTGTTTATTTTATTTATAAAATCTCCTTTATTCTCTCAATGAGACTTAGGTAGCTGTGAAACCATTTTGTAAATATCTTATGAAAACCCTTTGTTTCATTATTAGAAAACAAACAGCCTGGAAATTAGCAAATACATACATTTCAGCGCCAACTTTAAATGTTTTGTTTGTTTGTTTTTTTAAAATTGGGCTGGAGAGATGGTGGCTGAACTGTTAATAGCACACATTGCTCTTGCAGGGGCCTGGGTTTGGTTTCTAACATCCACATGGTTCACAATCATCATAACTCCAGTACCAGGGGATCCCTGTCCTCTTCTGACCTCTATGGCACCAGACAGGCACTTGGTGCGCAAACACACATGCAAGTAAAATACCCATAGACATAAAATAAGTAAATATATCTAAAAATGTTTAAAGTTTTTATGACATTTTGTTTGTTTGTTTATTGTATGTGTAGGTATGTGCATGAAATGGCACAAGTATGGAGGAGGAGGAGGACAAGTTTTGGAAGTCTGTTCTTTAACTGCTGTGTGGGACCTATGGGTCAAACTTAGATCATCAGGCTTGGCAGCAAAATTCCTCTACCCTCTGAGTCATCTTGCCAGCCTGATCATCAGCTTTTGTACTTCATGATATTTTAAAGCTCTATGCTTAGGTTCCTAATGAAATGAAAAGCTTATATTTATTTATTCTTTTCTTTTATAGGAATATACATGTCCCAGATGTGAATCAGGCTTTATTGAGGAAGTGACAGATGATTCCAGGTATTGTATTTTTTTTTTTTTTTGTTTTTCGAGACAGGGTTTCTCTGTAGCTTTTGGAGCCTGTCCTGGAACTAGCTCTTGTAGACCAGGCTGGCCTCGAACTCACAGAGATCCGCCTGCCTCTGCCTCCCGAGTGCTGGGATTAAAGGCGTGCGCCACCACCGCCCGGCGATTCCAGGTATTGTATAAGCCTACGAGTAAACCAAACTTTCTAGTATCAAAACTGTTTTCTCCTAGTATTGGCTGAGTGGATGGGAAGGAATTCATTTTGTAGCTTACCCTCTGCTGGAGTAGAGAGCACATGCACTTACACACGAGCAAAGAGGATCTGGAAAGCAATGTGATGATATGATTTTACCCATGACTCCTTGATCGTGTCACACCGAGGAAACCTCTAGCCATATCAAAATAAATCCACTAAGTTTTCCTTCATTTCTTTGGGAGTCCTCTTGGATTACTAATTAGTTTTTAATGACTACTTTGTTGCCTGAAGTTAAATTGGTGTCACACATATTTGGTGGGTTGTGGAGTGACTTCTCATAAGGACTCTAATGAGACAAACACTATATTCTAGCCAGGGAAACTGAGCCACAGGTCCTTATTCAGATGAAGATTAGTGTTGTCAAGCTTTGCCATCTTGCTGCTGTAATATTAATATATGGGCTTGTTCTCTTGGCTTTGGTAAAGGTATAATATTGATTAAAAAGGCAATATTTTCTCTAAGTGATAATATAGTTCTTGATTTTTATGAATAAACCATGTAATAACTTAATTCTAGCATTTGACCAATTGACGAAATAACAACTGCTTAAAAAGAATTTGTAATCTGAAGTCTCTTAATCTTGGAATGGCTTTGGAGGTTTATTCCAGTTCATAATTCCTTTACATTGCTGTTGGCAGAATCTAAAGTTGAAGGTCTCTTCCACAACCAGGAAAAACCTGCACATTTTAAAGTATGTACTGTTAGTTTTACTGCACTAATGGTTGATGATTCCGTATGGAAATGAGTTGGAGCTTCTGGGGCAGTGTGTAGCATGGGCTCTAGTTTGGTACAAATGCTTGATTGTTTATGTAACGGTTTTGGTTTTAAATAACAGTGCCAGCATTATGCCTGTAAGATTAGCATGACAGCAAAATTAGCAGCGTGTGGATGGCATGTTAACTTTGGATTTTTTCTTATTTGTGCTATTATAATTGCACCAAATATATATTTAAGCACTTATGCTCTGCATGTGTTGAATAAAGAGTATCCTGATTGTAAGGGAGTAACTTATGGATGTTCCCTTAAGTTTTAAAATAGTAATTCAGATTTCTTTAGACATAGAGAACTTTTATACAAAGTACAGTTATACCTGAGTATAATGACTAACTGCAAGATGGATACTTGGGAACTATGAATTCCATTGATTCTATTTTCACTCAGTTCTTCTATTTGTGCCTGGATAGGTCAAAGACTGGCAGCTATTCAAATGTCAATCTTTTGGATTTTGAATGAAGTCCCTTTTTTCTTTTTTTCCTTTGGTTTGGTTTTTCAAGACACGGCTTCTCTGCAACTTTTTGAAGCCTGTCCTGGAACTCACTCTGTAGACAAGGCTGGCCTTGAACTCCCATAGATTCACCTGCCTTTGCCTCCCAAGTGCTGGGATTAAAAATGTGTGCCACCACCGCCCGCCAAAATCGGTATTTTTAATGAGGGAAGAAATCTTATTCTTAGACTTGGAATCTTTCAGGTGATGAATTATTATTCTCTTCTATAAATTTATAAGTATGTGCTGACTTCGTACTTAGCAGTTGCAGTAATTAGTAGTAGATGATAAAAATGAGCTGGGCCTGATGCTGTAAGCCAGAAATTCTAGTCACTCAGGAGGCGGAGGCAGGAGGATCATAGGACCATAAGGCTTGCCTGGGCTATAGAGTTTCCAGGTCAGCCTGGGAAAACTTAGACCTGGTCTCTAAAGAAAAAGTAAAAAGAGAAAATAGAGCTCAGTGGTAGGAGTGTTTGCCTCTCCTGTGTGAGGCCCTAGGTTCAACCTAGTACCAGAAAAACAAATCCCTATGAGGAAATCTGCATGTAAATATAAGCCATGAGCCCCGTCTGCCTCCACACAGACTAGAGGACAGCTTGTGCATTTTCTTAAGGTTAGTAAAATTTATTAGAATATTGTTAGTTTTATCATCCCTTCTCTATGCTTAGTTCTTTTGTTCTTAAGGTGCAGAAGAATTTTAAAGAAAAGAAATGTTGAGTTTCAGGGGAGCAGAGTTCTACAAGATAACAATTGAATTTCTGAAATCAGGCAGTAAAGACAGGAAAGAAGCCAGGCATGGTGGAACACACATGTAATCCCAGCACTTGGCAGGCTAAGGCAGACAGGATCATGAGTTTGAGACTAGTCTGGGTTACATAGTAAGTTCAGGACCAGTTTGAAATATATAGTCAGGCTGTGTCTCACAGAGAAATCACACACCCCCACTCCCACCCTCCACCTCATCACTCAGGAAAGGGTGAATCTTAGAAGCCTGTGAGGTTTGGACAATAAAATACCTATGCAGTCATGCACTATGAAATCCGGTGGTTCAATTACGTATTTAGTGTTAGATGTTACCAGTACCTTGTTGTACAATCGAAATGATTTTTTTAAAAGCATTTTTAACTTCTGATAGAAACACAGTATCAAATGGTTTCTCATCAGAGTAAAGCTTGAGAATGAGTACAGAAAGGATAATATTTGCTTTTGGTTTTAGACTAACTAGGGTGTGTTTGTTTTCCTAGTGAGCTCAGCACAATGCCTGGACTGATAGTGTAATCCTGAAAATGAAAGTAGTTTGTAGTAGTTCAAAGGTTTTATTATTAGGATGGATGGTTGTATTTATTATGTGAAGAGCTATCTAGCAGTTTTTGTGATTCAGTCTACCTTCCTTTTAAGAAAGGTTTAGCCTGTTTCTTCTCTGCAAATTTCATGGGCAGTAGGATTTAATTTTTTCCTATTCTTTTGGGTACTTGAGAAGAGGTATTTATCACTTAGACATGTGGTATGAATTGAACAGCTTTGTTTTGGAGTTATAGGTATATGCCATCACAAGGTTTTCAGAGGTGAGGAATGCCTTTATTGTGTAACATCTGACAAATAATAAATGCATATATATGAGGCATTCAAAATAAACACAGTTTTTGACCTTTCAGTTTATATTTATGAAGGAGGGAAGGGCTGAAATTGTTGAGGCAAATACTAGCTATTTATAACATAACAGAACTTAGAACCAAAGTCAGAATACAGAAGGATGTGGAGGAGTCACATTTGGTTGCTGAGTTCAGAAGTGCTTAGTGGAGGGTGTAGCCTTGAAGGGTGGGTAGGATAGTCTAAGAATAGGATAGCCTATTCAAAGAAGAAATTCTTTTTTGTTATTGTTTTTCTTTTCTTTTCTTTTCTTTCTTTCTTTCTTTTTTTTTTTTTTGAGACATCTCTGACTGTCCTGGAACTTGCTCTATAGACCAGGCTGGCCTCAGACTAACAGAGATCCACCTGCTTTTGCTTCCTGAGTGCTAAGATTAAAGGCAGGTGCTACTACTACCTGAATCAAAGAAGAAATTGATATGGAACTCTTCTAATCTACTAATCTATGCCAGGCCCTTTAGATTACATATTTAATAATTCGAGAGGATACTAACCTCGGCAGTCTTAATCATATATCTGGTTGAATGGTTTCATAGTGAAACATTTTGTTTTCTTAGACTTTCTGAGGATACTTACTTAATTTTCTTTCCTTGCTAGGCTAACTTTTTCTTTCTGTTGGATGGCCTTTTTCCCTATTTCCATTTGCTGTAGCTTTAATTCATTTGAAAACTACTTGGTTTTGTTGTTTGGTATGACATTTTCTTCTGCCTATCTGTTACTGTTTTATTTAAGATATTCTCACAGACACAGCGTCTTTGGCAGGTGTCCTGCAGGGCTGAGTTACTTTTCCTTATTGAGCTTTGTTCTCATTTTCCATTCTATATTTAGCTCTGGGAAGGAGCTCATTCCTGGGAAAAGAATCACCACCATTGCTGTTTCTCTTTAGTTTTTTAGGTGGTGCAGGCGGCCGGATAGACAATAGCACAGCAACACATTTTGCAGAGGTAAGTTTTCCTTTGACTGTAGAGATTGCTTAGGAAGTGGGTGGGGATTAAAGTAAGGACAGGTAATCACCTAGTGCAGCCTCACATCGAAGATAAACTGAACGTGTAAGAACAATGTGGTCAAGGGTACCTCGGAAAGATCTGTGTCCTCAGTAGCTGGGGATTGGGCATGTTTCTTCTGAGGAGAACGCTGTAGCCTGTAAGCTGTCCTATTTCAATTGGGTTCTGTTTTCTTTTCCTGCTACTGTTTTGTGTATGTGAATTAGAAGCATGTGCTGTTTGCAAAACAGTAGTGCTGCAGCCTCTGTGGCAATAGCAGCCCTGAATGAATTGTTATCCAAATTAATAAAACAGTTTTCAACATTGTACAATACTAGAGTTTAGCATTTACCTTTTGTTAACACATTAGTATGGCCTTTCAGATCCTAAGATGGGACCTTTGATTAATTAACTAGTATTTCTTTATATAATGTGGCATCCTTATGTTGAATCTCTCTCTCTCTCTCTCTCTCTCTCTCTCTCTCTCTCTCTCTCTCTCTCTCTCTCTCTCTCTTTCTCTGTCTGAGGCAGGTTTCATATAAGGTCTAGGCAGGCCTTATACTCACTTTGTAGCATTGAACCCATGAACTAGAATTATAGGTATATGGCAACATGCCTGGTCAAAATAAACTAAAAACAAGATTCTGAACTATTGTTTGAAAATAGAACACTAGGGCATTAGTCTATGTCCTTGAATGTCATTTATTTTTTAATTCGGAATACTTTGGTTATTTACATGTTTTTCATTGATCTCTTTCTTTTTCTTTGGGCTGTGTAACTGTTTGTATCTCTTGTTTCTTTTGAGAAGAGGTTCATAAGGTTTCACTCTATTGCCTAGGCTTGTCTTGAACTCATGAGCTCAGCTGATCCTCCTGCCTTAGCCTTTGGAAAAGCTGGAATGGTAGACATATGCCCTTATGCCTAGCTCTTAAGCTGTTTTTAAGTATACAGTTGAATGGTGTTCATATTCCATGCTTTTAGTCATTTACTTTTGATCCTAAGGGGAAACCCAGTTCATTGGATAGCAAATACTTCTACTTTCTTCTGTTACTTGTGTATCTCTCTGTTGTTGGTCATGGGAAGATGGTGGTATATAACCAAAACAATTTTTTAATGTTAAATTTCATAATCAGAATATGGGATTAAAAAAGGTTTGTTTGTTTGTTTATTATGTATTCATGTATGCCTGCAGGTCAGAAGAGGGCACCAGATCTCATTACAGATGGTTGTGAGCCACCATGTGGGTGCTGGGAATTGAATGTAGGACCTCTGGGAGAGCAGTCAGTGCTCTTAACCTCTGAGCCATCTCTCCAAGCCCTGATTTTCAATTTTTATTTATGTATTCTTTTTGCTTCAGAATCATAGTCTTTTCTAAATGTAACTGAAGTGCCAGGAGAGCCAGCCAAATACTTTGATATCTGTGTGCTAATTGAAAATTTATTGGTAATGTGTTTGAAGAGCAATAGTTAATAAGTCCACAAATCGCTGAATTTTTCTCCTTTCGAAAATTATCTTAAGATCTGTATGTGTCTTCCTCTCCTGTTGATGACATTATAGTCAAGAGTTGTGTTAAAGATGTTTCCTTTTGCTTTTGGCCTATGGTAATTTCTAACATCTAGTTCTGTGGTTTTTAGTTGACTCCTAACTGCTTTAAGATGATTTGATGTGAGTATAACTCAGGACAGGTCATGTATTTGACTGCTCATTTGTATTTTTTGTTGATAGATTGAGAAGCATTTAAAGTATATTCTGTGAGGCCAGCAGTCTTCTTGATTTCGGCATTTCCCAGGGTATGCTATTCCTGGGGGCACAGACCTTTAGTTTCTGATGGTGCATATGCAGGAGAAACTTCACTTGATTTTCTTTAAGTGTTTGTCCTCTTTTAGGAAATGGAAATAGATCTGCCAGTTTTGTATATATGATTCATGAGGAGGAGATGCATTGAGTAAGAGGGAAAATAAATACATGTGGTCAGCATTCTAACTTTAGTATTGCTATATCTGCCACTATGGTGTGGGCCATCCTTCAGGTGTTAATTTTGCAGAAGTGATGGTTGCGAGTTTATGTTCCTTAGTTATCAGTGACAGACAAGTCTGTAGCAAGGATGTAATCATGCCTAGTTTTCTCTCTGTAGAACTCTCTTGTCACTATTTCTCAATATTTAATTTTATCTTTTTTTTCCCCTTTCTGAAGACAAGGTCTCCCTATTTAGCTGTGGCTTTTCTGAAACTCACTATGTAGACCAGGCTGGCTTCTAATTTCCAGAGATTCACCTGCCTTTGTCTCCTGATTGCTGGGGTTAATTTCCTCCTTTTAAAGTGATGTTTTGCATTTTATAACTGGAAAAATGTCTTTATAATAGTATAGAAATTCCCAGGGATTTTTGAAGAATTAGGTGAGAATTGTTTTGGTATGTAGCAATTCTGCCATAAGTAGGGGCAGGAAGCAAATGTCTGGTTTCCTTGCCTGGACAGCATTACACTGTAGCTGAAAAACAAATTTAAACACATGAGGTGGGTGAGAAGACAGGATACAGAGGGTGTCCTGAGCCTCCTGTGGGGGCGTATGTATAAAGTACAGCCAAAGCATGGTCTTTTAGTCTCCAGGAAGGACAGTGTACAGGTGACTAAGCAGACTCTAGAACCAAGTTACCTGACTCCAGATCCTGGGTGTGCAACCTACTAACTGTGTAACACTCTAGAAAAGTTCTCACAGTCTTTCTGCCTGTCTGTGAGATTGAGTAAATTAACACATGCTAGTTATGTAGACCCCAATATCTGTCCTAGGTAAGGGGCTGGTCGATTAGAGCCATGAGTGTACTTCATGGAGTTTTTTAGATTAAAAAAAAATTTTTAAAAAAAATCTGTCTCAAAATAGTATTCTTAAGCTTTATGGGTTTTTTTTATGCCCATGTATCTAGAGATAAAAACTTTTAGAAATAAAATTATCTAGAGCAACAACATTTTCTTTCACTTTTCTATAGGGTTATTTTACCAAAGGCTTATGTTTGATTTTACTGTGTTTTTCTTTAGTGTGTTGGTTAGACAATTAAATTATTTTTCATAATTAGCTGAATTTCTAAATGGATATATATATTTTCTTTTTAAAAAATTTATTTTTGGCCGGGCAGTGGTGGCGCACGCCTTTAATCCCAGCACTTGGGAGGCAGAGGCAGACGGATCTCTGTGAGTTCAAGGCCAGCCTGGTCTATAAGAGCTAGTTCCAGGACAGGCTCCAAAGCTACAGAGAAACCCTGTCTCGAAAAACAAAAACAAAAAAAAATATTTTTGTTTCATGTGCATTGATGTTTGTCTGAATGTATGTATGTGTGCGGGTGTCAGACCCCTTGAAACAGGAGTTAAAGACAGTTGTGAGCTCCCATGTGCTGGGAATTGATCCTGGGTCCCCTGGAGGAGAAGCCAGTGCTTGTAACTGCTGACCCATCTCTCTAGCCCCCCTAAATTGGATATAGTAGAAAAATCTGAGTCCAAGAAAATTTCCCAAATATTTAATATTTGTTTATTTTCCCTTCTGGGGAGGACGACTGGGTAAGAAGGCAGAAGAGGCTTACCAGTTGCGTAGCAATAGAGCTTGAGTAATGTGTAAGGGCTAAGGAGGGTGAGTCTAAGATGTCTCAGAAGTTTGGAGAATGAGAGATCATTGCTATTCTGAGGTTGCTGATGATAACCTGATAAGTGAGCTCACAGTTCCCTGAGGACTCATTACTTGAATGTCTCTGACTAATACCTGTTGCAGTGAGGTCACTTATCAGGACGGGTCTCTTCAGTGCAAGAAAGCTTTTGGAACCAGAGGTGTAAGGCTTAGAATAAGGCCCTGCTTCAGTGTCCAACACACACACACACACACACACACACACACACACACACACACTTATACAATACACTCACATACACTCTCTCTGAGAGGGAGGAGGAAGGGGAAGGAAGAGAGTCTCAAAGACACACAGAGTGAATTGACTGTGGCAGCTGCCTCAGATTGGCTGAAAGTACGATAAAAGAGCTTTCAGGTATACAAGAGGACAGGGTGCTCTGAGCAGTTTGTGTAAGTAAAATTTGTTCTGTTACATAAGATGCATTATAGTAGCAATAAACAAAGGTGTTAAAAGTATTAAGAATATCTCCATTTGCATTATTTTGAGATTCCTTCTTGATATATTTTTTTCACATTTTTCCTGAGACATAAGTACTGAAAGATAAAACAGCATTAAGTAGGTTTGGGGTTTTGTTTGTTTGTTTTGTTTTTTAAACAGGTCTCCTTGCTGGCTTGGAACTATGTAAATAGACCAGGTTGGCTTTGAACTCAGAGATCTGCATGCTTCTGCCTCTGCCTCCTGAGTGCTGGGGTTAAAGGTGTGAGTGAGCTACCATGCCCAGCCTAAGAAGGTTTTCTAAAAATTAAAAATTTTCCATAGTCTCATTATTTTATTCTTAAATTTTTCTTTGGCATAATACTTTCCATCTCTCATATGCATGCCTCATAACTTTTCAGTTGCAATCATGGGGTTTACTTCCTTTTTTTTTTTTTTGCAGGGGAGTGTGTGTCGGGGGGTTCAAGATAGAATTTCTCTGTATAGCCCTGGCTGTCCTAAAATCACTCTATAGTCCAGGCTGACCTACAGAGATCTGCTTACCTCTGCCTTCTGAGTGTGAGTGCTGGGATTAAAAGCGTGCACCACCACTGCCTACTGAGTTTACTCTTGTAATTTTGCCTTTAAAGATTTACTTAAGCTTGTGCTCTTTTTCTTGTGTTCCTATTTATTTTTTTATGAATTATATATTAATCTATACTTTATTTCTTTATTTTCTTTTTGTGCTCATGCTCTCTTTATTAAACTATTGTCTTGTGGTAGATATATTTGGTTATATGTAATGGTTGATCGTGAAGTTATACTTCTTTCTTGCCCTTCTGAATCTAAAACATACTGAGAAATAAAATATAGCAACCAGATAGGTGGAAATAATTTTGAGGGGCCGGAGAGGTAGCTAATTGTTAAGAGCACTGACTGTGCTTCCAGAAAACCAGGGTTCAATTCCCAGCACCTATAGAGTGGCCCACTCTCCAGTTCCAAGGAGATTTGGCGTCCTCTTCTGGAGTCCTTGGGCAATGCATACATATGGTGCACAGATATAAATGCAAGCAAAATACCCATATACATAAAATCATTCCCAATTTAAAAAAATTTATTTTTCTTGAACTGAATTGGACAACACAGTTGAGCTGTGATCAAGTAGGTATCCTAATTTATACATGAAGATCCACCTGAGAATTAGGCTGTAGAGTAGGCACAAATGCTCAGACCCACTTTCATCTTTTTTCCTTCATTTATGCAGCTTCCTAATACAATAACTCCACTCACTGGAGAAATATAATTGGTGGTGGTTAGACACTTGCTACACATCAACCAGGTAATCTTTCCTATAGTAGTGAAGAGTTAGGAATGAGTGGAGAGGTCAAAAGTGGAAATGAGAGGTCGGGTTCTCTTTTAACTTTTGGGTTTAATAGTTTATTCTATCATCAGCAGGGCACTAGGAGTAGTATGAGGTCATCTGGGAGGAGAGCAATAATCTGTGGGAATGTTCTGCTTTTGCTTTCATCAGTATCTTCCACCATACTAGATCATGCTCTGGGTACACTTGGGACCTGTGGTAGACATCTCACCTTTTGCCTGCAGAAAGCACTGAGTTGATCAAGAATAATATAAAGGCCGGGTGGTGGTGGCACACGCCTTTAATCCCAGCACCTGGGAGGCAGAGACAGATGGATCTCTGTGAGTTTGGGCCAGCCTGGAGTACAGAGTGAGTTCCAGGAGAGGTTGATATCCATTTTTTTTAATCTAAGACAGTTATAAATTATTAGACTCTTGCTGCTCCACTAGAGGACCTGAGTTTTGTATTTAGCACCCATACTGGGTGACTCATGGCCATCTATAACTCCAGCCTTAATGGGATCTGACTTCTCTGGCCTCTATGTGCACTTAGTCTTATATGGACATACCCATTCTTAGCTCATATACATATGTAATTAAAAATAAAATATTAAAAAAATAAAATTAGTCAGGTGGTGATGGTACACATCTTTAATCTCAGCACTTGGGAGGCAGTGTCAGAAGGATCTCTGAGTTGGAGGGCCAGGGTCTGCAGAGTGAGATCTAGGATAGCCAGGCTTACACAGAGAAACCTTGTCTAGAACAAAAAATAGGCAAAATTAAAAAGTCTGCCATGATGGTAACACATCTTCAGATTTTTGAGGGTCCATTTTTTTTATTACTTTGGTATTACAGAATTTTAGTATTTATATTCTTTTTAGGGGGATGGGTGTGGTTGGGAGTCTCATGTAGCTCAGGCTGGTGTGGAACTTGCCATGTACAATGACTAGCCTTGAACTCATGATTCTTCTCTGAAATATTGTGGTTTCAGCATACCTTGCTTCCATTTACCTTTTCTGTTTGTGGCAACTGGTCATATGATACACACATACACGTAGGTGGTGCTCCTCAGTTTAGTTTCTCTTTTTCATTCAGTCTAGGACCCCAGCCTGTGAAATGGTGCCAACCCTCCTTGATTAACCTAGTCTATATAATGCCTCATAGAGATGCCTAGAGGCCCATCTCCTAGATATTTTTAGATCCTGTTAAGTTGACAGTCAGCATTAACTATTACAGAACAGCTATTCTAATGTCATTTAACTCACCTTATGATGTCATCTATGCTTCCATGGCCATGATAATGACATAGTAATCATATAATTTATTTGATAAGCTAGGATACTGTGATGGTTAGAATGAGAGTGACCTCCATAGGCTCATATATTTGAAAGCTTGATCTTTAGTTGGTGGAACTGTTTGGAAAGATTAGAGGAGGTATGGCCTTGTTGGAGGACATTTGTCATTGAGGGGGGGGTGGACGTTGAGGTTTCAAAACTCACACCATTTCCAGTTAGCGCTCTCTGTGTCTTGTGCTTGTCGATCAAATATAGTCTATCAACTGCTACTCTAAAGCCATGCCTACCTGCCGGTTGCTATATTCGCTGTCACGATGGTCAAAGACTCTAATCCTGTGGATCCAGAACCCCCAAATTAAATGCTTTCTTTTATAAATTGCCTTGGTCATGGTGTAATTATGATACAAAGTGGTACTAGGAAGTATCATATTGCTGTAATAGACATAACCATGCTACTTTTTGGAGAAATGTGGACAACTTTGTCACTTTGGTCTAGGAAAGTGGTTTAATGTTATAAACCTGTAAGTGGGGTTTAATGAGCCATCCTAGTAGGAGTTTGGAGGTCAGCAGTGCTTAGAGAAGTGTGGACTGTGGAGGCCCTGCTCACGAAGTTTCAGAGGGGAGCAATATTAGCAACTGGTCTAGAAACCGTTCTTTTGGTATTTTGACAAAGACTATGGCTGCATTTTGTCTTTATCTGAATAATTTTCCTGAGGCTAGGTTGAAGGGTTTTATACAAATTTCGTTGGTAGATTTTAAGGTAGCCTAATATTAAAATGTGGCTATTAGTGGCCACTCTTATGCAGATCTACAATGAAAATGAATTAAGTAGGGCAAAAAAGACATACAAAATGTACAATTTGAGGAGAAAGAAAGAATGAGGAATTTGCTGAAAGAGATAAGGAGACATGGGAATAAAGGGAGTGGTGCACAGAGTGGCTCCCACCCAGCAGAGCCTGCAGCCTGTGGAAAGAAAAGACCTAGGAATTACCTGTTCCTAAAGAGCAACCACAAAGGAAAGCTTATACTGAATGTGACTCAAGAAGGGAGCCAGGTACCAGTCCCAAGCAGGCAGCAGAACTTGCCACATGGTGGTTCTGGTTTTAGAGTCATGAGAGATATAGGAGTACGGGGCTGTAGAGTCTTCCTCTATGGTTAAGGAAAGCTGCTGAGGCCAGGCATGTGACAGGGGAGTCCCTGTCTGGAGGCCTGAAGACGCTATTGTGTGAAACTGTGAAAGTGAAACCTGGGTTGTGTTGGCGATCCTAGGATGTTAGAGATGCCAGCGCTGTGGGATAGACAAGAACTGCAAACAGGGAGTGCAGTCAGCTTAAGATAGAGAAGCATGTTAAGCAAAGCTGGTTGGGTAGAACCATGCCTTTTGACATGCAGCATGGAGTTACAGGATTGGTTTGTTCTTCTGGTTTTCGGTCTTGCTTTGGTCCAGTATTTCCTCACCATGTTCCCTTTTCTTCCCTTTTGGAATGATAATGTGAAGTTTGTGCCATTGTATATTGGAAGTGTGTGATTTGCTTTTGATTTTACAGGGGGTTACAATTAAGATATTGCCTTGTGTCTCAAAAGAGACTTTGGACTTTTAAACAGTCTTGAAACAAAGACTGTAGAGATTTTTCTTTCTCTCTCTCTCTCCCTTCCTCTCTTTCCCTCCCTTCCTTTCTTTTTTTCTTTCTTTCTTTTTTGTTTTGAGACAGGGTTTCTCTGTGTAGCCTGTCTTGGCACTCACTCTGTAGACCAAGCTGGTCTCAAACTCACAGAGATCTGCCTGCTTCTGCCTCCCAGATTGCTGGGATTAAAGGTGTGCGCCACCACCGCTCAGTGACTGTAGAGAGTTTTGAAGATGGACTGAGTTCATATTGTGTTATGATTTGGCTACAAGCCTATGGGGGTCAGGGAGTGTAATGTGGTTTGACGAGAATGGCACCCATAGACTCATATATTTGAATGCTTGTTCCACAGTTGGTAAAACTGTTTGGGATGGACTCAGAGGGGGTGGGCTTTGAGGTTTAAAAAAAAGCCATGTCGGGGGCTGGAGAGATGGCTCAGTGGTTAAGAGCATTGCCTGCTCTTCCAAAGGTCCTGAGTTCAGTTCCCAGCAACCACATGGTGGCTCACAACCATCTGTAATGAGGTCTGGTGCCCTCTTCTGGCCTGCAAACATACACACATACACAGACAGAATATTTTATACTAAATAAATAAATAAAAGCCATGTCATTCCCAGTTAGTCTTTTTCTCTTTCTCCCTTGTGCTTGTGAATCATATGTGAGCACTCAGCTACTGCTCCAGCATCATTCCTGCCTGTTGCTGTGCCCCTGCCATGATGGTCAAGGATTGTAACCTTCTGGAACAATGAAACCCCAAATTAAATGCTTTCTTTTATAAGTTGCCTTGGTTATGGTAGTTCGTCATGGCAATAGAAAAATGACTAAGACAGTTTGGTCTTTTTTTGTTTTTTTTGTTTTTTTTTTTTTTGTTTTTCAAGACAGGGTTTCTCTGTAGCTTTAGAGCCTGTCCTGGAACTAGCTCTTGTAGACTAGGCTGGTCTCAAACTCACAAAGATCCGCCTGCCTCTGCCTCCCAAGTGCTGGGATTAAAGGTGTGCGCCACCACCGCCCGGCTTTCATATCCTTTTATTTTGGGCTCTTGTGGACTCACCCACATTTACATATATATTCTTTTATATATACAAACACACACGCACACACACACACATATATTACTACATATATATTAGAAATAGACTTGATGAAAACAATGGTTTTACTATGTTAAAGGACTTTAAGTACTTTTCAAAAATAAAAAGATAATTTTGGTTCTTAAAAGAGACATTGCAAGGAAAGTTCAGACCAGTATCTTTTTAAATATAGATAGATGTAAAGAACATAGGTAAAACTTTAACAAGCATTATATAAAATGGGAAGTATATCATGATCAAGTAGAATTTACTCCAAGAATCTAAGGTTGGTTCAACAATCAAAATAAGCAAACCAATATAATTTACCATATTAATATTCTAAAAAAGATTATCTTATTTCAAAACTTACAACAAAAGCATTCTACAAAATTTAACATCCATTCTTGATTTTCAAGCTCTCTGTAGCTAAGGAGACCGCTCAATCTGCAAAGTGCTGACTGTACAAGTATGAAGAGCCATGTTTGATCCTAAGAGGGAAAAAAACCAGACATTCATGGAGGCATATATCTATAATCAGTGTTGGGGAGGCAGAGACAGGTGGCTCCCCAACCTTCCTTGGACAGCTTGTTGAGCCCTGCGGTTCGTTGAGAAACATTGTCTCAAAATATGTATATGAGGTGGAGACACTCAGTTTCATAACAGAGTGTATAATAATAAAGATGCTCTATGTGGTGGTTTGAAAGAAAATGAATCCCAAAGGGAGTAGTACTGTTCGGAGGTGTGGCCTTGTTGGAGTGGGTGTGGTGTTGTTAGAGGAAGTGTATTACTATGGAAGTGGGCCTTGAGGTCTCATACGTGCTCAAGCCATGCCCAGTAAGGCAGTTCACTTCCTAATGACTTTGGATCAAGGTGTAGAATTTGCTGAGCACTGGTGTTGTGCAACTTTAATCCCAGCACTCAGGAGGCAGACAACAAAAACAAAAACAAACAAAAAGGCAAAAAAAAAAGAGATGTAGAATTTTTTTTTTTTTTTTTTTTGTTTTTCGAGGCAGGGTTTCTCTGCAGCTTTGGAGTCAGTCCTGGAACTAGCTCATGTAGACCAGGCTGGTCTCGAACTCACAGAGATCCGCCTGCCTCTGCCTCCCGAGTGCTAGGATTAAAGGCGTGCTCTACCACCACCACCCGGTGAGATGTAGAATTTTTTAACACCATATCTGCTTGCATGCTGCCACATTCCTAGCTGCCTTGCTCTCCACTGTTATGATAATGGACTAAGCCTCTGAAACTGTAAGCCTTACCTCAATTAAGTGTATTCCTTTATTTTATTTTATTTGGTTTTTAGAGACAGGGTTTCTCTCTAGTTTTTGGAGCCCTTTCTGAAACTATCTCTTGTAGACCAGGCAGGCCTCGAACTCACAGAGCCTGCCTCTGCCTCCCGGGTGCTGAGATTAAAGGCATGCGTGCCCCTGCCCCCCCCCCCCCCCATCCCCATTGGCCGTGTTTTCCTTTAAAAGAGTTGCTGTGGTCAT
Organism: Dicrostonyx torquatus; assembly: GCA_028555095.1. Taxonomy (NCBI): domain Eukaryota; kingdom Metazoa; phylum Chordata; class Mammalia; order Rodentia; family Cricetidae; genus Dicrostonyx; species Dicrostonyx torquatus. The sequence goes on along the minus strand of JAQHUG010000335.1, from coordinate 1,806,375 downwards.
GGTGTCTCTTCACAGCATAGTAGAAACCATAACTAAGATACTTTGTTATGTATCACTTCTGACCTTAGGTAAATCAAACATACGTGCACATACAGAAACACACACCTTGTGCCTTCCTTCCATGTGCTAGGATTACAATTGTACACTTCCACATCCAGATTTGAAGTGTTCTTTTGTGTATAAAATTTGATGGAATTTACAAGAAAGCAATTAGTTCCTGTGAGTGTGTTTAAGAAGGTTGTAGGATACATAGAAAACTAAGTTTGGGCTGGTTAGATGACTCAGCAGTTAAAGCTCCTCATGAAAACCTGATTACCTGAGTCCCTGGATCTCATGGAGGAAGGAGAGAACCAACTCCCAAAAGTTGTCTTCTGACAGCCACGTGCACAGTGTGTGATACACACATTTGCATGCACATGCGTGCTTCCCAATAAATAAACAATAATGGGGCTGGAGAGATGGTTAAGAGCATTGCCTGCTCTTCTAAAGGTCCTGAGTTCAATTCCCGGCAACCACATGGTGGCTCACAACCATCTGTAATGAGGTCTGGTGCCCTCTTCTGGCCTGCAGATATATACACAGACAGAATATTGTATACATAATAAATAAGTAAATATTGAAAATAAGTAAACAATAAAAATTTAAATCAGTTTTATTCTATATACTAGCAAGGAACAATTGAGAATCGAAATTATATTATTTATCGCCATATGTAGTGGCACACGCCTTTAATCTTAGCACTCAGGAGGCAGAAGCAGGTAGATCTCTGAATTCCAGGTGAACCTACTATACATAGTGAGTTCCAGGACAGCCAGGGCTACCTTGTGGGACCCAGTCTCAGGGGAAAGATATATCGTTTGTAATAGTATCAAACTATTAAATATTTAAGGTCCCAGGTGGAAAAAACTATAAAATATTACTTCTAGAAATTAAAGAACATTGAAATAAATGGAGAAAAATCTCATTTATGAATCAAGTGTCAGTAATTTTAAGATAGAATTTATAAATCCTGACATTGTGGCACATGCCTTTAGTTCAAGCACTTTAGAAGCAGAGGCAGGTGGATATCTGTGAGTTTGAGGCCAGTTTGTTCTATATGGCAAGATCTTTTACTGGTCTCTTTTCTCTTCCCAAACAGTCTCCTTAATTCATCTACTTTCATGTTCTTTTTTTTTTTTCTTTTAAGACAGGGTTTCTCTGTGTGTAGCCCTGGCTGTCCTGGAACTCTGTAGACCAGGCTGGCCTCCCAATTCTGGAATTAAAGCTGTGTACTGCCATTGCCCAATCCAAAATTTTTTGTTATATTCATTTATTTGTGTGGGTGTGTGCTGCATGTGTGAGACCTTACACATGATACTGTGCAAGCGTGCAGGTCAGAGGACAACTTGTGAGAGTTGTTTTTTCTCTTTCTACCATGTGAGTCCTTGTCGAACTTAGATCATTAGGCTTGTAGACAAGTACCTCCCCATCCTCTCCTTTAATCTTTAAACTATTTCCACTGATAAACAAAAGCATGTGATATTTGTCTTTTTGAGTCTTACTTAACATGATGGTGTCCACTATCACCCATTTGCCTGTAAATGACATTTCATTCTTTATGGCTTTATAAAACTACTTTGTGTACATATATACATTGTTTTAAGCCATTTATTTGTGATGGAAATCTGGGGTGATTCTACATTGACTTGTCACAATAAATATGAATAGATTATCATCTATTTTGTTGTTGTTTTTAATATTTGTATTTCTTGAGACAGGTTCTATTTTTTTTTTTCAAGAAAGGATTTCCCTATGTCTGTCCTGGCTGTCCTGAAGCTCACTTTGTAGACCAGGCTAGCCTCGAATTTACTGAGATCAGCCTGCCTCTGCCTCCCTAGTGCTGGGATTAAAGGCATGCGCCACCACCACCCAGCTGAGACAGGTTCTGTCTATTATGTAGCCCTGGCTTCCTGGAATTCATTCCATAGACCAGGATGGCCTCGAATTCCTAGAGATCTGCCTGCCTTTGCCTCCTGAGTGCTGGGATTAAAGGCATGTGCCACCACCACCTAGTGATGTATGAACTTCTTAATGTGTACTTGAATTTTATTTACACATTTTATTGAGAAATTTTGCATCTGTGTTAATCAGGGAGATTGATCTATGGAAGTTTTTCTTTTTTTTTTTTTTTCTTGTTTGGTAACAGTATAATACTAGCTTCATAGAATGAATTTGGTAATGCCCCATTTCTATTTTATGGATTTTTTTTCAAAATTGTATTTTTATTTCTTTTTTAAATTTTATTTTATGTAGATGGATGTTTTGTCTGCATGTACACTTGCACATCAGAAGAGAGCATTGTATCCTACAGTTATAGATGGTTGTGAGCTGCCATGTGGGTGCTGAGAATTAAACTCAGGACCTCTGGAAGAACAGCTAGTGCTTTTAACTGCTGAGCCTTCTCTCCAGGCCTATTTTGTGGAATGGTTGAGGAGCATTGGTTTTAGTTCTTCAAAGGTCTGGTATGATTGAGTGAATTTGTCTGGTCCTGGCCTTTTCATTGAAGACACTTTCTTACTATTTCAGTAGCATTATGTTGTAGGAGTGATTAAGTATTTTTCCCTTTTTCTTTCTCTTCTTCTTCTTCTTTTTTTTTCTACAGGGACTTCCTATCCCAGACTAGACTAGAAATATCTTTGTAAGCCGGATTGGCCTCAAACTCATGGAAATCCCCCCTTCCTGGCCACTTTAGCCTCCCAAAGACTGATTGCAGGCCTTGTCACACCTGAGTTTACATAGCCTCTTGGTTTAATTTTTATCCATAGATATCTAGAAATGTTTTAATCTCATCTAGATTTTACAGTTTATTGTGATATAAATTTTTAAATATTTCACAATTAATCCAAGGTTTCATTGGAATTTGCTGTGATATACCCATTTTATCTCTAATATTATTTATTTGAGTATTCTTTCTTGATGACTTTTGCAAAGGGTCTGTCAATCTTACTTACCTCTCAAAGAACTCTGTTTCAGTGATTCTTTTTATTGTTCCTAGTTTCTGTTTTGTTGTTTCCTACCCTGATCTTCATTATGACTTCCTATGTACTGATTTTGAATTTTTTTTTTTTGAGACAGGGTTTCTCTGTACACCCATGGCTGTCCTGGAACTCACTCTGTAGACCAGGCTGGCCTTGAACTCACAGAGATCTGCTTCTTCTGCCTCCCAAGCACTATGATTAAAGGTGTATACCACAATTTGTTTTATTCTTATTCTTTCTTTCTAAGACTTTGGGGTGTATCATCAAGTCATTTACTTGAGTTAGTTTTTAATCTAAGCACTCATACCTATATGTTTCCCTCCTAGAACTGCCTTCACAGTTTACCAAAGCTTCTGGTAAATTGTGTTTTCATTTGTTAGTAGGACTTTATACATTCCTACATTTTTTTTCAGTGAGCCATTGATCAATCAAGAATACTTGTTAATCTCTAGCTTTTTTATAGAATGTGTTGTTTCTTTTGCCATTGATTTCTACTTTTATTCTATTATGATCAGATAAAATATAAGAAATTATTTAATTTCTTTTGTATTTGTTAAGAATATTTTTATAGTTTAAAGTGTGATCTGTTTTGGAGAAAGTTCCATGGCTGCTGAGAATAATGTGTATTTTGCTACTGTTGGATAGAACGAACGTAGAGATTTGATGAATGCATTTGCTCTGTGGTACAGTTTAACTCTGAAGTTCCTTTGTTGAATTTGTTTAGATGATATATCTGTTGATGGGAGTAGGTTATGAAGTTATTAGTGTTGTTTCTGTATCTACATGTTTTTTTATATCTAGTGGTGTTTTCAAACCAAGAGGAATTCACACAAAATATAATTCACTCTTAAAGAATGAAATTCATCAGTTTTAGTATGTTCACACCATTGTGTAAGCATTACCACTAACTGCAGCGCACTCGCACATCACACTCTCACACTTCTCTCTCTGTCGTCTGTCTCTCTTGTGTTTGTGTTTTTCCTCTGGCACTGTCCACATTTCTTTTGAGGCGGTCTATTATCAGATAGGCCAGGCTGGCTCTTTGGCCCCAGGGATCTACCTATCTTTACTTCCCCAGTGCTAGCACAGTTCCACACTTGGATTGTTTTTTTTAAAATGTGGCTTCCTGGGGATTAAATTTAGGGCCCTGTGCTTGGAAAACACCTTACTGATTGGAAGGAACGATTTCCCTAGCCCCTAGAACTTTTCCATTATCTCTAATCTTCTAACCGTTTAATTTATACTTATTATTTCTGTACAGTTCCCCCATATTAACCAACCACCAGTCCATTTTCTGTTTCTGTGTAGAACAGTAACTATAAATGAAATCATAATATGTGACCTTTTCTAATGGACTCTTTTCTACTTAGCATGATGTTTTCAAGTTTCATCATGCTTTAACAATGCATCACTGCTTCCTCATTGTTGTGGCTGCACAGTACATTGTTAGGCACTCACTTTTTTTCCTTTTAGTGCTGAGAATCTCCCAGCTTCAATATGTAGACAGGCAGTTTGCTGCTAGCTGAGCCCTACCTAGCTCCTTATGACTATCTAGTATTGTGTGTCTGTTAGCTGATGGCCACTGGACGTTTACTCTGGGACTCTTAGGACTATTTCTGCTATTAACATATTTGTACATGTTTTCTTGCAATATATTAAAACCAAGGTTTTAATACTAACAGTTTTAATAATTGGTTTTAATAGTTTAATAGTTGGTTTTAATAACTAACAGTGAGATTTTTGTGTCATATAATTAGCTGTTTGACTTTGAGGAACGGACCTTAACATTTTAAGTATGTGAATGTGATTGTAGTTGGCTCAGAGAAAGTTCTGCCAAATGGAAGATACCATCTATCCTGTTGGTTATTTTGTTTATATTTTAAGAGATTATCTATGTATTTTTGTGTGTCTCTGTATGGATGTGTGCGTGTGTGGAGGCCAAGAGAATCTTAGGTGTCATCCTGACACTCTCTGCCTCTTCCTTTGAGGCAGAATTTTCTTGGCGAGGCCAGAAGCCATCAAACCCTAGTGATCCTCCTGTCTCCTCCCTCAGTGCTGGAGACATGTGCTTGCTGGGATGTCTAGCTTGTTACATGAGTGCAGACATCCAGTCTCCAGTCCTCATTGTAGGGAAGTGTGCTCAGCTGCCCCAGCTCTCTCTCTTGTTTATAATGGTGCTGGAAGCTTTGTCTTTTTACTTCTACTGAGAGTAACTTATTTTGTTCTTTTTCAAGACCAAATTTGTCAAATGTGACTCTTTTGAATGTTTTTCTAAGACTCTGTAATTGTTCACTGTTAGATCCTACTTATGTAAGTTGTGTCCTGAAGACCCAGTTCTGTTAATGAGCTTTCTCCCCCATATGCTTGTGTAAGTCTGCTCTGAGACAGATGACCTGAAACTATTCTTATCCTTAGTGTTGCTTTGGAATAAAGTTCTGAGATGTACTCTTTTATTCTTTGTTCTACAGTTCGGGCACACTGTCGTCTGGAGATGAAAGTAGGCTAGGAATACACTAGTACTATTAGTTTGACCAATTTGCATTTCCAATCAAATAGCAAAGTTCCTCTGCTGATGTTGAAGGTGCTTTGAGTTTTCTACTTTATTAGTTGTGATATCAATTAACAGTAATCTAAAGAGTACAGTTAACCGGGCTAGGAGATGGCTCTGTGGTTAAAGTACTCAGTGAGGACTAGAGTTGGGATCCTAAGAAACCCATGTAAAGGGAGAAGGAGAATCATTTTCTTTAGTGGTGCAGCTACTGGCAAGGTGCCCATGCAGATAAATCTGTAGATAGCCTCACTTGTGAGCAACCATGCTGAAACTCAGTGGGTCACCAAAAACACATATACAAAAGAAAACAATAACAAAAACAAAAAACAAAGCAGAAGGGGCATTAAAGTAGGAGGGGACTGGTTGGGAAGAGTAAGGGGACAGCAGAAGTGAAAAAAGGATAAAAGAATTTAATGGGGAGCATCTTATGTAGGGTTTCTATTGCTGTGAAAAGACACCATGACATGGCAACTCTTAAAGAAAACATTTAACTGGAGTGGATAGCTTACAGTTTCAGAGATTCTCCATGGTGGGAAACATGGCAGCATGCAGGCAGATATAGTGCTGGAGGAGTAGCTGAGAGTCCTGTATCTTACAGGCAACAGGAAATTGACAAACACTGGGCAGTATTCTGAGCATGAGAAACCTTAAAGCCTGCCCGCACAGTGACACACTTCCTCCAACAAAGCCACACCTCCTAATAGTGCCACTCCCAATGAGATTATAGGGGCCAGTTGCACTCAAACTACCACAGGAAGTGTGTGTATATGATAAAAATACATTGTCTACATGTATAATTAATGTATACTAACAAACATTTTAAAATAAAAAAGTTTTAAAAAGCCAGTGAATTGTAAACAAATATTTGGATAGCAGTTACTTCTGGAGGTTGTGAGAGGGATGCATAGAGAATTTAGGTAGCTTTAGAGTGGTAAACTAAGAGATGGTTTATGGACTTAAGTTGAATTTTTAACATTTTATTCATATGTTATTTTGCATGTATTGAATATAGTATGATGGTAATCTTAATCCATAAAATTTACATGACATACTGCTACTGAAAAGAATGCTATGGCAGTATCCTGAAAATGCAAGTCTTTATCTCCTTTGAGATAGCCTTTAGCTAGCATATTATAATTTCTGTATATACTGAACTTCTGAATTATATTAGTTATCTGTGTGACTACAATTCCTATCAGACAGTTTAAGGGGAGAATGGTTTATTCTGTTTCATGATTTCAGAGTGTCATAGTTCATTGTGAGAGGGAAGGCATCATAGGACAGCTCAGTCCATGATAGTAGGAGCACATTGCAGAGACTGTTCACTCCAAAATGGGAAGCAGAGAGACAGCTGGTTCCACAGCCACCCCAGTGTCCCCTAAGAGGCTGTGTGGGATTTTTCAGCTTCTAACCATAACAGTTTCTTTTTCCCTCCTGGAAAGTATTTTTGGGATTGGTGTCTATATCATCCTACTTGAAAATAAAATTCTTGTGAAGCAGAAGAGTCTTTTTCTGTAAAAACTTGTTCTGGACTGGAGAGATGGCTCAGTGGTTAGGAGGGAGCACCTGATGCTCTTGATGAGGACTGGTGTTGGGGGTTTCCAGCACAACAGCCTATAATGTTAGCTCCAGGGAATCCCATCCTCTCTTCCAACCTCCTTGAATACTGCACTCATGCATGCAAAGACACACAAAGTTGAAAAAAATCTTTTAAAATGTTACTTTACCTTTACTTTTCCCCTTGCTTAGTGATTCTCCTCCCGAACAGAGCCTTTCTCCCACCCATATTAATGATGAAAATGTGTACAATAGAGTGCTTTTATCACATATAGCCACACTTTGGCACAGCATTGACACAGCCCCTTTCTGATGTGAGTGCCAAGTCAAGAGAAGTATTTTATAGACATCTATCTCTACTCGTGGTGATGATGTATTCTTTACAATTGGAGAAATGTATTTGCTTTGTTGGGAATGTAGACTCCACTTGTGACAAAACACCAAGGTATACTATTGATCTGAATTGTTAGTTATGCATGGGATGGATGTCTTTGCTTACCTTTAGCTCATATACTTCTGAAGGGGAGACTGGCCAGAGACAGGTTAAAGAAAGGGCCTAGGAATTTGTTTGCTTCCTTACATATGAAGAAAATTCATTATTTCAAATTTTAAGTTATTTATTTATTTGATTACTTATTTATTTATAATCAAACAATGCTAGGGATTGAGCCAAGAGTCTTCCTCATTCTAGGCAAGTGCTCTCTTACGTAGAATTGGGGAAATATATTTTACTGTTTTGGAGCTGGTGAAATTTCAGTGTTAAAAATAACTTCTTTCCTTTTCCTAATGTGTATTTTCTTGTTTGTTTATTTTTTAAAACTGATTTTTACTAGCTTTGGGACCGTCTGGATCACACAATGATTTTACAAGATTTTAGACCGTTTCTAACTAGCAGTCCACTGGACCAAGATAATAGAGCCAATGAGAGGGGTCACCAAACTAACACTGACTTTTGGGGATCAAGTCGGCCTCCAAGGTTGCCAATGACGAGAAGATACAGGTCTCGGGGAAGTACTCGTCCTGACCGGTCGCCAGCTATTGAAGGGTGAGTTGTTGTTTTGAGTTCTTAGGGGTTGTTTCAGTGAAGGACATACTGGCATAATCTAGTCTTTATAAGGTCCTCAAACTTACTTTTGTGAGCAAGATAGAAGTATAGACAGGATGAAAATGAAACTAAATTGAATGTTATATTCAAGTATTATCAGTTAAAGATTGGTGATAAAGTAGAGAGTGATAAATCTAATACACTTCATTAGCATTTTTAGTAATCTCGCAGATTAACACTGAGGGAATTTATCAATATTTTAGAAGAAGCTAGGTTTGGTAGTTCATGCTTATAAGCATTTGGGAGTCTGAGGAGGATCATGAGTTCAAGACCAACCTGGATTAAATATTGTCTCAAAAAAGAATGTGGTGGCACATACTTATATTCCCAGCACAAGGGAGGCAGAGATAGACAGATTTCTATGACTTTTTGGCCAGTCTGGTCTACAGAGTGAGTTCAAAGTAGATAAGTAAGTAGGTAGATAGATGGATGAATGGATGGGTGGGTGGGTGGATGAATGAATGGATGAATGGATAAAAAGAAAAAGTAAAACAAAAAAGTTTGAAAGATACCAAGAGGCATAGGAAGTACATTTCATAACATAACATTGGGGTCCGTGTTAGTTAATTTTCTGTTGTTGTGATAAAATACTACGATCAAAGCAACTTATAAAAGAAAGTATTTAATTGGGCTTATGGTTTCAGAGGGTTAGAGTTCATCATAGCAAGACAGCACAGCAGCAATAGTAGCCATGTTGCCTGGAGTGGCTGAGCTCACATCTTGATCAGAGAAAGGGTATGATGAGCTGAAATCCCAAAGCCTGCTTCCAGTGACACATCTCCTCTAACAAGGTCATACCTCCTATTGCTGCACAAACAGTTCCAACAATTGGGGGCCATTCTCATTCAAACTACTACAATGCAAAGATCAGAATTAAATAGATGACAACAGTGAATTAATATGACATTCCTCTGTCATTCCCTGCTAAAACCAGTTTTCATAGGCTCTTTACATCTACCCAGCAGCCCAGGCTGGCTTTGAACTCCAGTCCTCCTGCCTTAGGCTCCCATTTGTTGGGATTATAGGAGTGTGCCACCAAGCCTGCTTTATATTACATTTTTGTTAAAGGAAAGGGAATTTTTCTTCTACTACCTCATACTCTGTGCTAAGAAAATTCCGTGTCACCACATGCTTTCTGCTCACAGATGTAAAGAAAGCTGGAAGAGTATAGATTTAACTTTTTATCCTCTACTGAGAGGTGTCAAGGTGAATGGTGTTGAGGATGGATCTATGATTAGCCAGCTACAATGTCTGCTAATCAGTGACAGTAAAATAAATGATATGTTTGATTGGGGTGTGATGGCACATACTTGTAACCCCAGTTCTTGGAAGGTGAAGGCAGGAGAATCTGGACTTCAAGGCTAGCCTAAACTATATAATGGCTTTGAGACCAGCCTATACTCCATGAGCCTTTAGCTAAAAATCAAACAAAAACAAAAACAAAAGCAAACTAATTAACAACAAAAAGCATGTGTCAGATGAATTGTACTGTACAGTCAACATTTTTTCAATGCATAGCAATCTTGAGGGTTTTTTATTTTATTTTACTCTCATTGTAGGTGTTGTAAGTTAAGATTTTGGTTCTCTCAAAATGTTTTGTACATTTTGGTCATTTAAATTATTTCTTGGGGTTGGAGTGATGGCTCAGATGTTAAGAGCCCTGACTGTTCTTCCAAAGGTCCTCCTGAGTTCAATTCCCAGCAACCACATGGTGGCTCACAACCATCTGTAATGAGATCTGTTGCCCTCTTCCTGCCTGCAGGCACACATACAGACAGAACACTGTATACATAATAAATAAATAAACCTAAAAAAATTTAAAAAAATAAATTATTTCTTAATGAATTCTTTCCTTTGTATAATCATGATTGTATTTCTTTATTTTTATTTTATGTACATTGGTGTTTTACCTGCATATATATGTCTGTATGAGGGCATCGGATCCCCTGGAAAAGGAGTTACAGCTGTGAGCTGCCATGTGGGTGCTGAGAATTGAACCCAGGTCCTCAGGAAGAACAGCCAGTACTCTTAACCACTGGGCCATCTCTCCAGCCCCGACCCACCTATTTATAATTTTATTTAGAGGTTGTGTTGTGAAATGAACCTGCATGATTTTAGATGTCCAATCATAATTGACTATATAGTCAGTAATAGTTTTTTTTTCCCACTTACTTTTCTTACCAAATAGAGACCATTTCTTGAAATATGATCAGAAAATACCAGATTACTTTCTTAGGGTTATTGAAATAGGGAATGGGCATGGAACCCATTTTTCACTGTTGGGATGCCACAAGTCTACTATAAGGAATCCGTTGTGCATCTCCCAACACACAAATACTTTCTTATAAATAGCCAAGGGGAATTCTAGTTTTTTACTTAGTAAAGATGTTATACTTTCAACTGCTGTCATCTGCCCTCCAGTTATGGATGGAAGGCATTGCTGATGCCAAGGAGAAGAGAGTGGGAGGATGAGGAGGGACATGCTGTATTGACTTGCCGTCTCTAGAACTCATTGCTTATAATTCATCCTGTTAGACTTAAGTTCCAAGAAGAAAGGAACCATTATTCCTGCCATAACATGTTTTGTTTGTTTGTTTGTTTAGGGGAGAATATTGCCATGTCTTGCCTGGAGTATCCTATGTAGCCCAGACTGACCTTTCAATTCTCCTTTCTCACCTCCCTGTTAGTATAGGAGTGAACCACTACACCGTGAAAACTGAACTTTGGAAAAATAATAGGGTATATATTAGGAACTGTATTAGTTACTGTGTACATTTCTGGGATAGAATACTTGACAAAAGCAACATAAGGGAAGAAAGGGGTTTGCTTTGGTTCACAGTTGCAGGGTGCAGTCCATCACAGTGGGAGGTCATGGGGGCAGGAGCCTGAGGTAGCTGGGCAAGCATCTGCAGGCAAGAGGCAGAGGGATGGGTGCTGCTGCTCAGTTCTCTTCTCATTTTTATTCAGTTTATGCCATCTGCCCATGGGATGTACCACCCATGTCCTGGATGGATCTTCCTACCTCAGCTAAATAAACCAAATCTAGAAAATCCCTTACCTAGAGATTTGTTTCCATGGTGAATCTGGATCCTGTCAAATTGACAAGATTAACCCTCTTGGGAACCAAAAGCAAACCTGCTTTAAAAAGAAGCTGATTCACTCTCACTAAAAGCAAGAACACAGGAGTAACTACTGCTAAATACCTTTCAAAAACTAAGAGTCATTGCAGGGTTGGAGACCTGGCTCCACAATTAAGAGCACTGGCTGCTCTTCTAGTGGATCCTGGTTCAATATCCAGTACCCACATGATGGCTTGATTCCGCTGTAACTCCAGGTCAGGGGATCTGATGCCCTCTTCTGGTTTCTATGGACACTGCATGCCCAGACATCAGGCAGGCCACACACCCATATGCATAAAGATAAACAAATTAGAAATAAAAGTTGTGTGGCATTGTGGGCGTAGTCATTGGAATACTTGAACTGGGTATGGAAGATCTTCTGAGATGGTTCCTTCACTTGAGTATTAACAGGAGTCCTTAGTTTCCTCATCATACAGGTCTTTCCATGGAGCTCTTACATGGTCCCCATGACAACTGGCTCTTTTAGAGTAAATGATCCAATAGAGACAGAGGTAGAAGGAAAAAAAAAATTGTGGTAACTTTTTGTATCCATGTAACTTTTTGTAATTTTGCAAAGATATGTCACTTCTGTCATATCTTGTCTGCAAGATGTAAATCACTAAGTCTAACCAAGTTTGAAGGGAGATAAGTACTGAATAATTTGTAGACATATTTGTCCTGTGGTTTTATTATTAGATACTGTCAAAGTTATGTTGATTAGCTTAATGCCCTTGTTAAGAAGGAAATGGGTCCAGAATACCTCTGGGTCAGCATCCTTTGAACCTTTTCTCGTTAGTATCAGAGACCCAAGGAAATGTTTTGAGAGCTACATCATAACCTCAGGTATTTTTCTAATTCACAAAAGTATAGCGTTAATTTTGAAGATGGAAGAACTCACAAAGAGCAGTAATAGACACATACTCCAGGCAGTGGACTGATTTCTGCTGCTGTCTTTGTGTGATGACTAGTTGGAAACAATTGTTGTTTAGGGTGTTGGTTGTTGAACAGTCAGCCATGATTGTTTATAGAATATTTCTGTGTGTTTTATGTCAGTTTTTTCCCTCCTTTAACAGAATAATACAACAGATCTTTGCAGGATTCTTTGCAAATTCTGCAATTCCTGGATCCCCACATCCTTTTTCTTGGTGAGTGATCATTCTTTGTATTATTCTTCTTGAGTAGTACTGTTTTAGATGCTCTCGTTTCTGTGTCATAGAGAAAGGAAAAGCGGCATAGGTGAGTATATGGACGTGCCTGGGATGTTCGACTGCCATTGTTTGCCGAACCCAAACTCACTCAGAACTGACTTTTCCTTGTGGGTGCTCAGGATGGCTGTCCTGCTCTTAAGATACTGTTTAGGTATACCTGGTTCCTTTTCTGTCTTGGTCGAGGTGGAGAATGACATGGTCCCTACCGGGCTTGGTATCTGCTTTGTGAGTTTTCCTTATGGACCACACAGAAAGATTTTGTGCTTTAAGAATTTTCTGAAGTTGAAAACATAACATTCTACTTTCTTTTCTCAAAGTGAGAAAGTTTCTCAAAACAAACCAAAGACACACATAGTTTAGTGTCAGATGACACTTAGGCATGGCAGGAATTACAGACAGTGTCTTCTAAGAACCATCTTTCCTCTAGTTATTTGTAACTTCTAACGTTGCTATAGAAGGGTTTTCTGTTCAGAGGCACCTCAGTCCTTCCCCACATTTATCCCATTTTATTGCCTCTGGTTACTTGAAATGTGATCTAGCTAGAACCTGTGCCTTCATCCAAGGTACTGCACCAACAGCACTAAGAAAGAAGTCTGGCCAAGTCCCTTTGTAAGTGCTGGTCATAATTCACAGGAACTGTTATGGCCACTTCTCTACCAGGAAGTCCTTACTGTGCAGGACACGTGCAGCCTCTTTGAATGAGGGAGGTCTGCTGTAGATTTGGGGCAGCCAAAACACCTTTCTTTCTTTTTTTTTTTTTTTTGGTTTTTCGAGACAGGGTTTCTCTGTGGCTTTAGAGCCTGCACTGGAACTAGCTCTTGTAGACCAGGCTGGTCTCGAACTCACAAAGATCCGCCTGCCTCTGCCTCCCGAGTGCTGGGATTAAAGGCGCTCGGCCAAAACACCTTTCTTAAGGTGAGCTCTTTTTATTCTGGGATGTTATGTGGCATTTTAGATGTCTTCACATTTTGTTCCAATTAGGTAAAATTTATTGAGAATGGAAGCACATCTCTAGATAACCTGTTTGGCCTTTCAAATACAGAGAATTTCTTTGTCTCTCGATTCTAGAGGATTAGTGACTTTTCAGCTCTGAGAGAGCAGTATCCATTGCTAGCTTCTCCCCCCCCCCCCAGTGCTATAAGGCAGAGCCCGGCCACCCCACCTAATCCTGTCTGTCTCATCTCACGTATAGGAGCGGGATGCTGCACTCCAACCCTGGGGACTATGCCTGGGGTCAGACAGGGCTTGATGCCATTGTAACCCAGGTGAGGAGCTGCCTTTTGAGAGGGTGTCTGTTCAGTGTGTCTCATGGTTCCACAGGCTTCCTGCATTCCTTCTGCTACTTTCTGAGATGGCAACCACTCTGCTTTCACTGATATTTTGAGCTTTGGGTTTCTGTGTTTACTAAATGGATGGATGGGCTATGGGTCCAGCCTAGTTTCCATGTTCCTACTAGGCAGCAGGGGATTTCTAGAAGATGATTTTACCTCTAGAGGAAGTAAAGATTTCTCCTGTAACAAAACAATATATTGTAATTTTGTCCTCTTATTTAGTCCTATGAGGAACAGATGCTTCACGGAAAAATAGGGTTTCACATGTTGAAGCAGGGATTTCTGCTAGATGGAGCAAAGTAGAGGAAGGAAGCAGAGACAAGATCTTTCCATGCTGTGTGTAATTGCTTCCACTTGTTTATGTTCATCTTAACTTGACTAGTTTTCATTTCTCTGGGGAGTGCTGAGAATAGAAAGCATGTTGTCTATTTATTAGTCTTCTCATAGACAGTAATATACCTATTTCTTGGCTTTTTGCTGCTTTTCATACTCCCACCCCTTCCTTCTGACCAAATGAAATTTTGAACCAGTTAGCTATTACTTTTTATTAGCTGTATTTTATTTAAGGCATCACAACTCTTGGTATCTGAAATTAGCTTTGTGCCCAAAGCTGAGCTTTTAAGCTAAGAGTCTGTCTTAGAATCTGGGCTTACACTGGTGTTGCTGTGACATTCTGAAGCAGCTGTGTGTCCAGTACCTGGAAGGGGGGCCGGCTTCTTGGAGACCTGCAGAAGTTATGATGAGTGAACATCCTTAATGCTTGCACTGTTTGTTCTCAGCTGCATGGCTCCCTCTTCAGTTACTAAGATAACAAATATTGCTGCTTTTTCTTTTTATAGCTTCTAGGACAGCTAGAAAACACAGGTCCCCCTCCAGCAGATAAGGAAAAGATCACTTCTCTCCCAACAGTGACAGTAACTCAGGAACAAGTTGGTAAGTTATTTTCATATTTATTCTGTCATCCTAGAACATCTGATCTAATATTTAGTGCATTTCTATTCTAAAGCTATGGTTTTCTAACATTCCTGTCTGGCTACTGACTGTGGAGAACCTAGTTAGCATGCCTGCTTTCTAGGTCCCATTAGAAATAAAGAGATATAGTAATTTGTATACAACTTGATTATAATTAGTACAAGAACTTACTTTTGGAAGCAAAACTCAGTAAATTATTTAAAAAGCTCTTGGAAATGGTGTTGGGTTCATGATACCATGGGAGAAGAAGAGGACAGATACAAGGCTAGGGATTTGTTTCCCATGTGAGGTGCCATCAGGCAAATGAAGACAGTGCTCGAAAACTCTTCTCCCTGAAACATCTTGGAACTCCTTTTGCAGTCTGAAGGTCTCCTGCAACAAGCCCCTCCTTTCTCTATCTGGCCAGACTCCCTCTGCTTCTCACATCAGAGTCCAATCCAGAGCTAAGAAGAGCGGTTTATCAGAGAAGGAATGGATCTGGGGGAGAGGGAAAGTGTGGGGGCGACTAGGAGGAGTTGAGGGAGGGGAAACAGGTCAGTATGTAATGTATGAGAGAATTAAAAAAGAGTGGTAGCCGGGCAGTGATGACACACGCCTTTAATCCCAGCACTCGGGAGGCAGAGGCAAGAGGATCTCTGTGAGTTCGAGGCTAACCTGATCTATAGAGAGAGTTATAGGACAGG
Source organism: Dicrostonyx torquatus (assembly GCA_028555095.1). Taxonomy (NCBI): domain Eukaryota; kingdom Metazoa; phylum Chordata; class Mammalia; order Rodentia; family Cricetidae; genus Dicrostonyx; species Dicrostonyx torquatus. The sequence goes on along the minus strand of JAQHUG010000335.1, from coordinate 1,790,832 downwards.
CTTCAAAGCTACACAGAGAAACCTTTTCTCCCTGTCTTGAAACAAAACAAAACAAAAACAAAAAGAGAAAGAAAGAAAAAAAGGAAAAAATAAGAAGGAAAGGAAGAAAGAAACTTTTTCTTTTCTTTTTTTTTTTTTTTTGGGTTTTTTCGAGACAGGGTTTCTCTGTAGCTTTGGAGCCTGCGCTGGAACTAGCTCTTGTAGACCAGGCTGGCCTCGAACTCACAAAGATCCACCTGCCTCTGCCTCCCGAGTGCTGGGATTAAAGGCGTGCGCCACCACCGCCCGGCAGAAAGGGAGCAGTCTTCCTTCAGATGCTTTGATCATCGTTAAGTCCTGAAGCATAGCTCAACCATTAGATACTGTTAAGCAGATTTCTGCGGTTCAGAATTCTGCCCTTAGAACTTTCAATGTAGTAGCCATTTTCTCTGAGGAAAAGTCTTTTGTTGGTTGGTTTGGAGTTCCGAGTGCACTTGTCTCCTCTAGTTCTGTGGCACTATCTCCTGGTACAACCTTTAATTAACAACTTCAGAGGACCCTGGGACACACTGAAGAGAGCACAGTAAGGGGAAGAACAGGAAAAGGTGGTTAAAACACTGAATAGACACCACTAATGTTGCTGAGACGAATCCCTCAGTTATGGAGCATAGGTTGCCACTGTTTTCTAGGCAAAAACTGGCTGACAGATGCTGTCATACATTTGGGAGCATGTTTTCCGTTTTATTTAATAGACAAATAAGTTTCTGTTGTTTTGTTTTGTTTATTGAGGCAGGGTTTCTCTGTGTAGCCCTGTCTTGGCTGTCCTAGAACTCGCTTTTAGACCATGCAGGCCTCGAACTCAGAGTTCCGCCTGCCTCTACTTCCTGAGTGCTGGTATTAAAGCATATGCCACCATCCTCCAGCATCTGCTCATTTTTTTTAGTTTTAAAAATTATATTTATTTTGTATCTTTGTGCACATGTAACACAATGCGTGTGTGGAGTTTAGAGGATAACTTGTGGGAGTTGATTTTCTTTTCCTACCATGTGGGTCCCAGGGATTGCACTTAGGACATCAGACTTGGTGTCAAGCTCCTTTATTCTCTAAGTCACCTCACTGGGACAACTCTGCTAATTCTTCTAATCTGTTATTCTAAGAATTGAGTCTACTATATGATTCCTGTTAGGTCTATTGGAGTTAACCCCATTTGTTATTTTTTTTTTCTTTTGTCTTTTTTTTTTTTAAAGAAAGCAAACTGTAAGCCACAGAGAAACCCTGTCTCGAAAAACAAAAAAAAAAAAAAAAAAGAAAGAAAGAAAGAAAGCAAACTGTCTTTTTCATTTTACACACTAAACCCAGTTCCCACTCCTCCCCTTCTTCCATTCCCTTCACCTCTCTCCCACCATTTTTGTCTACTGCCATTTCTGTTTCCATTCTGAATAAAATTCTTACTTCTTATCTGCGTACCACTTAGCTATAACTCCCTCCCTTAGTGTGTGGGGCACCTTTAATAATGCTCTTCTTGGGTTGTAAGAGGCAGCTTGTTTTGTTTTGTATTTGTTTGTTTTTGAGGTAGACTTTGTAGCACAGGTTAGCCTGGACCTTCTGTGCTCCTTGCTCTCCAGTGCTGGGGTCAGGTCTGCACTATAGGCCTGGCTCTTGGTTGTTTCCTTCCTTTTGCTTGTTGCTTTAACACACACATCTTCCTCCAACAGATACAGGTTTAGAATGTCCAGTATGTAAAGAAGACTACATAGTTGACGAGAAAGTCCGGCAGTTACCCTGCAACCACTTCTTTCACAGCAGCTGCATTGTGCCGTGGTTAGAACTGGTGAGTACAGCTGGCTCTGGGCTGGGACTAGGCAGCTGGCAGGTCACCTTTTGGCTGGAGCGAGGCTGCTGCAGAGGAAAGATGAATTTGCAGTTCAGAGAGCCAAGCAAATCAAATTTTAGCCTCCTTGATTGGCTCCTAGTGTCATGTAGGTTGTTTTGTTCAATTATTATCCGTCTGCAGTGCTTCTAACCAGAGCATAGTGTATTCTAGCAAACAGGCCACGGTGGCATGCCAGCAGGTCTTGTAAATACAGTGTTTCTGAAACATTAAACAGACTGCGGCTGCTCCTGTGGTGTAGCTGGGCAGGGTTGAAGAGTTGTGCTGGAGTTGGGATAGCCTGCAAAGCCTAACACACTTATTCTCTGTCAGATTTAATTTTTATTTTTTAATCATGTTTATATGTATGTGGAGGGAATGGGTTTGTATACATGAGTACAGATGCCCTTGGAGGCAAGAAGAGGGTGTTGAATTCTCTGGAGCTTGGGTTGCAGACAGTGTAGCACATGAGTCCTGGCAACTGAGCTCAGCCCTCTGCAAGAGTAGTGCATGCTTTTAACCACTGAGCTTCGCTCCAGCCCCCTCTCTATCCCTTAAAAAAAAAAAAAGTTTGCTTAGCCCTCATCTAGACTACATGGGGAAATAATTGATAATTACTTTTGTCATAATTCAGATCACTGTTAGTAGTTAATTTTATATGTTGTTATGTGTTAGCTTTTATTAACTTCTTGACTTAGAATTCTGTCCATTCTGCTTAACATTCTATAAGAGAGATATCCTGGTTTGGTGTTGTTCTTATCAACTCCTTATTTATTTATAGTGTTTTGATGGTACTAGAGATTGAACTTAGGACGCCGTGAATGCTAGGCAGGTACCCTTATATCATAATGGGGGCCGTGAAGTGGCATGTGTGGGCATGGGGAGGTCAACCTTAGATGTTGTTTTTTGGGGGTTTTGTTTGTTTGTTTGTTTTGGTTTTTTGTTTGTTTGTTTTTGTTTTTCGAGACAGGGCTTCTCTGCAGCTTTGGAGTCAGTCCTGGAACTAGCGCTTGTAGACCAGGCTGGTCTGCCTGCCTCTGCCTCCCGAGTGCTGGGATTAAAGGCGTGCGCCACCCTGCCCAGCAGATGTTGTTTTCTTAAGAAGTATTCATTTTGATTCTTGAGATGGTGTTTCTGGTTGGTTGACCTGGAACTTGACAGATCAGGCTAGGCTGGCTGACCACAAACCCCAGGGGTCTGTGTTTCTGCCTCTCCAGCAACGGGATTACAGTTATCTGTCACTGGCGTTTATGTGGATTGCATGGAACCCATTACATGGGTTCTGTATTTGTTTGTAAACATTTTACTGACTGAGCCATCTCCCCAGCTTGGTTTTGGGGTTTCTTAAGTATTTGGTATTCCTAGCGTCTAAGGTCATGCTGTTTACATGGACCGATGTCATTTTGTTTCAGCATGACACATGCCCAGTATGTAGGAAGAGCTTAAATGGTGAGGACTCCACTCGGCAAACCCAGAGCTCCGAGGCCTCTGCAAGCAACAGATTTAGCAATGACAACCAGCTACATGACCGATGGACTTTCTGAAACTAAAGACTGCACCTGAACCAGGGCTGCCTGTATTCATCTTCTTATCATAGCTGTAAATTGTTTCAAAACTAAACAAGCAAACAAAGTAGTAGATGGATTTAGGAATCATGTAAGAAACCCCAACCCATAATATTAATGCAATGAGTGTATTTCTCTAAATTTAAGGTTAGGACCTACAGATGGAATTGTATCTACAACCAAATGCCTCTTGTTCCTGAATTCACAGTGATACTTTTTTGAGTGTAAAACTTAATTATGTCAGTTTGCTCCTGCCTGAGTAGAATCAGTTCCTTAAAGTCTAGCTAGGGTTCTGCTGTCATGTTGTCTTGTAATGGATGTCTCTACCTCCTCCTCCAATCTCTGTCCCACCGGTAGTGGACTTTGCAGCAAATACAGAGGAGCCAGAGCCCTATATAAAGTCTTTCTGTCTTAATTGTGCAAGAGGACCTACTCTTGGCCACATTAGCAAGGTAAGAATAACTCAGGAGTCTGAGACTATAATACTTGCCTTGATCTTCAGAGAGCAAACAAGGAAAATTACAGTGGGAAGGAAAAGTGGCCTGTCATCTACACTTTGATTTTCTTATTTTAATTCAGGAAGTGCAGTGTCCCTAAAAAACCAACATGGTATGTCTTAGTCTTGGGTTGGAAGAAATCTGATTTCGGTTCCTTTTTGGCATTAAGTTGGGCGCACATAGTAGACACAGAAGGACAGATGTTGGAAATCCTTACTACTGACCTGTTTTTGATGACCCTCACCTCTTTGTTTACTGTCTTTCATACTCGGGACCTTACAATAATTTTCCTCATAAAAATAGGATTATTTTATTAGTGCTTCTATACCAAGGCACATTTTTGATAATTCATTGTTATTTAGGGATTGGGATTTTATGCTGCCTTGTTTTAGTTTGTAAAGCCCATTTTTCATGTCTCTGTATACTTGGAATCAATCTGATCAATGTAATCATGCCCAAAACAACTTCTCTGGGAAAGGTTGACCTCGCTTTAAGTTCTAACACTGCCCGTACACATGCTCTGTCCATGTTTAAAGCTGAATAAATGGAGATTGGTGAGAAGGGTGTTGAGCTTCAGTGTCTCAGAAGGACATAATGGAGATGCTATTAGCTGTTGGCACCAAAACGGGACCTGAGGTGCGCAGCTGCATTAATAGCAGAACATCAGCACTCATAGTTCAGGGCAGTCAGAACAAGATCACTACAGTTTGATGCGTCTCTTTTTTTGGCTAGGAGCCCTTCCTCAGTTTTTGATGACTTATACTCTGGTTTGGGGGTAAGTGTGTGGGTTAAAGATGTCTTTGTATTTTGTTAGAGGACAAGGAAGTTGGGGAGGGAAAACAAAATAATGAGAGAGTTCCCTGCCTGCTGAACTAATAGCCTGCCTATAAAGGTTGTGGTCAGAGTATGGTTCAAAAACCAGTTTTCATGGTATGAGTCTGTGATCCCAGCTGTTTGAAAGACTGAAGCAGGAGGTTCACAGTTTAAAGGTTTGCTTGGGCTAGACCATTTAGTGAGATTCCATATCAAAATAAAAAAATAAAAAGAGGCTGGGGATATTGATTAGCATAGAGCACTTGCTTGGTATGTATAAAGGATTTATGTTCAGTCCCCAGTTTTTCCAAAATGTGTGCTTCATTGTACACTTGCATCCACATACACATAATTTAAATAGCTTAGAGGAAATGGAAAATGTTTTCTTTTATCCTTTCATGCTATGCCTTCATGTGGGCGTTTCTTTGTGTGTGTGTGTGTGTGTGTGTGTGTGTGTGTGTGAGAGAGAGAGAGAGAGAGAGAGAGAGAGAGAGAGAGAGAGAGAGAGAGAGAGATCTGTTTATTGTGGTGAGGCCATAAAATATAACCTAAAAATACACAATGACTTTGGATTGGGAGGAGAATAAGAGGAAATGAGAATTCTGTATGAATATTTGATCACTAACCTGGAGGAAGCTGTGTTGAAGTTGGAGTAAAACACTTATCCGTTGTCTCAGAACTTACATCTGCTCACAGTGTCCAGAGATGCCAAGACAGGCAGGCAGTTGTGTTTCTAGTTACACTTGGGAAGCTGGAACTAGAAATTCATTTTATGCAATGTGGAAACAAAATGCTAGGCAGTGATCTGTAGTGGCATTTCACTTGTATTTTAATAAATAAAGCTTGCCTGGAGATCAAAGAGTAAAACAGCTGCCCTGGTCAACTTTACAGAACAGGTAGTGGTGACACACACCTTTAATCCCAGTAGCCACAGTAGTTTCCCATTAAAAACTGGGCAGTAGTGAGTGCACACCTTTAATCCCAGCACAAGAGAGGAATATAAGATGAGGGGAGACAGCTCTCAGTCCGTTTCATTCTGATATTCTTGAAGGCAGGATCACCTGTTTGGACTGCGGTAGAGGTAAGAGCCAGTGACTAGCTGTTCTGCTTTTCTGATCTTCAGGCTTTAGTTATTAAAATACAAATGAAATATCACTACAGGGGACAGCCTGTCTGATGCATAGCATAGCACATAGACCACATATTTTCGTTTCTTTGTGGTCTCTGGGAGGACATAAGATATTTCGTGGTTTCCCAGACTTGTCCCACTCAATTTTTATTTTTCCTATAATAGTTGGCACCTCACACATTTGAGTTAGTTTATGCTAAAGAATTAGAGTTCTTCAGACAAACAGAACCAATTGGCTGATATAGAAAGAGATTTGCCATAAGAAATTGGCTTGTGCAATGATGATAGCTTAGCAGTTTTAGGGTCTTCAGTGTGAAATCCAGGAGAGCAGTGTGTTCACCTCTAGTCAAGTCTGACGCCTGCACACCAGAAAGCCAGCCCTGTATGATCTAGTATGAAAGCCTGCAGGCCCGAGGTGGGAGCTGATGAATTCCAGCCCTGCTGACAGGGAGGGGAGAGGCAGATCTTCCAGTTCAGACATTTGGACAACAGGAGTTAAAGCACCCCAAACTTGAGAGAGAACAGCCTTTTTTAATTCGGGTTCTCAATTATTTGGGCTTCAGAATAATATGCTGCTATTTATCCAACTGAGTCAAATGTTTATTTTATTCAAAAACACCTTCACATAACACTAAAAGTCATGTCTGACTGAATGTCTGGGCTCCTGCAGCCAACTCAGAGTGCCACTTAGACTTAACTGTCACAAGGAGGGAACACAGGAGTGGCATGGAGTGCTTTTCATGCCACATAAGCAAAACTTAATTTCTGGTAAATAAATGTCTACATTGTCTTAGAGACCATAGTGGGATGGCATATATCTTGACATAGTTTAACCTAGAAATAAGGGCTGCCTCCCATTCTAGAAGAGAAGGGAATAACATTTTATATCTTTGAACACCATAATGTGAGCTGGGATTAAAAGCGTATTTTCATAATGCTTTCCCCTTAAATGTGGAACAGCTTAGATACGGTGCCCACTTCAGAGGGCTAGTAGTATCTTAGTTTCCTTTCTGTTGCTGTGATAAAGCAATTTAGGGGAGGAACAGTTTGTTTGGCTTGCATTTCAGCTTGCAGTCAGTATGGGGAGGTCAAGGCAGGGCTTAAAGCAGCTAGTCGCATCCTTAGTTGAGTGGAGAGAGAATGTAAACGTGCATGCCTGCTTATCCAGTTCTCTTCACCCCCGCTTCACTCTTCAGGTCAGTGTCTAGTCCAAGAAACATGGCATTGATGTGCAGGATGGGTCTTCTCACCTCAATCAAGAAATTAAAAAAAGATTCCTTACAGGAGTGTCCACATGCCAACTTAATCTAGGCAGTCCCTCTCTGAGATTTTCTCAGGTGACTCTAGGTTGTGAAGAGTTGACAGTTCAGAATGAAGCGTCACGAGACTGTTACATTAATATTAAATGCCTTACCCTTTGAAGTCTATGCAGAACTCAGCAGATTTTTCCTTATTATGATTTTACCTGCCACACATGGATAAAAATACATATTTCTCTATATTTGAAAACAGAATTTTTTTTTTGAGACAGGGTTTCTCCATAGTTTTGGAGTCTGTACTGGAATTGGCTCTTTATAGTCCAGGCTGACCTTGAATTCACAGAGATCTCCCCCTGCCTCTGCCTCCTGAGTGCTGAGATTAAAGGTGTGTTCCACCACCGCCTAGCTTGTGTACAGATTATTTTAACTGCTGATTTGAAACAGTTATTTATACGGTCGGAGCATGATAGACTTGAAAGATACAGTCTAGAGCCTTGCTGCCCTCGCAAGGACTACTTACCCTCCATATTTTAGACAGTTTAGGCAGATCCATTTTTATACTGATTAGTGTCCTAATGCCCTGACAAAACACTGTGATCAATGCAACTTATAAAAGAAAGCATTTAATTTGGGGCTTATGGTTCCATAGAGAGTTCATCACTGTGGGTATCATGGCAGCAAGCAGCAGATGTGGCACTGGGGCAGTAGCTGAGAGCTTATGCCCCTATCCAAAAGGAGGAGTCACAGGGCCAGCTGGGAATGTTGGGGTTTTGAAACCTCAAAGCCCACCCCCAGTAACACTCACTTTCGACAAGGCCATATTTCTCAATCCTCTCTGAAAGTTCCACCAACTGAGGACCAAGAATTCAGATTTATGAGCCTACGGAGACTGTTCTCATTCAAACCACCATAGTTAGTTTGGCCAGGAGGAGTTGGGAGGAGTTGTGGAGTGCAGAGAAATGGACACTTAATTTTATTTTCCAAGTCTTAAAAGTGTCGGGGCTTAGGAGCTGCAAGGAAGGAAAAAGAATGACATGGTTTTTAAGATTAATTTCTCCCAGAGTTCCTATTTCCAATCCTTTGAAACGTTGAGACTCCGGGATGAGATGCCTCTGTTGCTGTTTGTAACTTTTTTGACCCTTTCCTTATAATAATGGCTTAATTTATCAGAAAAAGTAATTCCTAGGCTGGAGAGATGGCTTAGGGTTAAGACCTCATATGCTCTGTCCCTGTGGAAGAATGACAGTAAATTTGTGAAGCATTCCATATTTTTAAGGGAAGCACACATCTGCGTACACTCATGTGCACACACACACACCAGCAACAGAAGAAACAACAACAAAATAACATGAACCAAGAATCACTATCAATGGTCTCAATTATCCAATAAAAAGACACAGACTAGCCCAATGGTGGTAAATACTACACAGAGAGAGAAACTCTGTCTCGAAAAACAAAAAAATAAATAAAAAAAATAAAAACAAGCAAAAAAAAAAAGGACAGATTATTAGGAAGGATGCGAAAACAGGATTCATCCCCCTGCTGTATCCAGGAAACAAACATACCACAACATCAAGGATAGATATGACCTCAGAGGAAAGGGTTAGAAAAGATATTCTAAACAAATGGACCCAAGAAGCAAGTTGGTGTAGCCAATTTAATATCTAACAAAATAGACTTCAAGCCAAAATTAATCAAAAGAGATAGAAAAGGACACTAATTTATGCATCAAAGAAAAAATCCACCAAGATGACCCTTCAATTCATGGAAACAGAACAAATTTCTTCTTAATGAAATATGGATCAAGACAGAAATAAAGAAATTAAAGACTTGCTAGAATTCAGTGAAAACAAATACTAAGCTTACCCAAACTTAGGGACTCAATATTGGTGCTGCCAGAGGAAGGTTGATAGCACTAAATGCCTATATTGAAAAGTTGTAGAGATCTCATACTAGCCACTTACCCAAGAGTAGTAGATGACCAGAAATAATCACACTCAATCAATAAACTAGAAGCAAAGAACAACCAATGAAACAAGAAAATAAGATAGACAAACCCTTATCCAAACTAAAAGAGAATATTCACAGTGACAAAATCAGAAATGAAAAGGGGGTATAATACACCAAAGAAATCCAGAGAATCATAAAGACATACTTTAAAAACCAATATTTCACAAAATGGAAAAAAATCTAAAAGAAATGGATAATTTTCTTGATACCAGTTACCAAAATTTAATCAGTAGCAGATAAGCCTATAGACCTATAACCCTCAGTGAAATAGATACAGTCATTAAAACTCTCCAAGCCGTGCCCCCCCAAGAAAGCCCAGGCCTTTTTGTTGTTTTTGTTTATTTATTTATTTATTTATTTATTTATTTATTTATTTATTTATTAGGTATACAGGATTCTGTCTGTGTGTATGCCTGCAAGCCAGAAGAGGGCACCAGACCCCATTATAGATGGTTGTGAGCCACCATGTGGTTGCTGGGAATTGAACTCAGGACCTTTGGAAGAGCAGGCAGTGCTCT
>JAQHUG010000335.1:1694820-1780988 GCA_028555095.1 Dicrostonyx torquatus | reverse complement strand
CTGGAACTAGCTCTTGTAGACCAGTCTGGTCTCGAACTCACAGAGATCCGCCTGCCTCTGCCTCCCGGAGTGCTGGGATTAAAGGCATGCGCCACCACCTCCCGGCTTGTTTTGTTTTTCTAGACAGGGTTTTTCTGTGTATCTCTGGCTGTCCTGAAACTCACTCTGTAGACCAGGCTGGCCTCGAACTCAGAGATCCTCCTGCCTCTGCCTTCCTGAGTGCTGGGATTAAAGGCATGCACCACCACTGTGTGGCTAAGACCGGGCTTTTTTTTAGTGTAGGTTTTAGTGCAGAATTCTACCAGACTTTCAAAGAAGAGTTAATGCCAATACTCCTCAATTTATTCCACAAAATAGGAACAGAAGGAACATTGCCTTGTTCATTTTATGAGGCCAGTTTACCTAAACCATGTAAAGACCCAACAAAGAGAATTTACAGAACAATTTCCCTTATGAACACAGATACAAAAATACTCAATAAAATACTTGCAAACCAAATCCAAGAACACATTAAAAATCCACCATGATCAAGTAGGCTTCATCCCAGAGGTGCAAAGATGGTTCAACATATGTAAATCAACAAATTTGATTCACCATATAAACTAAGTTAAAAAAAAAACCCACATGATCCATCCATCTCATTAGATACAGAATTTTTTTTTTTGACAAAATACAACGTCCCTTCTTGATAGAAGTTCTGGAGAGATTAGGGATATGAGGGCCATGCCTAAACATGATAATGACAATTTACAGCAAGCCTATAGATACCAAATTAAATGAGAAAATCAAAACAATAAAATCAGAAACAAGACAAGATTGTCCATGTTCTCCATGTCTATTCAGCTAGAGCAATGACAACTAAAGGAGATCAAGGTGAACAAATTGGAAAGGGAGAAGTCAAAATATCTTTATTTGCAGGTGATATGATAGTATACATAAGTGACCCTAAAAATTCCTACAGCTGATAAGTATTCTCAGCAAAATAGCTGGATGCAAGATTAACTAAAAAATAAATAACATTAAAAACTCAGTAGCCCTCCTGTATACAAATGACAAATGTACTGAGAAGGAATCACAATATCCTCAAATAATACAAAATATCTTGAGGTAACTCTAGCCAAGCAAGTGAAGGACATGTATGATAAAAACTTCAAGTCTTTGAAGAAAGAAATTGATGAAGATATCAGAATATGAAAAGATCTCCCATGCTCATAGATTAACATAGTAAAACTGACATCCTACCGAAAGCAATCTACAGAGTCAATGCAATCCCCATCAAAATTCCAACATAATTCTTTATAGACTTTGACAGTAAAATTCTAAACATATAGAAAAACAAAAACCCAGGGTACCTAAGACAATCCTGAACAATAAAAGAACTGCTGGAAGTCACCATAATTCCCTATTTCAAGTTATGCTACAGAGCTACAGCAATAAAAACAGCAAGATATTGGAATTAAAAACAGGCACATTGGGGGCTGGAGAGATGGCTCAGCGGTTAAGAGCATTGCCTGCTCTTCCAAAGGTCCTGAGTTCAATTCCCAGCAACCACATGGTGGCTCACAACCATCTGTAATGAGGTCTGGCGCCCTCTTCTGGCCTGAGGGCATACACACAGACAGAATATTGTAAACATAATAAATAAACAAAAAAATAATGCTCCGTCTGAACATTAAAAAAAAAAAACCCAGACACATTGATCAGAAGAATCGAAGGCCAGACATAAATCCACACTCCTATTAACACCTGATTTTGATAAGGAAGCTAGAAATGTACACACTGGAAAAAAGACAGCATCTTCAATAATTTGATGTTGATCAAAGTGGATGTTTGCGTATAGAAGAATGCAAATAGATTCATATCTATCACCCTGCACAAAACTAAAGTCCAAGTGGATCAAAGACCTCAATATAAACCAGCCACACTGAACTAAATAGAAAGTGGGGGAATAGCCTTGAGATCATTGGCACAGGAGATGACTTCCTGAGCAGAACACTGATAGTGTTGGCACTAAGCTCAACAGTTAACAAATAGGACTTCATAAAACTGAGAAGCTTCTGTAAAGGAAAGGACACTGTTAATTGGACAAAGCAGAAGCCTACAGAATGGGAAAATTTTTTTTAACCAACTTCACATTCAATAGAGGATTAATATCCAAAATATATAAAGAACTCAACTAACCAGATATCAGAAAAACAAATAATTCAATTTAAAAATAGGGTACATCTAAACAGATTCTCAACAGAGGAAACTTAAATGGCTGAGAAACACTTAAAGCAATGTTCATTATCCTTAGCCATCAGAGAAATATAAATCAAAACGACTTTGAGATTCTATCTTACACCCATCAGAGTGGCTAAGATCAATAAAACAAGTGACAGCTCATGTTGGCCAGGATGTGGAGTAAAGGGAACACTCATCCATTGCTGGTGGGAGTGCAAACTTGTACAGCCACCATGGAAATCAATATGGTGATTCCTTAGACTAGGTTGGGAATCAATCCACCTCAAAATCCAGCTATACCACTCTTGGGCATATGCCGAAAGGATGCTCTGCCATACTACAAGGATACTTGCTCCACCACATTCATTATGGTTTTATTCATAATAGCCAGGAACTGGAAACAGCCTAGATGTCCCTCAACAGAAGAATGGATTTTTTAAAATGTGGTACATTTGCACAATATTACTCAACTATTTTTTTTAATTTACATCATGAAATTTGTAAGCAAATAGATGGACCTAGAAAAAAAAATCATACTAAGTGAGGTAACTCAGACCCAGAAAGTTAATTAGTGTATATATTCACTTACAAGTGGATATCAGCCATTATGTAAATGGTAACCAAGCTACAATCTGTAGACCCAGAGAGGTTAGATAAAGGGGGATACATAGGTCTCTGAGAGGAGGAAGTAGAATAGATCTTACTGGTGGACTGGGGGCAAGTGGGAATGGGAGTGGGGGAGTAGGATCAGGTGATGGGGAGATAGGGTGGAGAGAATGTACAGAGATGGCTGGAAATGGGGGGGCATTTGAGGAGTAGTGTGGAAACCCAGGGCAGTGGAAACTTCTTGGAATGTATGAAGGTGTCCTAGTGAGGACTGCTAGCAGTGTGGGATATGGAGTCTCAACTGGCTATCTCTTGTTGCCAGGCAAGGTTCCCAGTGGCAGGACTGGGATACATTCAGTTGACTTTTTGGTCAAGGGGACCCCATGAAAATTCCTAAATAAACTAGGCTGTTGTTAAGACAAAGGGTTGCTCTCTGAAAACTGACAGCAGGGGCCCCATTGCTGAGGACAATAACTACACAACTCAGTGAACATTGAAAAGTCAAGCTGGTACCTACATGGAACCTTCATCCCTATGTTTGAGTCTCTTTGGTTTGGGAAAGTACTCTGCAGGCTACCAAATGGGAAACATTGGCACCAACCCAGTCACAACACCTTTAACCTACAGTCTGTCCTGCTTGCAAAATATGCTAGGGCAATGGAGGCACAGAGCTTCTGGAAGTAGTCAACCAGTGTCTGATATGACTTAAGCAAGAGGGAACTCATGCCTGACACTGCTTGGGTAACCAAGAACCAGAGACTAGATAGCCTAGGGTAAAACAAACACTACTGGTGAAGAAGAAGGAGGAGGAGGAGAAAGAAGAAGAAGAATAACAACAACAACAACAATAACAACAACAACTAGGTGGGGAAAGCTAGGCTGAATACTGGGAGAAAGAAGGCAGAGTTAGGAGAAGCCATGTAGTCCCACCCGAGACAGTGGCTGGAACTTTACCCGGTAAGCCACAGCCACGTGGCGATACATAGATTAATGGAGATGGGTTAATCTAAGATATGAGTTAGCCAGAATATGCTTAAGCTATTGACCAAACAGTATTGCAAATAATATGGCTCTGTGTGATTATTTCGGGGCTGAGCAGTTGGGAACAAACAAGTTAAGAGTCCTACAACAGGACTCCTAACCATGAGACTCAGACGCTAGTGACTGCTCTTGGGACTCTTTCTTCTCTTGGGTTGCTGTGTCCAACTTTAATATGATAGTTTTTGCTTCATCTTATTACATTCTATGTTGTCATGTTCTGCTGTTGTTTCTTGGAAGCCTGTTCTTTTCTAATGAGAGACAGAAAGGAGGGGAGGTGGGGAGGAACTGGAAGGAGTGGAGGGAGGGGAAACTATAATCAGGATATACTGTATGAGAAAAGAATCTACTTTGCCAAGCAGTGGTGGCACACACCTTTGATCCCAGAGGTAGAGGCAGGTGGATCTCTGTGAGTTTGAGGCCAGCCTGATCTACAAGGCTAGTTCTGGGACAGCCAAAGGCTACACAAAGAAATCCTGTCTCAAAAAGTAAACAAACATAAAGAATGAAAGAAAGAAAAGAACAGAAAAAAGAAAAGAATATCTCATGCTCTTGCCGAGGACTTGAATTCAGTTCCTGGCACCCAAGTCAAGTGGCTCACGGCTGCCCATTGCTGCAGCTCCAGGGTATGCTGTGACCTCTTCTGGCCTCCTCAGACACCCACATGCATATAGCAAATACCTACAAAGATGCACATATACATGCAATTAAAAAGAATGACTGTAGATTAAATACCTTCCTTATCTCAATATAAATTTATCAACGGTTGGTATGTGACAGTTTTGTAACTGTTTTTTAACAGTTCTCTGGTAATCCAATAGTTGATTCTCAAGTTAGGAGATTTAAAGGAAGAATTCGGTTTTTCCTTTGTTTGCTTTCTTGAGACAGGGTCTCTCTACATAGCCCTGGCTGTCCTGGAATTCACTATGTAAACCAAAATGGCCTCAAAATCACAGAGATTGACCTGCCTATCTCTCGCCCGCCTGGCGCTGGGATTAAAGGTGTGTACCCCCCTGTCCCTCTTTCTTTCCTCCATTCTTCCTTCCTTCTCTCTGTGTGTGTATATCTAGATAATATATACACTCTCAGACACATGTATATACAGATTGCACCTTGGAGGAAGAAAAGACATGGTGCCCACCGAGTCAGGAGGCAGAGGGGAGATTGGAATCTCGCATTCTGCTTCTCTCATGTACAAACAGGTCCCGTTTCCCCAGGATTTCTCTCTTACAGGACACTCGGCTTGGATAGGTAGGTACCTCATTACATGGTCAATGGCAGAGATCCGCTTGAAGTAGAACTTTGTCATCTCCAAGGGTCAAGAACAAATGACTTAAGGATGTTTATTATATAGTACTCATATATTATAATCAGTTGAACTCACATTTATGTGTGTGTGTGTTGGGGGAGGGAGGGAAGGCTTCATGTTGTAACCGAGCACAACCTTGGGTTTCTGAATCCCTTCAGTGTGGGATTATATGAGTGTGCCACCATGCCCAATTTATGTGTTGCTGGGGTTGGAACCCAGGACTTCATAAATGCTGGAAAGCACTCTACTGGGATGTCCCGCGCAACCGTCTCGCCAGCAAGAACAACGCGGCACACAAGGATCCTTCTGCAGTACGCTTTAATGCTCTTGAGAGGGAGAGCATAAGCTTCCAGAGCGGAGACCCAGAGGCGGGGGAACCCTTCCCTTAAATAGAGGCTTCTCCTCGCCTAGGACATGTCAGCCCCTGGTTGGCTGCAACCCATCGCACGAGATGACGCCACGGGAGAGGCAGAGCACAAGGAATGGAAAATCCCTTCGCGTCTGCGCAGCAAGCTTGTTTACCGCTTGGGAACACAGGATGTCAGCGCCATTTTGTAATGGCGAATAGTGAGTGTGGCTCCTCACACTGGGAGCCATGCCTCCAGTCCCAGTAACCTTGGTTAGTGTGAGAACGTGCCAGACTCTACTGCCTCAGCCTCCAGGGCTAGGAATACTGGTGTGCATTTCCACACTTGGCTTGGTTATTAATTTTCATATTAGTTTTATTTGTGTGTCTATATGTATTTATGGTTTGAGGGGAATGAGGAATTGAACCAAGAACATCAAGTGCTCTAAGAGCATACATTAAAACTAAGCTTCAGTTGCACACTACTCCCCCCCTTTCTTTTTGTCACAGGGTCATGCTCTATAGTCCAGGCTGGCCTTGAACTCACCATCCTCGTGCCACAGCCTCCCAAGGGCTGGGACTATAGGTGTACCATACCAGAGTTAATACTATTGATAAATGTTTGGTAGCACATTGAATCTCCTGTGACCTCTTGCATACTTCAGTTTCTGTCTGGCTACAAGTACTATTCCTCAAGGAGAACAAGATTACTCAAGAAAAGCTTAGTCTATCTCGTCTAAATTGCACCAAAGGGGCTTAGGAGTGAGGGAAGCTTCAGAGTTGTCTGCTAAGCTGCTGTGAGACTCACTGACATCAGTGAAGGAAGCAGACTATAGAAGCAGGGTTTGTATAATAGATACTTAAATATTAAGGGCAAAACCTTTTCCTCTGTGGTAAAGAAATGGGAAGATAAACATGCTTGTGATGGCTATTTATTTATTTATTTATTTTGATACAGGGTTTCTCTGTAGCTTTGGAGCCTGCCCTGGAACTCACTCTGTAAACCAGACTGGCCTCAAACTTCACAGAGATCCACTTGCCTCTGCCTCCCAAGTACTGGGATTAAAGGTGTATACCACCACTGCCCGGCTTTTTGATGGCTATTCTTGGTTGTCAACTTGCCAACATCTGGAATGAACTAAAATCTGAAACTGAAGGACACACTGTTGGAGGAGGCCGCTTGTTCTTCCTGGCTGCCCGGCTAGCTTAGACCCGAAATAATCACACAGAAACCATATTATTTAAATCACTGCTTGGCCCATTAGCTCTAGCTTCTCATTGGCTAACTCTTACATATTAATTTAACCCATCTCCATTAATCTGTGTATCACCATGAGGTCGTGGCCTACCAGCAAAGTTCCAGCACATCTGTCTCTAGGGGCTCCATGGCATCTCCCTGACTCCACCCTCCTTTCTCCCAGTGTACAGCCTAGCTTTCCCGGCCTCGTTCTGTTCTGCCCTGCCATAGGCTCAGAGCAGTTCTTTATTAATTAACCAATAAAAGCAACACAAAGACAGAAGGACTCCCACACCAGCACACCAGTGAGGGATTTGTCTTAATTAAACCATTTGATGTGGGAAGACCCATCTTTAATCTGGATCTTTTGATGTGGGAAGATCCACATTTAATCTGGGCCACGCCTTCTGGTGGCAGCCTCTACAAAGGACATGGAAGAAAGAAGCTTCTGCCCTTTGCCTGCTTGCCTTTACTCTTGATGGCAAGTTCATTCTCACTTGCCATCAAGTGAAAAAGTTGCACCTACTTCTTCAGGATCCCAGCAAATACTGAAGACAAGCTGAGACATCCAACCTAGTAGACTGTGCAACTACTAGATCCTTGGCCCTTCTGTTGGACAGCCATTACTGGACTAGCCGGGCCTCAGCCTGTGCGCTACTCTAATTGTATATGTACATACAGTGTATTATATGAATATATATGAATCATTATACATTATTTATATGAATATATATGTGTATATATTTATTCAAGATGAATATAGGGTTGTGGGATTAATGAAGATTTGAAAGTTGCTCTAAGAGACTGCTCTTAGTCACCAAAGCGAATCTCTGAAGTTCTCTGAATGGAGCTGGGGAAAGAGTTAATGGAATGGTGTCATTCCTGTGGGAGGAAATTCCGGCTGGTACTAATGTCCTTGTCTGGGCACACAGGTGACACTGTCCTAGGGAGTTCTAATGGAAATCAGAATACAGTGTGCATGACTAGGGGCGTGTACCAGGACCAAGTATAGCTCTTAACTGAGCTAGAAGATGTCTCAGACAAGAGGAACTGTAGACACTCAAGTTTGAGATCTTTTTTTTTCTTTTTTTGCGTTTGCTTTGTGACAAAATTAGATGGTGTCCACATAAACAAAGTATCTGTTGTAGCTTTTTCTTCTCACTGAGCTCCTGGCTGTGACTTGTGGTGGCTATTTTTCTAATTAGAAGTACAGCTGTTTTTGTTTGGTTTGGTTTTGAGACAGGGTTTCTCTGTGTAGCCCTGGCTGTCCTGGAACTCGCTCTGTAGACCAGGCTGGCCTCGAACTCACAAGATTCACCTGCTTCTGCCTCCCAAGTGCTGGGATTAAAGGCATGTGCCACCATGGCCCAATTAGAAGTACAGTTTTCTTTTATAATTTATTTATTATTTTTATTTGTGTTGGTGTTTTGCCTGCCTGTATGTCTGTGCGAGGGTGTCAGAGCCTGGAGTTACAGACAGCTGTTAGCACTTGCACAAGCCTGGCCACCTGAGTTTGATCTCCAGCCCTCATAGAGGAAGGAGAGAACCAGCTCCCAGGAGTTGTTCTCTGACCTCTGCGTGTTCAGTGTGCACGCATACATGCATCATATACACGTATAAAGTTAGAACTTGCTTATTTTCCTGTGTTGCAGGGGAGATGAACCATTATTCTGTGGTATAAAACATATCTGGTATTTAAGGCCAGCACACCAGCCACACTTGTAAAATGTTTTCTTTCTTGGCACTGGTAATAAGGAAGGAAGATCCAGAAGTATGCCAAACACTCTGCCAGATCCCTGGAATGATTTTTATTTATTGGAGTCAGAGCACGGCACTTTTGTGGAGGTCAGAGGACAGTTTGGGGGAGTCAGTTCTCTCTTTCCACCATGTGGGTAAAGGTTTGAGCTGAAGCTGACAGGTAAGCTCCTGTTCTTGGCTGAGCCATCTTGCTGGCCCTCCAGATTCTTGGTCTTCTTGGCATCTGTTCCCTGTACTGTTCTTCCCATGTGTGTTATCACGTTGTCAAATTTATCTTGCTGTACCTTCTTTTGAAGATTTTTTTTGTCACAAGGTTTATAAAGCTGTCAAAAGAAAATGAATGGTTTGTATCACTACCTCCCAACTTAGAATAACTGAGAAACAGAACACCTGATTTGAGACATCTCTCCCATCCTGAGGTGGCTGTTTGATAGGCTCTCGTGATTAGCAAGGGAATGGGGAAATGTGTGAATAGAGAATCTGGGCTGTGTGGGCGGCTCAGGGATCAGGACACTCATTCACTTTAACATGGAGGAAAAAGCATTAGAACTTGTTCTCCATGATATCACTAAGGCCCCCAGAAACGTGTGCGTTTTTCTGCTGTATGCTGCCTCTTCCCTCTTTCTACTAAGGCTTGTATTGAAGGAAGAGGAAGAGAAGGAAAAGCTAGACATGGCTATTCACACCTGTAATCCCAGTGATTTGACTCCTGGGGTAGGACTGAGTTGGAAACCAGTCTGGGCTGCATGAGGAGGCCATGTCCCAGTCTCACTCACACAGCTTCCTAAGTAGCATATGATTTAGTTTTGCTTTTTTGTGTGTACTTCAAAGGTCCTTGAGTGCAGGAGAAAATAAATAATTGACTGTAAGGCTTTGTTCTTGACTAGAGAAGGGAACTGGGAGCAGAGACCTTGCTGTTCTGGGGTGACTCTGGAGTCAGGTAGTGGCGATAGTGCAAAGTGAACCCCGTTTCCCTTGAGTGTATACTCAAAGTGTGCCTAAAGAAACAGCATTTGTTAACAAGAATATAGCTTAACCCACTAGGGAAATTTGTGTTTAGTAAGAGTAAATGGCCGGACTTCTCCATCCTCATGTGCCCTGTGAAGAAGCTGGCCCCTTTGACTGCCAAGGACAGTCAAAATCTCATATCATTATTTGTTATGCAAAATACTAGTGGAAAATTCTTAAATGTCTCAGCCTTTTAATACTCAATATGGTCATCATCTTTGTGGAGGAACTGTGTTCAAATCCCACTTCAGGCCGGCCCTGTCTCCTGCTTTGTTCATCTTTGTGTGATAACTAGAGACCTGTGGCTTGTACTGGCATTGCTGTGTTCAATGAGTGAGTGGGGGCAGCTGTGTTTCTTGTCTCCCACAGGCCTTTCCTAAGAGGCCCGACCTCTTACCCAGAGGGAAGTCCGATTTGTGTGTCTCCATGTAGCTACAGTATGAGGACTTTAGTAACTTCAAGCCGGTTTGACCCACATACTGGTTTGCACTCTTCTGTAGATGGCCAGGGCTTGCTGCCTAGGAAGTAATTAAGCTGGCAAGGATACAAACTCACAGCTTGGAGCGCTGAAATCTCTTCTGAACATACCTTGAAGAGCCACCAGGATGGTGACCAGCATCCCGCAGGCCTTTACTTGCAGGAAGTCTGAACTGGGAGTGCTGTCAATATGGTCCTGCCTTTGTCTCGATCTTATCTCAGTGTGGTTTGCTGTTCCAGGTTCAAAAGAGAATCATGCATCAGGAGAGGGAGTCAGAGGTCAGGACTTCCTTTTGTTGCATTTCCCACGTGATCTCAAAGAATGCCTGGCAGCACAGTTCACTTCCTGAATAAACAGTTTTGATGTCTGCGGGCTTAAGCTGAGCAAATAAATGCAGACCCTAGCCTTCAGGGGGACAGAGACAAGTCCTCGGAGGAGCTCTAGAGTTTCAATGCGAAGGGAAAACAGCTCACCTTGGACTTGGGTTTCCTCAATTGTATTCATTATAAACAGTCTTCTATAATAGAGTAATTTAGCATAAGTTAAAATTTTGGGCAGAGCCAGTGGACCTCTGTGAGTTCAAGGCCAGTCTGGTCTACAGGCTCCAAAGCTATAATATAAGAAACCTTGTCTCAAAAAAAAACAAAATAAATAAATAAATAAATAAATAAATAAGAACCTTGGGCTTTGAATAGAGTTGGAGCGTCTGTCGCCCAGAACATGTTGTCACAGGACAACAACAGCACCTCCTGAAAGTCTGTGGAGACGAATACCAGCACAATGCTTGGTACATGCGATGCACTCAGTACACAGTGGGCACTGTTCATTAGTGCTGCCTGTTACCTTCCAGAAGGAACCTTATTTCCAAAGCTGGTGATCATATGTGCTGAGTGCCTACATAGCCTTCCCTGTCACCTCAAGTAGAAACGGGGGTGGGGGTGCATTAGGAAACTGTGAACACCGGGTTATAAGGAGCAAGGACTGTTGCACCCCATTCTTTTGTCCAGCACTTGGCATTGTGCTCAGGATGCACAGTGGGTATTCATCAAATGAATGAAGAGGGGGCAGGAGAACAGCCACTTCTGCAGTTTCACTGGAGCAGAGTGGCTAGATAAATACAGTGAAATTGCCTGGAGCAGTGGTTCTCAGCCTTCCTAATGCTGCGACCCTTCAATACAGTGCCTCATGCTGTGGTGACCTCCAACAGTAAGATTATTTCACTGCTACTTCACAGCTGTAACTTTGTTACTGTTATGAATTGTAATGTAAATATCTGATATGCAGGATATTGACCCCCAAAGGGGTTGTGACCCACGGGTTGAGAACTGATGAACTAGCGCCTCATATAAGCTAACATGATTTAGACATTGTAGACACTGAGAAGCCTTTAATTCTCTGTGTGACGGACGGCATAAAACATACAAGCTAACTTTCTTTCTTTCTTTTTTTTTTTTTTTTCGAGACAGGGTTTCTCTGTAGCTTTGGAGCCTGTCCTGGAACTAGCTCTTGTAGACCAGGCTGGCCTCAAATTCACAAGCTAACTTTCTACTTAAGTCTGTGGCAATCTCAAGTGAGTTGGGACAATACAGGGTTGGTGGCCCTGTAGCAAGTGTGAAAGAGGAAGTATTGGCAATCTCAAGGGCCTCACTTGTTAAAGTTGAGAGGAATGTTTTAACTGTGATGTGAGAGAAACTTGGGAAACATTTGAGAAGGTGACTTGGGGATCACTTGTGAAGTGCAGGTTTAAACCAGGGTGGATGCAAACTCGGGGGAGGGAGGGAAGGTAGGTTAGATGAGGACTTAAGTTTGGTAGATGGGAGGAGGAAATAGAGGCAAAGTAAATGAGAAACTAAACAAGTCAGAGAGCACTCACAGAAGCTGGGGGAGAGGATTTCCGTGGAAGAAAGAATAGTTAGAAGTACCGAGTGACAGGCCGTTTTGGTAGGTAGCAGCAAGCAAGGAAAGAAGAAAATATAGATCTAACCGAAAAAAAAATGAATGGTTAGTAACCTTAGCCGAGAATAGGAATGTTTATTAAAAGGCCCTGCCTCTCAGATTTTTTTACTTACTGTGGGTGGAGGGCTAAGATAATGTTTATTTGTGTGTTTGCTGATATGGTCTAGCTATGTAGCCCAGGCCTAAAACTTATGATCAGTCTTGTTTTCCTGAGTGCTGAGATTATAGGTATGTGTCACCATGAAAAAATTGTATGAGGCTGGCATGTGACTCAGTGACAACGTCCTGACTTAGCATGTTCTTCCTGGGATCAGTCTCCAGCATTGAGAAACGTTCACACAGACGGCAAGCTTTTTAAAGCTATTGTACATCGAACAGTGTCTCTTTTCTCACATAGATTGGTAGTCTGGCTGGGTATAGAATTGTAGGTAGAAGGTACGTTTTCCACAGAATTCTGAAGGCTCAATCTCAGATGGGCCCTTTCTACAGCTTGGCTAGAGTCATCACATTGAGGTTGGCCGGGGAGGTAATGAAGCATGAAGGACATGGGTAGAGGCCGGAAGCCTTGCTCCCTTGGTGAGCTTGACACCCAGACGGACTGTTTTGGGCCCTGTTCAATTTTCTGGCTTCTGATTCTAGAAAACTGAACTCATGGGGGCTATCCACACTTTCTGCTTTATTTTTCTGTTCTAATCCAGTAGCTGGAGTAGGTTCATTTCTTAGAGTCAAATGCTACTTAGAGAAATCACCCATTTTATTTTAAACCCATCTCTGTGTATTTGGGGAAATACAGCCTCTTCACTGAGAGAACTGCAGAGTAGTCACCAAAAGGCCTGGGTTGATTATTATTATTATTATTATTATTATTATTATTATTTTATTAGGCAGTGCCTTTTAATAAACATCCCTATTCTCTTCTGTGGTTACTAGTCCAGTCAATGAGTGGCATTAAATAAATCCCTGTACTTCCTGATGACTCAGTCTTCTAATGAGAATGAAAGGGCCATTCTATAAAGATGCTGAACAGTAAAGACAAAGATGAGATTACCTTCTTACATATACTTTGAAGAAAGGTTTAACATGAGGTATATCAGCCGGTGTGGCGCTGGCAGAGGACTGGGTAATAGGAAGGAAGGGTGCTCAAGGATGCTCGGGGAAGGAAGGATGCTCAAGGGAGGAAGGATGTTCTAGGAAGGAAGGGTGCTCAAGGGGATTGCTATCTAGGACCTCAACTCACTACTTGAAACTCCAACTGTTAGCCCTACTCACTTCCTCTCTAGTTGCATTTGGTTCTTAGGGACTCACCTGTGACTAGAACATAGACAAAATGACCATGAATGTAGATTTCTGGCTTCTGGCTTCGGGCACAGCATTGGTAGGTCCCACTGTGCAATGGTGTGGCTTGTTCTATGGTGAATACCAACTGAGATTGCTGTTCATTGCTGCCGTCTGTCCCGGGATCCCTTTTTATCCTGAGCTGCTCTAAGCTGGTCTCAGGAGAACAGTCCGATGGTCTGTCTTTGCACCAGAAGAGTATTAGCCCCTCGGCTTCGCCTATCTTGTGCCACAAGGTACAGGTGAAGACCAGTTGTCCTCCTTGCTGGGATGCTGAGCTGGTGACATGGATGCATCCTGGAACAGGGATGCAGGAGTTACCATGAGAAGCCAGGGAGAGTTCATTAAGTCACTCCTAGCTGGTCCTTGTCACTAGAGTGTCTTGTGACACCTGTCTGACAGTGACACTGGCAGATGGGAAACACAACTTCTAGTTGTTCCTGGGACAATAAGCACATTGCCCGCCTCCTCTAATTTTCCTGGGAGGTAAGACTTAAGGGACCAGATTCATCCATGTGAAGTTTCTACTCCCTGATGCTTGGGGCGGGGGCAGGGGACTATCTTAGTGATTTTTTTTTGTGGCTGTGACAAAGCACCATGACCAAGGCAACTTATAAAAAACAAAATCTTCAGGGAAAAAAAAATTCAGGGAGGGTTAGAATCCATGATGGCAGAGCGAAGGCATGGTAGCAGGAATAGCTGAGAGCTCACATCTAAACCCATAAGCAAGAGAGAGCACACTGAGAGGGATAAGAGGACTTTGAAACCCCAAGCCTGACCCCCAGTGACACATCTTCTCCAGCAAGGCCATACAGCTTAATCCTTCCCAAATAGCCACTAACTGAGCACCAAATATTCAAATACCAAGACTTATTCAGGACATCTCATTCAAACCATCAAAGCTCTGCTCTCAAGTGTACAGCCTGATGTAAAGATCAGCAAAATACAAGCCGGGCAGTGGTGGTGCACACTTTTAGTCCCAGCACTTGGGAGGCAGAGGCAGGCAGTCTCTGTGAGTTCGAGGCCAGCCTGGTCTACACAGAGAAACCCTGTCTCAAAAAATCAAATAATAAAAATAATATTAAATAACATAGATAAAAATAAAATAAAATTTAAAAGATTAGCAAAATGCTGCACTCCAGATTCCAGGCAGTAACAGCAGACATGGCTAGAGGCAAGACATGCAAATGCCACTTGGTAGAGGTGGAGGCAGTGGCAGTGATGTTCCTGGGTGGTAGAGTGAATGGGTTGGGGGGGACCCTATACCAATGGGGAGAACATGTTCGCAGGGTGAAATTTCATTCTTGTATGAATGCAAACGAGTGCTCTGAAATATTTTTCTGCCTTGGGGAGAGAAATCAGTGGTACATCATAAACTTAAATGCCTGGGAAGGCCATAGTTGGGATCTACAGGAAGTAAGGAGGGAAATGAAATGGTGTGGGCATGAGATGAAACTCCAGGAAGGTAAGACTGCTGTGGGAGATTAAGCCCTCTTGCTTTCAGCCAATGGCTTCTAAGATACCCGCCCAATGTGGGGTGTGGTTTTCATTTTAAAAAGAAAGCCGCAGCCGCTCTCCGAGCTAACTTGCTTCCAGCTTCCATGCTGACAGCTAGACTCGGTTTCCTGTTTGCAACCAGAGGAATGTGGTTTGGGACATTGATCTGTAAGTTTTATCCCCTCCAATAAAATACCCTTTTTTTAATCAAATTGCTGTAATATTGTCCTGCGACAATATTTTGGCACCCAACGTGGGGCCCGAACCCACGACCCTGAGATTAAGAGTCTCATGCTCTACCGACTGAGCTTGAGCCGTGTGCCAGGAGAGGGTCTCAGGTATATTTTCAAGTCAAAGATGAGAAGCAATAAAGTCTCAAAAATTTTACTCTCATGGTATGATTCTACCAACGTAGCTGTGGCCAGGCAACCCCTGAAGAAACCACTCAAGGGCAATCAGGCCCCCCAAATAAAGGTTGGGGGTTGCAACAGCAGCAAACGTAGGTGTGAGGAGCAGGGCTGAGTGGCAGTCTGAGGAGAGGAAAAGATGAGATGAGTTGATTGAGAGTGGCAAGGAGAAGACGGGGGCATGATGGCCACAAGCCGTTCTCTCAGGGCATCTTTGTGGTGGTGGACCTCACCTGGTTCTCAGACACCAAGAGTCGAGGGGTTGTGTATGCAGAAGATCCCTCCATGGGTTGCTACATGGTGTTGTACTGTTTTCAGCATCTGAGCAAAAGCCACGGCATGGATGCTGCTGGAGTCATGGGTCTATGTAGGAACTGCCAGATGGGGCTGTTACCTTGTGTCACTGTGTGGTCAGGAAGGCTTCCGGCAGAGTGATGGCCCTGCTGCAAGGTTGGGTGGGAGCCTGCCACGGATGAAGAGGTAACTATTGCTTTACCCACCGAGCCATCTCCCCCCTTCAAAGGACAAAGTCCTTAAAGAGAAGGGATTGTTTTCATGCATGAGTGGTGTGTGTGTGTGTGTGAGTGTGTATGTGTGAGTGTGGGGTGTGTCTGTGTGTGTGTGTGTGTGTGGTGCGTGTGTGTGAGTGTGGTGTGTGGTGTGTGTATGTGTGAGTGTGGTATGGTGTGGGGTGTCTGCGTGTGAGTGTGGGGTGGGGGTGTGTGAGTGTGGGGTGGGGTGTGTGTGTATGTGTATGTGTGTGTGTGTGTGAGTGTGGGGGGGATGTGTGAGTATGTGTGTGTGTGGTGCGTGTGTGTGAGTGTGGTGTGGGGTGTGTGTGTGAGTGTGGTGTGTGTATGTGTGAGTGTGGTATGGTGGGGGGGTGTGAGTGTGGGGTGGGGGGTGAGTGAGTGTGGGGTGTGTGTGTGTGTGTGTGTGTGTGTGTGTGTGTGTGTAGGTCAGAGAACAGCCTCAGTGACATCTTCAAGAACACTTTAACTCTTTTGAGACAGGGTCTATAGCTAGATTGGCTGGTCAGTAAGCCCAAAGGATCCTCCTGTCTCCACCTCCCTGGTTCTGGGATTACAAGTACATGCCACTGCCATCCTTGGCATTTTTGTGTCTGTTTGGCCAGCACTTTACTGATTAAGCTTTCTTCCAAGCACAGTTTTTTTCTTTTTAAAAGTAAAATCTTAGAAAATTACTTAAGCTACATTAATTTTTTAAAAAATAGATGTGTTCATTTTATGTATATGAGTGTTTTACCTGCATATATCTATATACACCATGGACTTGCCTGGTGTCCAAGGAGGTTAGAAGAGGGTGATGGATCCCTGGAGCTGGAGTTATGGATGGTTGTGAGCCACCATGTGGTACTGGGAATTGAATCAGGTCCTCTGCAAGAGCAGCCAGTGCTCTTAACCACTGAGCCATTACTCCAGCCCCTCAGCTGTTTTAAAAAACTTATCTCCATGCATTTGCAGTCTCGTGCTTGTGTTATACAGGTGTCCAAAGCCAGATTTGGACAGATGGTCTTATGTTATCAGAAATCTTATCCTAATGATATTGTTTTGCTCACGGGTCAGATGATTTACTTCCCCTTCATGTGGTCAGACTCATACAGGTTTTGGAGGAGTGCGTGAATGAGGATGCCCCAAGTTAATGCCTGTGAAAGCCTGAACCCCTGCACTGCGGGGATGTGAGGGAACACTGCCTCGATGGCCTTAGTGGGATGTCTCCAAGCACGTGTTCTATACCTTGACAGACACTTGGCAAAGTATATGAATATATATCCTTAAGGGTTTCTCAGGAAGCTTTTAAAGTTTACAGGCCCAATGGTCTGAAGGCACCAGCTGGGCACAAATCTCTTCTTTCACAGGTATCAATTTCCCCTGGCATCACAGAGCATGGGGTGGGTAAAGCGGACAGGAAAGTGCTGCTTCCCTGATACATTTAAATCAATCTATCATCTGTCTGTCTGTCTGTCTGTCTATCTATCTATCTATCATTGATCACCACAAAATAAAAAATTGCCACCAAATTATGTAGTTACTATAATTGAGGGAGCTTATGAGTTCCCATGTGTGCCAGAAAAAACCCAGGGAATCTCCACAGAGAAATCAGTGCTTATGTTGAGACTTTTTTCCTACGAGAAAACATGCATGGGGAACTCCTTCCCCTGAGCCCCAGATTCTCCCCTAATGGCTGTCTCTGTCCTGGCACCTATGCTTACCACCACGTTGGAAGTCCATGATTGCCAGCAGGATGGCTAGGGCACAGCAGCTTTGGCCACGTGGCATCAGGATTTGCATGTTGTCAGCAGCCCCGGGAATTCCACGTAAGTGTTGGCTTTGCTGGTCTGTGGCCTCACACCCCTGAAAGCACAGAGAGAGACACATTAGCTGAAGCCTTCCAGACCTCTAAGACTGTCTCCCTATTTTAGGCACTTATTGAAGTTATTCAAAGTGTGATGGAGATGAAGAGAGCCCCAGGGCACAAAGGGTTTGGAAGTGATATAAAAAGATCAAGTGAGGTACAACTGGAGAGAGGAATGGGGGTGGTCTGGGCTGAGAGATGTTGTCTAGTTTTCATGGGCTTATTTGGCTAATAGCCTATGTCATATCCATCCATCCACATATATGTATTTATACGTATACGCCCATATGTAAGCAAATGTCCATGTGGGTAAATACATAACATGTAACAAGGAGAGAAGAAAGGACAAATGTGAGGGACTGAGGAAGGACTGGACTCAGGTGGAGGGCACTGTGTCCTGCAGCAGGTACAAAGCTAATGTCGCTCCAGTTTCAACTCTACCGCGGATGTTTTGGTGATGGGTAAGTGGCTAGAGAAAGCGTAAGATTCGACATGAAGCTGCACAGCTTCGGCGTGCCTGTCTCGGCTCCACAGGCGTTTGCTAAAATGCATAGACTTTGGTCTGGCTAATTTTGATGTGTGATTTTTTTTTAATTTTAAAATTCTTTACAATAATTTTTAAAAAATATTTCTTATGGTATATTTAACTTTATTTTATGTGCATTGGTATGAAGGTGTCAGATCCCCTGCAACTGGATCTTCAGACAGTTGTGAGCTGCCATATGGGTGCTGGGAATTGAACCTGGGTCCTCTGGAAGAGCAGTCAGTGCTCTTAACTGCTGAGCCGTCTCTCCAGCCCCTACAATAAATTTTTAATTTTAGAAAAATGTTTGGGTTTCCAATATTGTTTTAATAAAATTTCCCTTGGGTTGAGATTATTTTCTTCTAATATTTTTATTATTTTATTTTAATATATTTAAATAACCCAATCCTGTTAAAGCAAAATTATGTCCACATTTTAAAAAGCACTCAAACTGAAAAGGAAAAGCCAACAGGAGGCTGACTTGGTAAATTTGGTTCGTTCATACAAGAGAGTGTTACACGGGCATGTGCTGTGTGTCAGTATTTCAGTCAGTGACAGACGGCACGGACATCAGTGGTCCTTAAAGAGTATAACAAAATGGGGCAGAAATGAGTGACTGGAAGGACAAGAGAAAAAGAACAGAGGAAAATAGAGTGGAGGAAAAGGAGGTCAGAGGAGAAGAGAATAACAAGAAAACCACGGTTAAGGGGTTCACAGACTTTGCAGAGTTCAGCTAGCTTTGCAAACAGGGACCTCAACACTGCGGTCCCTAATAGTGTGTCACCTGCTCATCAACAGAGACACCAAGCAAGCCACCATGCATGTATATCTGAAGGGTCCCACGCAGGAGAAACTTTGGGCAGGTCCTTCATGAGGGATGCCAGAAAAAGACGGTGGCATCTCAGGACGAGGCCTTGAAGGCCTTCTAGTGGGATGATCTGTGAAGACATAAGACAGTCACATCGATGACCTTGACCTCTAGAGACGTAGGTTACATGTGTTATGTTTTTCTGTTTTATCAAATGTATTCATATTTTAACAGAAAAGGTTTAAAAATTGGGAAAGCTTATAGAATAAGAATATATGTATATATGTACACACTCATGCACACACACACAATTCTTATACAGCTGTAGAATGTGTACAGTGTCTTTGTAGGGACTTTTCCCCAGACTGGCCTCAAACTCATAAGCCTTTTGCCTCAGCCTACCCAGCTATGATTACACGATGGGTCAACCAAACTAGCATGGTTATGTGTTAGGCTAAATTTAAAAATTAAGGAGACTGTAAAGTAAAAATGTTATCCTGAGCTAAGGCTATTTTATGACTGAAGTCAGTTTATTTCTACAGTGCTGGGGATCCAGCCCAGGATTTGGGGACTGACCTATTTAGAGTGGCTGTTGTGTAGTGCAGAGCAGTGCACAGCAGTGCTCAGTCATGCCCCAGGCTTCCACCACTCATGCTCTGAAGAGATTCCCAGACCTGCAGACTCCAGGCATGGAAAGTGCTTTATCCAGGTGTTCGATTTAAAACTGTCGGACTCTATTTTTACTGTATATTGTGTCTAGATGCATAAATACTGTTGTAGTATGGTTGCCTACAGCATCATTACAGTAACGTACCATGTGGGTGTGTAACCCAAGAGCAAAAGGTTGTGCCAGATGGCCAAGGTGTGCAGAGGCATATGCTCTATGTTGTACAGCCATGAAATCATCTAGTGACGTATCTCCAGTGTGCCACCATCATTAGTGGTGCATTATTTTAAATTATTTATTATCCTATTACTCTTAAATTGTTTTTAAAATGGAGGCTCTCTACCTTGCTATAATATAGCAGGCAGGCCCTCAGCAGCTGTTAGTGCTACAAACTTGGACGTCTCCATGTCTAGAATCAATAGTCAAATCAACCTCTATTATTTATTTAAACACTGAACTCGATTAGTTTTATAAATATGGACTTAAATTATATCTATCATAATTCAGTATGTCAAAATGGGCATTGTGTAGGATGTGTATATATATATGATATATGTAGGATATATATATTTACTGTATGTTGTCTGTATCTGGATATATAACTACCTACTGTTGTATTACAGTTACCTACAGTACTCATCATATTAAATGCTATGTGGGTGTGTAACCCAAGAGCCTTGTCATTGTACCAGGTGGCTATGCCATCTTGGTTTGTATACATACAGTCTATGGTTTCTAAGAATCTTCTGTGTGTGTGTGTATATATATATATATATAATATGTGTGTGTGTGTTTATGATATATATGTGTGTGTGTGTATATATATATATATATATATATATATATTTCCATCCTGTACCTTCTTGAAGAGGTATACTCACAAGTTTTGTGGTCACTATTTCACTGATGAGACACAGTAGCTTACTGAAGCAACTTCAGGAAGGGAAGGACTACTTTGGCTCATGGCTTCAAAGGGATGCCAGATTGTTATAGCACAGGAGGCTTAGAGGTGTGGTTTGTGGTGGCGAGAGCATGTGGCACAGGTTTATTTACATGATAGCATGCATGACACAGAAAACTGGGCCAGAAGAGGCTGGTCAGCACCCCTCTGGTGAACCAGGCTCCTTATCTTAAGATGCTGTATTAGCACCACGAACTGGGGAATAAGTATTCAAAATACAAGCCACTGATGGTCATTACATACTTGAGCTCCAAAATTTGAGGGAGAAAACCAGAAATAATTATAAATCCTGTTTCTGATTTCTCAGTTATACATTTAAAGATTTATTATTTGTATCTTTGGGCACTGCGTGCAGGTGCTCAAGGAGTCCAGAAGAGGGCGTCTGACCACGGGAGCTAAGTGACAGGTGGTTGCGAGCAGCCATGTGGGTCCTGGGAACTGAATCCGGACGCTCTTCTAAAGCAGCCTGTGTTCCTAGTCACTGAACCATCTCTCTATCCCTTACACCATATTTTTGTCACATATCAGCTATATAAAGTTATGGATTTCATTGCTCTTTCATCCACAGAGACAACACCTTAATCATATTCATCTCCACCATTACCTTCTCTTATCACCCTTTCCAAGCCAAGAAAGTTCAATTACTTTTCTTTCATTTTTATTTGTGTGCATGGGTGTTTTGCCTGCATATATATTCATGAGCCACATACATGCAGTGCCCATAGAAGCTAAAACAGGACATTCCCCCTGTTGTTATTTTTAAAAATAGGTTATGTTCAATTTATATTTTAACTTAGGGAGAACTGAAATTTTTGTGACATTAATTCTTCAGGTCCGAGTATAGATTTCCATGTTGTGTATTAGCTACTTTTCTGTTGCTTTGGTAAAACATCAGTACCAAAATCAATTTAGAGAAGAAAGAGCTTGAGTTTACAATCCAGAGGAATAAGATTTCATCATGGCCAGGCAGTGGTGATGCACACCTTTAATCCCAGCACTCGGGAGGCAGAGGCAGGTGTGTTGTAAGTAGAGGGAGTGGTGCATGTTGTGTTCCCCAGCCGCCAGCCACTGGCCCGCTCAGTGGCCGCCTGCACCCGAAATAACCACGTGAGGACGGTATTCATTTAAATTCTGCCTGGCTTATTATCACTAGCCTTTTCCCGGCTAGCCCTCACCTCATAAATCAACCCATTATAAAAGTCTGTAAGTCACCACGAGGTGGGTGACTTACCGGACGGAACTAAGGTACCTCCATCTCCCACAGGTGCCTCGTGGCGTCTGGCTCACTTCCTTTCTTCTCCTTCCAGAACTTCCGTTCTGTCTACTCTGCCCACCTAAGGGCTGACCTATCTATAAGCCAGGCAGCTCTTTATTCAACCAATAAGAGTAATACAAAATACAGGAGAACATTCCCACATCATTGGTGGATCTCTGTGAGTTTGAGGCCAGCCTAGTCTACAGAGAGTTGCAGACCAGCCAGCCAGGCCTACACAGTAAGACTCTGTCTCAGAAAAAAGATCCAACCATATACTCCATGCAAGAGGAATACTGAAGAGTACTGAGGGCTGGTGAGATTGCTCAGAGGGTAAAGTGTCTGCCACCAACCCTGACACCCTGAGTTTGATCCCCAGGACCTGAATGATAGGAGAGAATGGACTCCTGAAAGTTGACCTCTGACCCTTCCTCAAATACACAGTAAAACAAAAAGAGCAATAACGTGGAAATTCAAAACTAAAAGGATGAAAATTAGTGGTTAAGTATTGTTGGCATAACTAAATTAATATAAGGCAAAAAATACAGTTTTATAAAGCAATACTGACATGCTTTGCTGGCCTCTACAGACACTGCACACATTGGTGGACAAACATGCTTGTAGGCAAAACATCCATACACATAAAAATAAAACAATTAAAAAAGATAGCCTGAAACTATGTAATAAACCTTAACTATATAAAGTAAAGTTTGGAGAAATTGCTAGAAGAAATGGGAACTACAATGTTACCCATATTTCAATCCAGTTTCCTCAACGGTGGTGGTAAAAGGTATGCATAGAAGATTTAAAGAACAGCCAGCCCAGTGGAAATACACAAGTCTTTCCAACAATTCTTTGCAGAACACATATTCTTCTAAACAAACCAAACAGTTTAAAAATTGATAGTGTACTAGGCAATAAAGTGAAGCTCAGACTGTCAGTACCGCAAGGCCAGATCCGTCTCAGATGCCAAAAACAATAAGGTACATTTTAAAAACTCTATTCCAGGGCAACATCAGGCTTCTTAGGCTTCTGTGCTGGGCCCAAGGTCAAGTCCTTGAGAAGTGAAAATACGTCCCATCTAGCACGTACCAGGTAGGTACGTGGTGGACAGAGAGATCGTTAAAACAGGAGTCTACGTCGCTCGATGCCGCCTAATCAGGTCGGGTTTGAAATCTGGCTTGACACTTACTAGTTGTCTAATGTTGGAAAAGTATCTTAATTTCTCTGAAAATGAGTTTACTGATGAATAAAATGTTGACAACAGCGTTCTCTCCCCAAGGTAATTATGGGGGTTAATCTAGAGCACAGCATGGTGCTTGACGCAGTGCAACTAACTGCTCAATAAATGCTAGCCATGATGATTCTTAGGGCCGCACAACTGGCTGCCGCGCATACACAGTCGTATTTGGTTCTTTTAAAACTCTGAGCTATCATCAACCACGTGTTCGGTGCAGAAGTCTCGGAGGAGCCTTGTGATTTGCTTAAAGTCACAGAGATCTGGGATCCTAACCCCCTCGCAGTCACTGTCTTTGGTGCCTCTCCTTACAGCATTCTCTCTCCATTCCCAAACAGTGAAGAATAAAGGGCTATGAAAAGAATAGAGTTGGGGATGCAGTTTACAAGGGTTAGAAAAGGAAGAATGCAGGCCCGGGGCTCTGGGAAGGTTGCAGGATGGCAGTGGAGTTGGGTCTTGGCCGTTTTGTTGACTTTAGGTATTGGTACCGGAAAGATGCGGTGGGAGAAGGAAGGTGGTGAAGGAGAACCGACCGGTTGGGAGATTTGGCTTGAAACCATGCTGTGAACTTGCAGGCTGTGAGATGCCAGAAGGTCCTGCCTCTTCTTTAAGACTGTGTCCTCAGGGACTGGTGCAGTGGGATGGGAGGGCGGAGTAGGGACTGCTTCCAACTTCAGAACGACAGGCAGGCTGGCCTGCTGCAAGGAGCCGGTCCCTACACCAGAGTGGCTACGTGGTGATGAAATCTAGCTGGACAACAGTGTGTAAGTAAGTATGTTTGGGCTCCTCAGCCGGGTAGGGGGTATGTGGGGTCCATTCGGGTAAGGATTCCCTTGTCAGAAGTGACCTTGATTCCTGGAGCACCTGGTGCACCCCGCGGGCAGGCACAGATGGCGGGAGCGCTCGCCGCTAGAGGGCGCTGCCCCCCCCACCCCGGGTGTGACCTTCGCCGCGTTGCCTGGCTTAGTTATTCCCGGATTCCTCCAGGCAGAAGAGTTGGAGACTGGCTGGGGTCCGAGGTCGGAGGTGGGGGCAACAACCTTAACTAGGAGTGAAGAAGAGGAGAATGCAAGATTGGGTTCGGTGGGATTGCGCTCGAAGCTGTTAATGACTCTCTAGCATCAAGAGAGGTGGGGTATGGGAGGGTAGAACTTTCTGGGTCCATTATGCCCCCAGCCGCAGGTCCTGCCTTCCTCATGGAATGCGGTGAGCTCTGGGGGTAGGGAGTGGAAAGGGTGCAGATAGGGTTGGTATCCTCACATTTGAGTTTTCCCGAACTGCTCTGACCTCAGGGATTTCTTGGACTCTCAGAAATCATTGGTAAGAGATGGAGGAAAGCGGTAAACGCCCTCATCTCTAATTTATGAGAAACCAGAGTTTCGGGAAAGCCTTGGTGCCGTTGCTTGTTGTTCTCAGCTTGCCCTTCTAACCTTGTCCGTTGCGCTGGAGCGCAGCTTCCTAACCGCGGCTCAAAGGGAACTGTGGAGGGCCAGATGGCTCAGCCGGTAAAGGCACTTGCCACAAAGCCCAAGGACTTGAGTTCACTCACGGTGGAAGGAGGTAACCGACTCTTGCAAGTTGTCCTCTGACCTTCACATGTACAGCGTGCACATATACACGCATATTTATACACACTAAATAAATATAGTAAGACTGTATTTTAAAGGGGACCAAGGAGCCCTTTGAAGACCTGCGGAAGAACGTGGGGCTTGTGCTTACAGGGAGGCAGCCACGATGTTTTTAGCGAAGTCAAATCCTCGTGATTTGTCCAGTTTTCCTTTAATCGTGGGTATTTTGTTTCTCTTGCTGAGAACGTGTGCAAACACTAGAACGCCTGCAATCCTGTAGCCCGTATCTGCAAACCTGTAGTTTTCTATACAGTCACAATGAACTAGAGCGCCTGCAATCCTGTAGCCCGTATCTGCAAACCTGTAGTTTTCTATACAGTCACAATGAACTTTCGCTACCTTCTAATACGTTACTGTACAGTAGCAAATCACTTTCAGTTATGTGTAGGGGAATAAATTAATTAAAATGCTCTTTGTAAAAATTAATGAGATGGGTTGGAGAAATGAGTCGTTGCTCTTGTAGAAGACAGGGCTGGGTCCACAGGGTGGCACCTCTGTCTGTAACTCTAGTTTGAGGGCATCCAACACCCTCTTCTGGCTTCTGTGGGCACCAAGCTCACATGCAGTGCATATTTGTGTGTGTGGGCATGTGTGTATGTATTCGTGTGTGTGTGTGTGTGTGTGTGAAGGCAAAACATTCATAATATATGGAATAAAAAATCAGCCTAGAATGAATAAAACAAAACGTATAGGATAATAAAGGGAGCAAATTCTATAAAGATGGTTGTTGGAAGAGTTACAGGAATACATGATAGAATAACACACCTTCCTCAGACCTCGTATCCATCTGACAACAATCATCTTTTTTTTTTTTTTTTCAAGACAGGGTTTCTCTGTGGCCTTGGAGCCTGTCCTGGAACTTGCTCTGTAGACTAGGCTGGTTTCGAACTCTTAGAGATCCACCTGCCTCTGCCTCCTGAGTGCTTGGGAGTAAAGGCGTGCGCCACTACCGTCCGGCGATCATCATTTCTTTTTAAAATTTAAAATATATTTTCATATAAATATAAATATTTAAATATTTTAAAATTAAAATATAAATTATATATTTATATAAATATAAATTTTAAATATTTTATTTTATGTGTATAGTTGTTTTACGTACATGTATGCCTGTGTACTGTTTGGGTGTGTGGTACCCATGGAGGCCAGAAGAGGGCAGTGGATCCCCTGGAACTGGAGTTATAGATGGCTGTGAGCCTCTGTGTGAGGGAACCAGATCCTCTGCAGAAGCAGCCAGCACTCTTAGCCACTGAACGCTCACTCCAGCCCTTGTCTAGTCCAATGAAGTGTAACAGCTGCCAAGAGATTCGAAGATACCTGTGCTTTCTGCTAACGGCAGATTCTCCTGTGGCTCCTTGCCTGCAACCCCTTGCCCCCACCCCGAGACAGGATTTCTCTGTGTAACAGCTCTGGCTGTCTGGAACTCATTTTGTAGACCAGGCTTGCCTCAAACTCACAGAGATCCGCTTGCCTCCCAAGAGCTGGTCTTAAAGGCGTCTGCCACCACACCTGGCTCCTTACCTGCATTTTTAATGGAAGCAAATCAGATACCAGCTCCCTAGTAGAGGCTCACAAAAGCGAAGATGTGTTTTCTTCCCAGACTCACAAATCCCGGTGTGGTCTTACCTCGTGGGCTCACACATCCTAGGTAAGCAACCAGCTCTGACTTACAGGCAAAGGCTTCTTAGAGCAAAACATTGCTTTTTTTGTTTTTGTTTTTTTCGAGACAGGGTTTCTCTGTGGCTTTGGAGCCTGCACTGGAAGTAGCTCTTGTAGACCAGGCTGGTCTCGAACTCACAAAGATCCACCTGCCTTTGCCTCCCGAGTGCTGGGATTAAAGGCGTGCGCCACCACCGCCTGGCAAAACATTGCTTTTTTAAACCCCAGGAATTTAGAGGTTTACTCTGCACAAACCACACCACAACTAAGGCTGCCCTTAGTGCCACCTCTGGTGCCTAGAACATGAATGGCCCTCAGAGACGCCTCACAGAGGCAGCTCACAACTCAGTCCAGACCCGAGGGCTGTAGCAAAGGCTTGACAACCTTTGGTATCTTTCTTGTGGCAATTCTTTGTCTCCTTTGTATTTATAGAAATAAGTCTGTGTCTTTCACCCACCATCTTCTCATGAACACAGAACCAAAGAGAGCACCTGGGGAAGTCTGCCCAGAATGCCTGAGTTAAGCTGGTCAGGCTTAACTCTAAAGTGCTCACCGAGAGAGACATCCCTCCCGTGGATGGAGTGTGGTCTTTCCCCCTGAAGGCATGTCTGAGCCAGCCAACGAGAAGGAAGGGTGAGCACGCCAGCCCACCGCCATAAGTAGCCTATCTCTTTCTCAGGCTTCTGAGGGCAGAGAAGACTTATTTCTCTTTGAGAAGCAGGCTTAGCGCCTCACTGAAAGCTTGACCTCATGTGAGCAGCTCTGCCAAGCACTCCACCTCTCCCCCCAGAGCCCAGGTACCTCAGGGCAGAGTTCTTCCTTGCTCTCAAGCTGGGCGCTCACGCTGGTTGCTCTTGATTCCTGTGCTGATGTCTTTCTCTGGTTGAAATCTCCCCACTTCCGTCTTGGCTCCTACTGTCGTCAGTCTCATAGTGAGCTTTGAAAAGCCACAGGATGGGTTTTTAGCAGCTAGGGGGGTCTTCCTGCCTTTCTTTCCTCCACCCCTACAACTTTTCCTCTCTGCTTTCTCCCCAGCACCTCCTGCTCTTTCCATGCCTCTCTTATTAGAAATCCATTAAGGTTCTGAGAGGACTGAGAAAAATCGCCCCTTGAAATAGGTTTCTTTACCTTGGGAAATGAAGATTTCTCACTTGTTAATGGATAGAGATGGCTCTGGTAATAGAGATGGCCAGAAGATGCAAAGACAGAGCATGCTCTCAGGGATAAAGGCACTCTGTCTTTTCCTGTGGGTACCTTTGGATTTGGAGGAGTTTAGAGGGCAGCAGACCTGTTCCTCTCTGAACCCACTGCAGCAGGAAGTCCTGTAGTTCAGAGATACCGGCCATGATTGCCAGCTAGTGCCAGGCTATCCAGAAGCTTGAATTAGGGTCATTAGAAGTGGCTCTGGGGAAGCTTCTTCATGGCTAATGTAGAACGCTCACACCATTGCCACCCCAGTCACCTTGATGGCCCTGTAGTCCCATTTAGTGCTCCAACATTTGCAGTCCCCACCAGTTGCCTCCCTGAAGCCACCATTGGATGAAACAGAACTCATGTAGTGGCATATCCATCTTGCTTTCTCAGCGCCTGGAGACAGACTTCAGAAATGTATCAGTCCGTCAGTGTTTGGCCTTCTTGGTCTGATGAGCAGCTTCTAGGAGGTTGGCCATTAGAGCCCATGTTAGGGAGGAGACTCTCCACGTCATCATGTTTCTCACCACATGTCATGGACATGGACTGCAGAAGTAGCCTGGCCTCCGGGGTCCCAGTATCCTTATCCTTTGTCCCTGTGATAGTGGGTGAAGCCCTGGAGTCCAGTTCTATGCTCTTGCCAATGTTGCATTGTTGTCGAGGGGAAAACAGTAAGTATTCTGCCTGGTTTAGAAAAAAAGGAAGAAAAAGTAAAAAGAAGCAAACTGGGTGGATGATAAATTATATTTTTATTTTCTATAGAATTATAGAGTTTCTGAATTGGAAGGACGACCTGGGTGTGTTGA
The DNA here is from genome assembly GCA_028555095.1 of Dicrostonyx torquatus. Lineage (NCBI taxonomy): Eukaryota > Metazoa > Chordata > Mammalia > Rodentia > Cricetidae > Dicrostonyx > Dicrostonyx torquatus. The sequence goes on along the minus strand of JAQHUG010000335.1, from coordinate 1,752,682 downwards.
CACAGGCTTGTGAGCACAACATTTGGGAGGCAGAAGCAGGAAGATTTTGAGTTCAAGGTTAGCCTGGGCGCATAGATCCTACCTTAAAAACAAGCTAAGTATGTCATGATCAAAAGGCAGAAAGAGCCACAGTCGCCTGCTAGTCCAGTCTGTAATGATGTACAGAGATGTCCGTGCTAGTGGTTCTCAAAGGCAAGCATGTCCAAATTAGCAGGCTGGCTTGTTAAAACAGTTGAAGCTCTGGAATTGCAGCTCAGTACTGGTGCAGAGACCCAGCTCTAACAAAGACAATACGAGTTTATTCTGGAACCAAATATGAGTGATCATGTCTAGGGATATGGATTTAGGTCACCCACCCCGAGTTCCAAGTTCTGATGTGGGAAATGTTTCATGATGTTTTTATAGAGACAGAAAATAAAAAACCAGGGCACTTTTCAAGGACATTGTTGGCAGTGGCAGGGAGGAGGGGAGAGCTCCCCTGTGGTCCTTGGTGCTAGCCCACCGGTTCTGTTGAGTTCATTCATTCCAAAGGCTTTAAGATGTCAATCTGATAGGAGACTGGGCAAAGAATGGCTATTTGGGGACCCGAAGGTAAACCCAGAGAAGCTGCAAACTGGCTGTTGACCGGTAGCATTCCCAACTCTACAGTTACTGAGGTTCTAACCGGTCAATCCACCTTGTTCAGGTTTCAGTGTTAAGGTAGGGACAGCCGCTTTCTGGAAACTACATCGCTGGTTGAGGGCTTGTCTGCCTTGCCTGAAGCCCCAGGTTTGATCCATACATTGTATAAATTAGGTGGGACAGAGGAGGATCACAAATTCACGGCCAGTCTGGGCTAGAGACTCTGCCTCAAACCAACAATAATAATGTCATAATTGGCCTGGCGTTAGATTGTACCAATGGCTAATCAATTCACATTCACCTGCAGTCTCTCGGGCCCTGAGGAGAATTCACTGAGAGCTGGCTGTGATCCTTAAACAGAGTCCCCAGACATGTTGCTGAGACTACAGTCCATCTGCAACCCTTAGTTCTCATGTGGATTCTGGGGTCCCTGCTGCTGTAGGGAGATAGTCACCCCATGGAAGAGTTTGTCTGTGAGTCAGTAAACACACTCTCGCTGATCTCACACTTCAACTAGAGTACCCCTCCTCCATACCTCCCCTTCATCCTAGGAGTTTCACCTTCCTTCTCTGGAATTCTCTTCTCTTGTAGCCTGACCACAGACTCATGCTATGTACAGAACCTTCCCCCTTTGGGACCTATAGAGAAGGATGTTCAGTCTGCCTCACAGGCCTAATCTGCCATTAGAGCCCCTATCTGTCTGTCCATCAGTGACACTAGGGATGGACCTCGTCTCACAGCCCTGACTATGCTGGTCTCTGCCCGTCTGCTTGCATGTCTACAGCATCAAGAACTCATCTAGTAAATTTCTTAATCAAGCCAGGCAGTGGTGGCGCACGCCTTTAATGCCAGCACTCGAGAGGCAGAAGCAGGGTGATCTCTGTGAGTTTGAGGCCAGCCTGGTCTATAAGAGCTAGTTCCAAGACAGGTTCCAAAGCTATAGAAAAACCCTGTCTTGAAAAACAAAATCTTAACCTAAAGGACAATCTGCCTCATTGTAGCCCTTGAAACATACAAGATTTTTTTTTAAAGATTTATTTATTTATACAGTATCCTGCCTGTAGGCCAGAAGACGGCATCAGATCTCATTACAGATGGTTGTGAGCCACCACATGGTTGCTGGGAATTGAACTCAGGACCTCTAGAAGAACAGTCAGTGCTCTTAACCACTGAGCCATCTCTCCAGCCCCCAGATCTTTTATATATGCAGCTTCTATCCTTTGGGTGGACCAAGCAGTTGCTTCTCTTCTGCTTCCAGCTGCTGCTGTGATGGGTCCGTCAGAAATTAAGATACTCCAAAGAGATACCATCTCTCAGGTTGAATATCAGGCTAGTGAAGCAATGGACCCAACAGAAGTAGCCCAGCCTGAGGGAGAGATCTGTCCCCCAGAAAGATTCCACAGCTTCTAATAAGGTGTCAGACCTCCTTATGGGACACGATAAAAGCTCAGACAAGGATGCATCGATGGTGGGCAAAACCACACTTTGATGGGACTGCTTAGAGGTCCATGTCTTTGGTCCTCTATTTATATTATTTTAAAGGATATATTTATTTTTATTTCATGTGTATGAAGGTGTGTGTGTGTGTGTGTATGTGTGTGTTTCTCTGCTTGTAGACCACATGTGTACCTGGTTCCTACTGAAGGTCAGAAGAAAGCATCCCTGGAACTGGAGTTACAGCCAGTTGTGAGATTCCAGATGGGTGCTGGGAACCACACCCAGGTATTCTATAAGAACAGCAACTGTGTTTAACCATGGAGCCATCTCTCCAGTCTCTGGGCCCTTTATTTAAACTTAAAGTTCACTTCAGGACTCCAAGGATGGACTTTAAGAGGTTGCTGGATCTCTTAATCCCTTTCCCCAATGAATAAAACTCCATTTTCTGAGTTTTCATATAAAATTGGCTGTTTTAACTGACTTCTTGGGGGTACAGGCTGTGAGCCTAAGTCTGGTAACACCACTGTTGTGATATTGCTTGCAAATGGTTTCTTTCTTCCCTCCCTCCCTCCCTCCCTCCCCCCTCTCTTCCTCCCTCTCCCTCCCTTTTTCCTTCTCCTCCTCCTTCTTCATAAGGTCTCACTACGTAGCATTGGCTGGGCTTGAACTCATAGAGGTCCACCTGCCTCACCTTCTCTAGTGCTGGGACTAAAGGCGAGCGCCACCACTATGGCTCCATATCTCACATCCTTGTTTCAGTTCCTCTAAAATTACCCCAAAATTGCTCACCTATTCTTTTTTCTTTTTTTTGTTTTTTTTCTTTTTCTTTTTTTGATTAAAGATTATCTTCATACAATATATTTTAATTATGTTTTCCCTCTCATTCCCAGATCTTTCCCACCTCCCTATCTGCCAACTTCATGTTCTCTCCCTCTCAAAAAGAAATGAAATAGAAAACAAAAACAAAGAAGTCCAAGAAAAGCAAGATGAAACAAAACGTCAACAAAAATACCATTACTTTTTGCTTTTTGTTGGCCTGCTGACAGGCCAGGTTTTTGTTTGGTTCTCCTGAGCATTGGCCTGCCCCAAAGTATAGTTGATATACCTAGTAATAAGACTCCACTCGAGAAAACAGGTTTTCCCTTTGCCAGCGGGTATGAATTGTAGATAACTCTAGGTTAGGGTTGGGACCCTGTGTCCTCTTCCCCGCTCAATGCTGGGACCTCTGCTTGCTTCAGCCTATGCAGCTGTCATAGTCTTCTTGTATCTGGAATACACTGTTTCCTTGGTCTGTAATCTTTGGCTCTTATAATCATTCTGCCTCTTCTACTGCATAGTTCTCTGAGCCCTTAGGGGAGAGGTTTGATGAAGATGTCTGACTTAGGGCTGAGTGCTCTAAAGTCTCTCACTCTCCGAATATTGTCCAGTTGTGAATATCTGTGTTGATCCAAACCTACTGCAAGAAGAAGCTTCTCTGGTGAAGGTTGAATGAGGCACTGATCTATGGATATAGTAGTATGTCATTGGACTTATTACATTGCTATGTTCCCTTAGCAGAATAATACTATTGAGTTTCTCCTGTGACCATGACCTATTTAGTCTCAGGTTCTTGGTCACTTACAAGTTTCAGTTTTGAGCTCCATCTCAAGGAGTGGGTCTTAAGTCTAATTTTTAAAAGGAGTTTGGTTACTACCATAATACTTATGCCACTATTGCACCAGTATATCTTGCAGGCAGGTCGCTGTTGTAGGTTGCAGGATTTGTAGCTTGGTGATATGGATAATTACTTTCGCCTCCAGTAGCACGCAGGGTACTTTTCAGTACCATGAGTACTAGTCAGTAGGGGTGGAGCTTCTAGTTAGGCACCAACTCGACGTCTCCATGTTCAATGATATAAGTATTGTGTTCAGCAAGAGAGCCTTAGCATCAGGTTGTGGACAGCAAGAGATAGCCACAGCAATAGTGCATGATGTTTGGGAATTTCTATGGGGCCCCCTTGGACAAGGACTCAACAACATGTAACTTATTCCTACTGCTGGAGGTTTTACTTGATGGCATAAGATGTTCAGTTGGAGCAATCTCTCCCCTATTATTTGGTGGCTCTAGTAAAATTCCTTTACATATGTATATATTTTAGGATGCTTTTACAGTAGTAAAGTTTCCATATGGTTTTTCAAATAGCCTTTTGGTAGTTGTCGCTCCCCATGCTTCCTCCTTCACTTCTCCCTCCCGCTTCCTCTCTATTCCATCCTCCTATTCTAGTTTCCCCTTTGTCTCTTATTCTTTTTCTTTTGGTTTCTTTTTTTAAGTTGTTTTTATTGAGCTACGTATTTTTTCCACTCCCCTCCTTTCCTCTACACACCCCTTCTACCCTCTCACATGGTCCCCATGCTCCCATTTTACCCAGGAGGTCTTGTCTTTTTCTGCTTGCCATGTAGATTAGATCCATGTATATCTCTCTTAGGGTTCTCAAAGTTGTCTAGGTTCTCTGGGATTGTGAATTGTAGGTTGGTTTCCTTTGCTTTATATTTAAAAGCCACTTATGAGTGAGTACATATGATATTTGTATTTCTGGGTCTGTGTTTCCTCACTTAGTATGTTTTCTGGATCTATCCATTTGCCTGAAAATTTCAAGCTGTCATTATTTTTTTCTGCTGCGTAGTATTCCATTGTGTAAATGTACACATTTTCCTTATCCATTCTTTGGTCGAAGGGCATTTAGGTTGTTTCCAGGTTCTGGCTATGACAAATAATGATGCTATGAACATAGATAAGTATATGTCCTTGTAGTACGATTGAGCATCCTTTAAATACATACCCAAAAGTGGTATTACTGGGTCTTGAGGAAGGTTGTTTCCTAATTTTCTGAGAAATCTCCACACTGACATCCAAAGGGGTTGTACCAGCTTGCATTTCTACCAGCAATGCAGAAGTGTTCCCTTTTCCCCACAACCTCTCCAGCATAAGTTGTCATCAGTGTTTTTGATCTTGGCCATTCTTACAGGTGTAAGATGGAATATCAGAGTTGTTTTGATTTGCATTTCTCTGATGGCTAAGGATGTTGAGCATTTCCTTAAGTGTCTTTCAGCCATTTTAGATTCCTCTGTTGAGAGTTCTCTGTTTAGGTCTGTACCCCATTTTTTTTATTGGATTATTTGTTCTTTTGATGACTAATTTCTTGAGTTCTTTGTAAATTTTGGAGGTCAGTCCTCTGTCCGATGTGGAGTTGGTGAAGATCTTTTCCCATTCTGTAGGCTGTCGTTGTGTCTTGTTGATCATGTCCTTTGCTTTACAGAAGCTTCTCAGTTTCAGGAGGTCCCATTTATTAATTGTTTCTCTCAGTGTCTGTGCTGCTGGGGTTATATTTAGGAAGTGTTCTCCTGTGCCAACGTGTTCAAGTGTACTTCCCACTTTCTCTTCTATGAGGTTCAGTGTGGTTTGCTTTATGTTGAGGTCTTTAATCTATTTGGATTTGAGTTTTGTCATGGTGATAGATATGAGTCTATTTTCATTCTTCTACATGTTGAAATCCAGTTATGCCAGCACCATTCGTTGAATATGCTTTCTTTTTTCCATTCGATATTTTTTGTTTCTTTATCAAAAATCAGGTGTTCATAGGTGTGTGGATTAATATCTGGGTCTTCAATACTGTTCCATTGGTTCTGCTGTCTGTTTTTTATGCCAATACCAGGCTGTTTTCAATACTGTAGCTCTGTAGTAGAGTTTGAAGTCAGGAATTGCGATGCCTCTGAAAGTTCCTTTATTGTACAGATTGTTTTGGATATCCTGGGCTTTTTGCTTTTCCAAATGAAGTTGAGTATTATTCTTTCGAGGTCTGTGAAGAATTTTGCTGTGATTTTGATGGGTATTGCACTCAATCTGTACATTGTTTTTGGTGAGATTGCCATTTTTACTATATTAATTCTACCTACCCAAGAGCATGGAAGCTTTTTCCATTTTCTGGTGTCTTCTTCAATTTCTTTCTTCAAGGATTTAAAGTTCTTGTCATACAAGTCTTCCACTTGTTTGGTGAGAGTTACTCTGAGATATTTTCTGCTATTTGTGGCTATTGTGAAAGGTGATGTTTCTCTGATTTCTTTCTTAGCCCATTTATCATCTGTGTACAGGAGGGCTATTGATTTTTTTTGAGTCAATCTTGTATCCTGATACATTACTGAAAGTGTTTATGTGTTGTAGAAGTTCCTTGGTAGAATTTTTAGGGTCGCTTATGTAAACTATCATATCATCAGCAAATAGTGAGCATTTGACTTCTTCTTTTCTGTTTTGTATCCCCTTGATCTCCCTTTGGTGTCTTATTTCTCTAGCTAGAAACTCAAGTACTATATTGAATAGATATGAAGAGAGTGGACAATCTTGTCTTATTCCTGATTTCAGTGAGATCGCTGTGAGTTTTTCTCCATTTAGTTTGATGTTGGCTGTTGGCTTGCTGTATATTGCCTTTATTATGTTTAGGTATGTTTTTTGTATCCCTGCTCTCTCCAAGACCTTTATCATGAAGGGATGGTGTATTTTGTCAAAGGTTTTTGTCAACATCTAATGAGATAATCATGTGGGGTTTTTTTTTTTTACAGTTTGTTTATATGGTGGATTACATTGACAGACTTTTGTATTTTGAACCATCCCTGCATCTGTGGGATGAAGCTGACTTGATCATGGTGGATAATTTTTCTGATTTGTTCTTATATTCGGTTTGTCAATATTTTATTGAGTTTTTTGCATCAATGTTCATGAGTAGATTAGTCTATAATTCTCTTTCCTAGTAATGTCTTTGTGTAGTTTGGGTATCAGGGTAATTGTAGCATCATAAAAAGAATTTGGCAATTTTCCTTCTGTTTCTGTTGTGTGGAACAATTTGAGGAGTATTGGTATTAGCTCTTCTTTGAAAATCTTGTCGAATTCTGTGCTGAAACCATCAGGCCCTGGAATTTTTTTGGTTGGGAGACTTTTGATGATTGTTTCTATTTCTTTAGTACTTAGAGGTCTGTTTAATTTGCTTATCTGGTCTTGATTTAATTTCGGTAAGTGATATTTATCCAGAAAAATTTCCATTTTCTTTAAGTTTTCCAATTTTGTGGAGTACAGGTTTTCAAAATATGACCTAATGATTCTCCGGATTTTTTTCCATGTCTGTTGTTATGTCCCCCTTTTGGTTTCTGATTTTGTTAATATGGATATTCTCTCTCTCTGCCTTTTGGTTAGTTTGGATAAAGGTTTGTCTGTTTTGTTGATTTTTTTCAAAGAACCAACTCTTTGTCTCATTGATTCTTTATATTGTTTTCTTTGTTTCTATTTTGTTGATTTCAGCTCTCAATTTGATTATTTCCCGTGGTCTAGTCCTCCTGGGTGAGTTTGCTTCTTTTTGTTCTAGAGTTTCCAAATGTTCTGTTAACTAACTAGTGTGGGATTTTTCAGCTTCTTTATGTAGGCATTTAGTGCTATGAACTTTTCTCTTAACACTACTTTCATTGTGTCCCATAAATTTGGGTATGTTGTGTGGTCATTTTCATTGAATTTTAGAAAGTCTTTAATTTCTTCTTTTATTTCTTCCTTGACCCATTGGTGATTATCAGGTGAGCATTGTTTAATTTCCATGTGTTTGTGGGATTTCTGGAATTAGTGTTGCTGTTGAATTCTAATTTTAAGCCATGGTGATCCAATAAGATACATGGGGTTATTTCATTTTTTTTTTGTAACCGTTGAGGTTTACTTTGTTACCAAGTATAACAGTTTTTGAGAAGGTTCCATGAGGGGCTGAGAAGAAGGTGTATTCTTTCATGTTTGCATAGAATGTTCTATAGATTTCTGGTAAGTCCATTTGAGTCATAACAACTGTTAGTTCCCTTATTTCTCTGTTAATTTTCTGTCTGACAGACCTGTCTAGTCATGAAAATGGGGTGTTGAAGTCTCCCACTATTAGTGTATGGGGTTTAATGTATGATTTAAACTTAATAGTGTTTCTTTTACATAGGAGAGTGCCCTTGTATTTGGGGCATAGATGTTCAGTGCTGAGATTTCCTCTTGATGGAGTTTTCCTGTGACTAATATGAAATGTCCTTCTTTGTCTCTTTTGATTGATTTTAGTTTGAAGTCTATTTTGTTAGATATTAGGATAGCTACACCAGCTTGTTTCTTAGGTCCATTTGATTGGAAAATTTTTTCCCAATGCTTTACTCTAAGGCACTATCTGTTTTTGAGGTTGAGGTGTGTTTCTTGTATGCAGAAGAAGGATGGATTCTGTTTTTGTATCCAATCTGTTAGTCTGTATCTTTTTTATAGGCGTGTTGAGTCCATTTATATTAAGGGATATTAATGACCAGTGATTGCTATCTCCTGTTATTTTAGTTTTCATTGTTGGTGATGTTATTGTGTGTGTTTGTCCTTTCTTTGGGATTTGCTGCTGTGAGATCATCTATTGTCTGTGTGACTGTGTATGTAGCCAACTTCCTTGGTTTGGAGTTTTCCTTCTAGTACTTTATGTAGTGCTGGGTTTGTGGCTACATATTGTTTACATCTGGTTCTGTCATGGATGTCTTGTTTTGTCCTTCTATGGTGGTTGAAAGTTTTGCTGGATATAGTAATCTGGGCTGGCATCCGTGGTCTCTTAATGTCTGCATAACGCTTGACCAGGACCTTCTGGCTTTCATTGTTTCCATTGAGAAGTCAGGTGTAATTCTGATAGGTCTGCCTTTATATGTTAGTTGGCCTTTTTCTTTTGCAGCTCTTAATATTCTTTCTTAATATTCTTTCTTTATTGTGTATATCTAATTTTTGCTTATTATGTGGCAAGGGGACTTTTTTTTTTTTTTTGGTTTTTCAAGACAGGATTTCTCTGTGGCTTTGGAGCCTGCAGTGGAACTAGCTCTTGTAGACCAGGCTGGTCTCGAACTCACAAAGATCCATCTGCCTCTGTCTCCTGAGTTCTGGGATTAAAGGCTTGCACCACCATCGCCCAGCAAGGGGACTTTTTTGATCCAGCCTGTTTGGTGTTCTGTAAGCTTCTTGTATCTTCATAGGCATATCTTTCTTTAGGTTGGGAAAGTTTTCTTCTATGATTTTGTTGAATACATTTTCTGTGCTTTTGAGTTGTACTTCTCCTTCTTCTATACATATTATTCTTTTTTTAAAAAAGATTTATTTATTATGTATACAGTATTCTCAGTATTCTGTCTGCATGTATGCCTGCGGGGCAGAAGAGGGCACCAGATCCCACTATAGATGGTTGTGAGCCACCATGTGGTTGTTCGGAATTGAATTCAGGACCATTGGACGAGCAGGCAATGCTCTTAACCGCTGAGCCATCTCTCCAGCCCTAGACCTATTATTCTTATGTTTGTTTTTTTCATGGTGTCCCATATTTTCTGGATATTTTGTGTTAAGCTTTTGTTAGATTTCATGTTTTCTTTGACTATTTCCTGTATTGTATCTTCAGTGCTTGAGATTCTCTCTTCTATCTTTGTATTCTGATGTGTATGCTTGCATTTGTGTTTCCTGACCATTTTCTCATAATTTCCTTTTCTATAATATCCTCGGTTTGTGTTTTCTTTATTGTCTCTATTTTGGTTTTCATGTCTTGAATAGTTTCTTTCATCTGTTTGATTATTTTTTCTTGGTTTTCTTTAAGGGATTTGTTGATTTATTCCATTTTTTTTGTTTTTCTCTTCTTCCATTTCTTTGAGGGGATTTTTCATTTCCTCCTTAAGCTCCTCAAACATTCTCCTAAAGTTATTTTTAGGTCATTTTCTTCTGCTTCATCTATATTTGGTTCTTCAAGTTTTGCTGATGTTGAGCCACTAGTTTTTATTGGTGTCATGATGCTCTTTGTGGTGTTGAGTGTATTCTTACCTTGTCTACCCATCTTTTCCTCTGATTGGTATAGTTGGGGCTGTGTCTATGGTGATCAATTTTCCAGATGCTAGTGGATCCAGGGCTTAGATGGTTGCTCCTCATGGTGCATTCAGGGCTATGGTTCCAGTCACCCTGGAGGTCACTTGGTGTTTTTGGAGGTGGCTCAGAGCTACTGGGGGTTGCTCTGCAACCCTGGGGGTCATTTGGGCCTTTCTCAGGAAGGTTGCTTGGTTGGGGCTGCTCCCACTGAGGTTGCTGCCTTGAGCCTGCTCCTGGGGAGGTCTCTGGCTTGGACCTGATCCTGCTCCGGCTGAGGTAGCTAACTCAGGCCTGTTGTAATAGATGTCCCTTGACTTGGGCCTGCTCCCTTGGAAGTCTCTGACTCGCATTTGGTCTCACAGAGGTCTCTGGCTGGAGTCTGCTCCCTGGGCGCTCCCTTGTACCTGCTCCTGTTGAGGTCCCTGCCTCAGGCATGCTCCAGTGTAGGTCGCTGGCATGAGCCTGCTCCTGTTGAGGTCCTTGCCTCTGGCCTGCTCCAGTGGAGGTCCCTTTGTCTCTTATTCTATTTCCCTTTCCTTGGGAGATCCCCTCCTCTCCTCTAGTCCCTTACTAGCTAAATGACCTCTGGTTACTCGATTGTAGCACACATAGTGAAGACTTAAAAGCTAACATCCACATGTAAGAGAAAATTTACAATATTTCTCCTTTTGAGTCTGGTTCACCTCATTCAGAACAACTTTTCCAGCTCCATCCATTTACCTGCAAATTTCATTTTCCTAACATCTGAATATATTGCACTTGTGAATGTATAACATTTTCATCATTGGCTCATCAGCTGATGGGCATTAGGGTGTTTTGCATTTCTGGGCATTATGAATAGAGACTGAAGATGAATGGGGAAATGTCTCTGTAGTTCATCTGATAACCTTTGATGAATTTCTCAGTTACTGTTGAAAAACTCTTCCTCAAGTTAACTTCCTAGCCCCCTTGGACTTCTGAGCATGGGTCCTAATTCCGCTGAGGGCTCATGGGCTGTGTTTGTGCTTGCTTGATGATTAAGTCACAAACTTAAGGATCAGACTGTCTGGGTTTATGTCCCACCTCATCACTTTACTGTATTGACCCAACCTGCAGGTCCAGTTATTCAGGGTCTGAAGAGGCTCTACCTGAAAGTCATGAATGAGAGAAAGGAAGAAGACCAAGCAGAATTCACTTGTCAAGGTCTTACTTTATTAGGGAAACAGCACCAGTATATATAGCTCCGAAATGGGGAGTTTGGAGAGGGGTGGGGGGTCAGGACTTAGGGCAGTGAGCAGGAATTGGGGGTAATAAAATCACTAGCTAGCACACCTGTGTAAACGGAAACATTCTTTTGTGGATAGCTAACTTTGGAAGAGGGGCTCTCTGCAAACATCCTTAAAACAATGGTCTCTGTATCTTTGTTAGCTTCCTAGAATCAATAGCCCTAGCTGGCTCTGTTAAACATTCTAAATCAAAGATCTTTGCTAACCTCCTGCAATACCTTTTTTATTAGGGCAAAGGTCCCTGACACTGTATGATTTGGGGCAGGTCATCCAAGTTTTCTGAATTTCCCTCACCTTTAGAATTGGGATAATAATTGATATTCAGATAATTGAGACAAAGCCTGGGAACCAGTGAGCCTGGTCCTCAGCAGGGGAAGTCTTCAGTGTGCGTCGGCTATTATAATTACTTCATTTCATTGTTTACTCTAGAGCCAACCAAATCTCTGAAGAAAGTTAATTATTCTCAACTTAGGCACAGCAGCACATACCTGTAATCTCAGCACTAAGATTATTCAAGTCAATTCAAGAGGATCTTGAGTTTGAGGTCAACCTGGGCTATAAAATGGAATAAACCCAAAACAAACAAAATAAGAACTTTATCATTTTCCCTAATGTTTCCTCATTGGAGGTTAAATATCTCTAGTTCTTTAGATTATGTTCTGTGGTCTTGTTTTCTTCAGAGCTGGGGACTGAACTTCTAGCCTTATGCACAGGAACGTGTTTGACCATTGAGCCGTCAGCACAGCCCAGTGGTTTTAATGTTGTTGTTCCCTTGTAACTCACCTGTGGGCAGAGTCTAGTCTGCCATGCTCCCTTGTTAATTGCAGGAGTTCTCAGCTGCCTCCTGTCTTCCTTTTTACTGCTCCCAAAGATCCCCAAGTTAACCTTTACACCTTGTTGGACCACCTCAGACTTGTAAACAGCAAGGATGCTAGAGTCTGCCCAGCCAGTACTTGGGGAGAAAATGCTGCCATTCTGAGTTGTTTGCCCTCGGGGCTCCCTTGACTGAGTCTACGAGAGGCTCAGTTTGTGTGTGTGTGTGTGTGTGTGTGTGTGTGTACTCGTGCACGTGTGTGTGTGTGTGTTTGCATGCACCCGTACACGCAGCGCGTTTGCTTGTGTGCCTACGCCAAGCAGGGCTCCCACTACCATGTACTGCTTTGATGGCAATGAGCAGTAATTGAGGAAGCCCACGGGCTAGACTGGGCAGAGGGGATGGAAGAGTCTCCTGACTCCAGGGGCCTGGCAGGAGATGTGACATTTTCCATAGAAAAGAGTGACCTGCGACGCTGGCACAGCTTTCTGGAAAGAAACCAATCCTCGGGGCCAGAGGGCAATTGCATCAAAGCAGTGTGGGTATTTCATCCCCACCCCCCACCCCCCCACCCCCCGTCTCTGTTGGCCTGTAGCCCAGAGTTCTCTGTTAGGGAAGACAAGGAGGGAGCCAGGACTGTGTTACTGTAGAGACAAGGATGGCAGCCTCAAGCGTTTGGGTAGCGGGCTGACAGAGCAGGCCTTGAAAAGAACATCTCAGCCTCATTTCTAATATCCAGTCTGTACTAAATGGTTCACCAAGAATTTTGGCCTCAAGTTCTGTCCTTTTAAGCTAGAAGGCAGAGCATCTGCCCAATGCTGTGGTGTCCTGGATAGTCTGTGCGTTCCTCCTGGACCACAGAGGGTTCCAGGTTCTGTTCTAATTAGACCTCTCACTGAATGGAGACCAGCAGGTGGAGGCTGTCTCAGCGGCTCAGCCCCCCCCCCCGAATACTTCAAGGTCACTTGAGTTTTTCCATAATGTCTCAGCCTGGTGGCAGAAGTGGGCACAGTCAAAGTTCTGCCGGAAGGACGAGTGGACTCCACAGCCTTCACTACTGCAAAGCCATATTCTGCTGCGAGGATAGACACCTGCTTCTCACCATCTCAGGGCCACACTGTTTCCTCAGACCAAAGGAAGACCCTATAAGATCATTCACCCACGTCTGCGCACCTCCTCCTGAGCCTGGCCCAGCCTACCCTGTGAATACTTTAGGGTACCCTCTCAGGCTCCTTCCAAACTCTGTCCTTAAAGGAGCTGGGGAAACTGACCTACTGTACTTTGTGGGTTCTCATCTTCTCGCAAGCCAGGAGTCCTAAGCCTCCTGATGCTGAATACTGTGGATTCAGGATTTATTATTTTACTCTCCAGGACTTTTCCAGTGGGATTCTTGTGAAAGGAAAGTCAGTATCCAATCCAGGGTTCACCGTGAGGGTGAAGACAGACCCTCGAGTAGTTGGTGCAGAGGCTGCACGCTGCTCTCCTTACCAGACCAGGTTCCGGAGGAACCCTGGGGCCCAATGAAAGTAAGAACTGATTTTTTTCCTAGTGCATTAGAATTATTTTGTATCTATTATATTTTATTCTGTGGTGCTGGAGATAGATGCTAGGCAGGTGCTCTACTGCTGAACGCCGGGGATGCCTGGAGCCCTTATGGAGGGCCATACTTTGAGAGAAGGTTTCTCTGTGTAACAGCCCTGGTTGTCCTGGAACTCACTTTGTAGACCAGGCTGGACTCGAACTCACTGAAATCCCCCTGCTTCTGCCTCCCAAGTGCTGGGATTAAAGGCATGTGCCACCACTGCCCAGCCATGGGGGATGGCTTTTTTTGAAGTCAAGTCAGAGGTGGACCACTGGTTCCTGTTCTTTCTCACAGACCCTTTGCCTCTGGTAGGGTGGTCCCAGCCTCTTGGTACTTTTCTTGCTGTTCTCTTGTCCCTGCCTAGCCTGTTCCTTTAGGGCAGTGGCTCTCAGCTTGTGGGTCATGACCCCTTTGGGGTCAAATGACCCTTTCATGGGGGTCGCATGTTAGATATTTACATTACAATGCATAAATTACAGTTATGAAGTAGCAACAAAAACAATTTTGTGGTTGGGGGGTCACCACTACATGAGAAACTGTATTAAAGGGTCGCAGTGTTAGGAAGGTGGAGACCACTGCTCTAGGGGCTCTTGAGAAACTGGATCTATAAGATGGAATCCAGGTCACTCACAGTCCCTGTGTCCCTCAGAAAAGTAAGCGGAGACCCTCAAAACCTATATTTCAGAAGTGTGCATTGATACGTTCAGGAGCTATATATATTCTTGCTCTGTTCCACAGTTTACCTTTGGTGGAAGCAGACTGTGTATTCTGATCTTTCAGTTGGGCAAAGGGAGAGAGAATGACTATGAACAATTCTTCATGAGGCTGGAGAGATGGTTTGGCATTTAAGAGCACTGGCTGCTCTTCTAAAAGACCAGAGTTTGATTTCCAGCACCTACATGGTGCCTTACAACTGTCTGTATTCCAGTCCCAAGGAATCCAACATCCTCTTCTGGCCTCTGGGGGCCCTGCACACATGCAGTGCACAGACACTCATGCTGGCAAACACGCAGTTTTAGAAAATAAAAATGAAGAAAAAAAATCTTTCACAGACAACTTATAAGTTTTACCAACTCATAGCTCTCCAGGGGTCCTCAGGCCTCCTCTGGCCTGAAACCTGTTTCCTATAAACACTAGAAAATTCTGGTCAGCAACCACATGGGGCCTCAATGTATACCAAGGCAGAGAGGGATGGCGTTGTCCCATGTGCCACCCATCAATCCACACAGCTGTAAAACATTTATCTCTGTCCTGCATCTGGACCCTGACCTAATAAATTCCTCTAAAGGTATGCAGCCTGCGTGGCCAGCTTCTGTAGATGTTAGGGGAGGCCAGGAAGGCACGGAGGCAAAGGGAGAGTCATTAAGCTGACTCAGGACAGGGACAGAGGACAGCAGGATCTAAAAATGTTAGAGCTACTAAAAAGTAATGTGGGACAATCAAATGTTGAAGCTGAAGTAAAAATGGGGGTCTCTCAGGTCCCCTGTGGCCAAGCTGACTTGTGTTGCGGAAAGAGCATTCATTGGCGGTCGAAACCGAAGCACCAGCCTTCAGCTGCCATATCTCTGCATGAACAAGGTGTCCTTGGTTAAATCACTTCATCTCTCTGGGTCTTTGTTCCATGGTCAAAAACTGAGGCATCTCAACATGAATAACAAGAGCAGCTTTTTTAAAACGGGGCAGGGACTCTCATAGCTGTTTCTGTAAAGAGGTGTGCAACCGGCCAGGAAGCAGATGAAAAGATGATGCTATCAGCATCAGTTGTTAGGGAAATGTAAACGAATTGTTACACTCATCAGGATGATGAATGTCAAAACAATAAACAAATCAACCAATTAGGTGAAGTGTTTATGAGGATGTGGAGAACCTTTGTGTCGCTACTGGTGAAGAAGCAGAATGCTAAGGCCATTGTGGGAAACAGCGTGGGGTTGGTGAGATGGCTCAGTGGGCGGAGCCGCTGGAGTTCTATACCAGGAGCCCCAGAGTCGAGGGAAGAAACTGATTTCTAAAAGCTGTCCTCTGACCTCCACACATGTATACACACACACTATTAAAAATAACAAAATAAATCTGAAAAAGTATATCCTTACTAGGTATGATGGCTTTTAAATCCCAGCACTAGGGAGGCAGAGAAAGGTGATCTCTGTGAGTTCAAGGCCAACCGGGTCTACAGAGCAAGCTGCCAGACACTCAGCACTACATAGAGAGACACAGTCTCAAAAACAACAAACAAACAAACGAAACTCTACTTCTTTCCTAACCTCGTGATCAAGCACGTATTCAGACAAAACAAGGGATGAGCCATCAGCCCCAGGAAACCAGCCAAGGAGGCTGAATCTCAGGGGCATCCCAGAAATCAGATGAACATTCTAGCCACCAGTCAGGCAGCCTGCAATACTCTGCCCTATGTTCAGATACTATCTAAGTGGGATGTTATAATAGTATTAAATATTAATATTAAATGACAGTAAAGTACACACATCAACTTGGCTGAATCTCACAAATATTTGATTGAAAGAAATAAAACATACACACATTTTTGTATGAAAAAACTTAGTTCCTTTGTCCTCATTTTTTGTCGTGAATCAACTATTTGTATAATGTTTGGAGCTGTTTTGAGGCTTTCTAGTTTATTTCATTCTAGTTTATTCATTTTGCCTGCCTGGTCCCCAAATCATATTGTAGTAAATGCCACCATTTACTGCATGGTTTTGGTATCCAGACAAAGAAACTCCTTCCTGAGTACCGGTGTTTAAAAACAATTTTACGTCTCTGTGTGTATGCACGTGCCTGCATATGCACAAACACATGCAGGTGTGAGCATGGCATGGCGTGCAAGTGGAGGTCAGAGGACACTCCGTGGAGTTGTTTCTCTCCTTCCACCTTCTGGGTTTCGGGGATTGAACTCTGGTCATCAGGCTTGAATGGAAACCGCTTTTACTGGCAGAGGCTTCTCATTGGCTCCCTTCCTTATGCTTATTCTTATTTCTGGAACTAGCTTATCCAAGTTCTACCAGCAAGTGAGGGAAATTTCTTTCGCTGGAAATGCCAATATCTATCTATCTGTCATCTGTCTATCTATCTATCCATCAATCAATCAATCAATCAATCATCTATTTATCTATCTATTATCTATCTATCATCTGTCTATCTTTCTATCATCTATCTATCTATCTATCTATCTATCTATCTATCTATCTATCTACCTACCTACCTACCTATAAATCTATCTATCATCTGTCTAGTAGATTTGGAGAGAATTGGCGTTTTTCTGTTATTTGTGGACTTCCAGCTCCATGATATTTTAGAGTTTTCCAAATATAACGGAATATCAACCCCAGCTTCTGGGGCATCTGAGCAGAGTCAGGGGACCTGTTCCAGTCTTGAGAAGCTTCACTTGCCCACCCTAATAGCTGCAGGACTATTACCAATCTTTGTACGTGACCCAGCGAGGGAAGCATTAGGAAATAGTGAAAGGTGTTTTTAGCCTTGTGTTTCTGACCAGTGGCATGGGATACTGAGCTGCCAGTAGGCAGGGTGCCATTCACAGTGTCCAAACACCACCTTGTGCTTCTAGTCCATCCATTTTCATGCATGTTGGTACACTGTGTACACAGAAAATGTTGGTACACTGTGCTCTCAGAAGAGGACTGATTCTTGCAGACATGAAGCAGATTGTGCCCTGAACATTTACTAGATCTGGATGGCTATAAAAAGTCTTGGAAGCTGGAGAGGTGGCTGAGTGGCTAAGAGCACTGGCTACTTTTCCAGAGGACTTGGGTTCAATTCCCAGTACCCACATGGCAGCTCACAACTGTCTGTAACTCCAGACAGTTCCAAGGGATCTGGTGTTCTCTTCTGGACTCCCTGGGAACCAGATATGCATGTGGTACATGAACACTCGGGCAAAACACCCATACAAATAAAGAAAATTTAAAAAAATAAATCTAAAAGAAAACACAAGTCTCTGTCCTTGAGGAATTGATATTCTGGCGGGAGAGACAAAGGGATCAAACAACACAATACTCAAGTCTGAGGACAAAATGGAGCGCAATGAAGAGACCAGGAGGGCAACAAGAAAATGATGGTCTCAGCACAGATTCTGGGAAGAAAAAAGAAATTTCTTTGGCAAATCCCTAGTCACAAACCTGCTTTGAATGAGGGGTGGAGAGTGGAGGTGCTGGGGTTGAGGGTACCTCACATGAAGTCTTTCCTTCACGGAAGCAGCAAGGGAAGTAAGGAACACAGACTGTAGGTGGAGGGCAGACAGGTGCTGCCTGACTGAAGAGAAGCCTCCAACTCGAGAGAACAAACCAAAGAAAAAGCCATTAACAGCATATTTAGGATTCAATGTCGTATCTTTTTGATGCCAAAGCCCGGGCTGGGCTGTGGCTCAGGAGTAAGAGCACTAGCCTAGCACAGTAAGGCCTTAGGTTCCATGGCCTGGATTTTGAGAAACAAAACTCAAAAGCGCCCCTACATCCTATGCTACAGCCTGTACTCACAGCTTCTTACCTGCAGGACTCTAGAGACGAAACAGAGGCTACACTGCACATCCTCAAGGGCGGGCTGCAGGGCGTGTGTGCGTGTGCGTGTGCGTGTGCGTGTGCGTGTGTGTGTGTGTGAAAGCCCAGCAGAGTTAGCTGGGCAGTGGAGGCACACATCTTTAAACCCAGCACTCGGGAGGCAGAGACAGGTGGATCTCTGAGTTCGAGGCCAGCCTGAATTCCAGGACAGCCAAGGATACACACAGAAACCTTGTCTCAAAAAACAAACAAGCTCCCCCCCCCGCCACGCCTGCCAAGCAGATTTAGGATCACCTAATCTCGAAGTTGGAAATGACCCAGGAAATCCCAACTTGTCTCTGTACAGTAGAGAACACCTCCTAGAAGAACAATAGCTCATCATCTGCCCCCCACCCCCACCCCCAGGCTCAAATCCGGCTGGGAAAGGTGTGGCAGGAGGCTCTCCCAACCTACCGCAGGCCTTATTGCCGCTGTAAAGGACTCATCTAAGAAGACAGGGCAGAGTCCAAGGCTGGTTCTTCAGTCCTCCTGGGCAGGTGACCTTGGGCAGAATTATTAAACAGGTGAATCTCAGCTTTCTTATCTAGAGATGAGTATCCTGTCACATGATGAGGGCTGAGGAGAGTAATGAATGTAAGGCCTTGAGGGGCACATAAGAGATAACCCTAGAGATCAATAGATCTACAGCGAAGAACTTACACTGCTCTTGCGTTACTCAGGTCAGACTCATTTATAGGTATGATATCAAATTTTGTAATTGTTATTGTGGGGAGCCGGGGAGGTCCTGCGTTCCACCCATAACACTGTAAGAAAGAGAATTAGCCCAGATCAAACATCTGGAGTCTGGCAAATCAGAGTTTCAACTCAGGTGTTCTGATCCTAAATATACAGCACCCTAATGCTTTGAAAGTTATATTCGTGGTCAAGAGACTATGGCCTAAAGATGGAAGGCAGCTGGGTATGATAGAGTGGCTCTGATGCTGGCCAGCTTAAACTGTTACCCACTGGCTTAGGTCACACATGGGTTGAGGGCAAAGCCAAGACCCAGGGAAAACTAATGGCCAGCTCTTCATGAGTGGAGAAAGGTGAGGCTACCTGGTCCACAGCCTAGGGCTTGCCCTGTCTCCTGCTGTGAGCAGTCTCCTGCCCTGGATTAGGAGTGTGGGCTGAGAATCCAGGTGAGGATGGTTTGTGTGGGTGTGGTTGATAGAGATCAGCTGCTGCCCTGGTTGAGGCTAGCGACATTTTCAGCAGCACCAGCCCACAGGGGAACTTGTGAAAACGCTGTCCACTGCCCAGCCGCCTTCCTGAGAGGCTGCAGAGTGTGGAGAGGAGTTCAGGTATCAGGAGTCAGAGAACAGACATCAGCCATCGGGAGAAGGAGGGAGCAGTAAAGACCCCGGGGCGCCCGTCTTTGCTGCTGCTGACCTCAGCAAGCAGGCGAGTGCTAGCTCCCGGGGCACAGTGGGAGGCAGGACCGAGAAACAGGGGCTTTATTAGCCTGCTGGTGACTCTCTGGGCAGGAGGTGCACTGCCCTGCTCTCAGGATGGCCTCAGTGTGGAAGGTGGCTGGTCATGAGCCCCTACCCTGACCCTGGGCTAGGGGCAGTGGGATTCCTTCTGGGATTAAGGATTGGTTGGCAATGACCCAGTCCTCTGTTCATTGGCTAGAACTGGAAAGGCAGAGGCACCTCCTCCCCAGCTGCCCTTCCCACCTCTGCTCTCCACTTTGTTGTCCAGACAAGCCCTCCTACGCCCCACCTTGTTAGGCTGGGGTGGGGGCAGGGCTTCTTTTGGCTGAGGGCTCTTGAGGGTTTCCAGCTGGCAGGGAGCAGGACAGAGGTCGCTTGAACTCAGACCACACGTCCCTGTTAAATACATCAGCTTTTAAATCAATCTTTGTCCAAAGTCCAGCAAGTTCCAAGACTAAGTAGTGTTAGCAACAGAGAGAATTCCTAGTGGCCCGGTGGCTCCTTCTCTCATAGGTAAGAAATGGCTTCTGGAACCGGCCACCTGGCCTGGAGATGCTCTTTTTCTTTTCCTTTTTCTTAGCAAGTGTCTTTGGGGAGGGGTTGAGGCCCTTGGTGGTGGCAGGAGAGCAGGTGAAGGGGTGCGGACTGTTTCCTGGGGTTTCCCAGCTCTTTCTATTGGGGCTGTGAGGGCTAGTTAGGCTCTACGTCATAAAGGTGAGCTGCTCACTTTCCTTGGATTGTATGAGATGGGGTGATGGGAGGTTGGGGAGTGTTGTATGTGATACACAGCCAAGAGAGAGACCACAGACCTCATAGGCCCCAGGAAGTTTTTTCCTGAGACCACTACCCAAGCCTTTTGGGTTAAGGGCAGCTAGCCCTAAAACTTACTGGCTAATCAAAATAAACGCCGCCTCTCTACCTCCCAGGCCAGTGCCTAACCCTTAACCATGAGGAAAGCCATGGATTCCTGGGCTGGTTGAGTGGAAATTCAGGTCCCTCAGTCTCCCTTTGGAGCATCTCCCAATCTTTGTGTCTTGGGTGAACATGAAATGTCTGTGTTACTCTGACGTTCCCCCAGATTCTTCTGTGTGTAGGCATTTTGGGAGGAACTCATTTCCGGGGCATTAGGACCTCTCCCTAGGGGCCCATTAGTTCTGAAGATTGCTGGTCTAATAACAATTATAAAGACTCTTGCGGGGGCTTTGGTGTAGAAAGTGTCATTCTGTATCCGTAAGTGACAGGGCCCTGACTGCTTCAGGTCACAGTTTGACTAGCCTTTCCTGTACAAACAAATCAGGGACTTTGAATTTGTGTGTTATGGCCGAGCACAGTGTTCTCATAATTGACTCTTGTATGGTCTCTGCCGTATGGGCTTGTTCTTGCTGTTGTGTTCCTAGACCACTCGATAGGCAGCTGCTGCTCACCCGAGGGAGAGAGCACAGGTCTGGGAAACCAGTGGCTAAGGTCTTAGATCATTCATGACAGATCATTAGATACATGCCTTGCCTCAATTTTGTTATTTGCTGAAGGAAAGTCGGGCATTATTTTCCAAGGGTTGTTCTGAAAATAAATGTATAAACATGAATGTGTCTGAGGGACTTGATAGTCCAAATCTAAGATGCCTGCTCTTCGGATGAGTGTATCCAGCTGTGCCGTGGAGTAGCGGGAAGCAGCATCCATGCAGTTTGCTGGAGACCTTGTATGAGTCTTTCGGTGTCACTGAGTTTGTTTTCTTACCCAAAACTAAAAAGAGTTGATACTTGATGTTTGCTAAGGCCTTTCCCATATAAGGGGATCTGTGCTTTGAAGGTGGGCTCCTTGTGACTTGAGGATGAATTCAAATGTTACCTTCTAAGAAGGACTTCCGAAATCAGCCTCCCTCCATCTTGTCACAATCTCGTATTACTCCCCAGCATCTGTCGTCCGAGATCATTGCTACCAGCTGTGTTCCCAGCTCTTGGGACAGTTCCTGACTCAGAATAGATGCTTACATGTTTGGGTGGAGGGAAGGGAGCTGGGTCATGGTTGTTTTCGTCAGCTATTCCTTGGGAGAGGAAGCTGAGGAACTTGGACTCCCTGTCAGGCTGTCTGACCGTGGAAATGGACCTCTCCTCTCACATCTTAGTTTAAATGACCCATAGTTTTGCATAGAAGATGGATGAGAGTAAGATGGAGATGGACAGGATTCCCTCAAGCTCTTCAACTCCTTTCCTTGGTTCTTCAGGAGAGACCACCACACAGCTCTCCTTAATCTTCTTGCCTGGTTGGCATTCTAGACAAGTGGTTAAGAGCATGGTCAGCTGGTGGTGAAGCACACCTTTAATCTCAGCATTTGGGAGGCAGAGGAAGGCAGATCTCTGAGTTTGAGGCCAGCCTGGGCTGCACAGAGAAACCCTTGCTAGGGTGCAGGGAGTGAAGAGCGTGGGCATTGGGACTGGAAACCCGTGCTTCAGGTGCGATGTGGGTTTTACTCTGAACCTCTGTTTCTTTCTCACATGAGTATGGTGGGGCCCAGTTTTTTTTTTTTGTTTTTGGTTTTTGGTTTTTCGAGACAGGGTTTCTCTGTGGCTTTGGAGCCTGCGCTGGAACTAGCTCTTGTAGACCAGGCTGGTCTCGAACTCACAAAGATCCGTCTGCCTCTGCCTCCTGAGTGCTGGGATTAAAGGAGGTGTGCTTTGTGACTCTCTCCACTGGATTCTGGGCTCTCTGGAGGTAGGACAATGTCTTGCCTAATTTCAGTTGAGCCTGACACCTGCCTCATTGTAGGTGTTAAATGTACCTTGATGGACATAAAGAGGGTGCTTAAAGAGGAGGGGTAACCTACAGAATGTGCTAGTCATGCAAGGATTTGAATGTTGACCTGGATCTGGGAAGGTCCTGAATTCATCCGCATGGAAAAAATGTTTACTTAGCAGCTCCTATAAATGGGGAGTCAGCACTGGGGAAGGGAACCCAGGCAGAGCATGTGGCATGAGCAAAGGGCAGGCTGGGTGTGGGTGGTCATGCAGAGACCAGTTTTGATTTTCCTGAGGAGCAACAGAGGCTAGTGAGGGAAACAGAAGCTGGGTCCTCTGAAGGGGCAACACATGCTTGATGGCTGAGCAGGAATCCATACTTCTGAAGACTGGTCAGAAAGCTTATCTAGAGGCAGGAGGACTCCACTAATAGATCAGGCGTATGGAAAATGTCAGGGGGTGGAAAAGCAAGTTCAGGGAGTGGGCAGTGTGCTCACCCAGCACACACTCGCCCCTGGGCTGTGTGAGATCCTGTGCCAAGACAAGCGAGGGAAACCCTCATTGCAGCTGACCTCCAGCAGGCCTTAGCTGTTTTGGGTACCAGTCCCATCAACCATCTCGTGTTCTCACAACTTTAACTCCACCTCTCTCCCAGTCCCTGAAACTCTTAGGTAAGCAATTAAATTGTGAGGGCATTGAACTCCCAGACTGGAGTCCTGCCATGCAGTACAAGATATCATTTATGGAGCCTGCGGGAGGGACCGGCAGATCAAATGACCTTTGATAAAGAAAACTTATTCTTCATCATAAAAGAGAGATAAAAATTACTCCCTGGGCCTGCCATCACTATTCTCTAGATAATTCTCCATGGAATGCCTCCTTGAATTCTTTGCATTTTAAATCTCTCCCCAGTTAAGACCAAACAGCAATTGTCACAATGGGGAGGGACAGTTAGCAAATCTGTGTTTTAGGGCCTCACTTTCCCTTCTGTTTTGGTATTAGTCGTGTAAATATACTTGACTGGTGTATTTCCACAGGTGTTGCTCTTCAAAGCAGGAGCCCTGGTGGCCTAAGATCTGCCACCTGCATCGCAATTTTAAGCTGTGCTCTAGATGAGTGGTTTTTGAAGGATGAAATCAGAGCACTCTTGTGTCTTGCTTGCCAGAGATCCTCTTGTCAGTATCAGCTGAGCTACAGTACTCCTCCTTCCTTTTTCTTTAAAGTTTGCTTATGTTCCGTGTATGGGCACTCTGCCTGCATGTATGTACGTGTACTGCGTATGTGCCCGGTTGCCCACGGGACTCAGAAGGTGTTAATTGAATTGCAGCTGGTTGTGAGTCATGATGTGGGCGCTGGGACTGAACTCTGGTCCTCTGCAAGACCAGCAAGTTAACTGCTGAGCCATCTCTCCAGCCCCACAGCATGATTTCATTTAATGTTGTTGGCAGAAGCGGCCTGTGCGAGGCTCTGCCAGAGAGGGATGTGGTTGTCTGGGTGGGAAGCCCTTTGCCAGGGTTGACCACATCGGGAATTCACAGCCTGTCTGCAATTTTGGATTTAACTCCCACATGCTCCACCAACTATATTTTTCTAACAGAAGTCTGGTGACTTCTGCTTTTTCGGGTCACATAGGTGTGTGCGGATGCAGGACGAGTGACCTTCTTCTCAGGTATGCGTGGGCTGCTGCACCCTGTTAAACTTCCCAGGAATGTTAGCTCTCTTCTCACTGAAGGGCACAGGCTTTATAACAGTCATGGAGATCAGTGAAGGTGAATCAGGGCCAGATTGGATGTGGCCAGATAGGCCCTGCTTCCCCCACCCACTTCTGCCTCAGTGAAACGGACAATTGGTTCCCTCCTGCTTCTGTCCTGGGTTATATAATGGAGGACCCTTCCACAGGCTCAGTGACCAGGTTAAACATTATTCACCAGCTGACCTGTGAGCCCTTATCTTTCAGTAAAGCTGCTCCCTGAAGCAGGTGTTTATATAGGTGCGATCTGCTATCGATGGAATTCTGTCACACAATTGATTTCTAATTACTATTAGATAAGATGCAGGTGAGCCTGGGTACTTGTGACTAATAGTAGGGCATTAGCTTGCTTATGTAAAAGTCGTGCCACACCCAGACCAGCACACACGCAAAGAAGGCAGCCCTTGGGGCTGTCATTCCTGAGCCCATTGCTGACCGTAGCCCACATTTTCCCACCTATAGGCAGAGTTCCTGTTTATCCTATGTCCTTTATCAAATCTTTGGAAGTTTGATGATGCTTTCTGGTTGAGTGGACCCATTTCCTGAGTACTCCTTGGTGACCATGGTCCACACATGGCCCAGATAGCAGTGTATAAAGTAGGGTTTCGTTCACTCCAGCTCCTCCATCTTTGTGCTCTGCAGGTCCCTGGTTGTTGGATTCCACTTTGAGCTCATGTGTTCTGGCTGGGACTATGCTGAGAACTTCAGCTCAGTCTGGAGGCTCTGCTAGAGCCTTTGATACAGACTGACAGATACTTCCAGATCAGGGCCAGTCTCAGCGTTATCTGAGCGGTTCTCTGGGAACAGAGGCATCCACTCTTCCCAGCGGCTAAGGTTAGCTTTGTAGAGACTATCAGGAGAGAGTAGAAGGAGAATCTCTGGCCTTGCCAGATGATCATGGTGCCTGCGCATTCTGTCTCTGCTCTTCTCCACAGCAAATGCCATCGTGTCTGGTGTCGGGTCTCCCATCAGAGCTCAGGGTTTAATGGCTCTTGTGGCGCAGGCATCCTTTCTCTAGACTCTGTGCTTTGGAGATTTTAACATCCATCTGGAGCATCACTGTCTCCATCAAGGGGTACCACCATCTTCACCTACATCCTCACAGTAAGCAAGGGGTTACCTGGGATTCAAAACTAGAGAGTTCTAGGTTTAACTCTGGTCCTTCCTAATGTGCTTTACCTGGAGTGGAATGTCCTGTGGAGGAGGAGAGAAAAGCACACATTGTTAGCCCCGCATGGCTGTGGCTGTGGGCTCCCTGGACAGGAACTTGTCTGTTCTAAGGGAACTTCAGAACCTCTCAACTCTCCTACCCCAAGTTTGGTGTCTGTATTTGGGCATTTCTGGCTTGTTCCTTAGGTTTCCAAAATGTGCCCAAATTAAGAGTTCCCTGTTGAAGCTGTGTGTTGCCTTTAAGGCCAGCAGTTGGGAAGCAGGTGCATGCAGGTAGACCCCTAAGTCCAAGGACAGCCTAGACTACACAGGGAGGTCCCGTCTTAAAAAAGTTCCTCGTTGAATTGAAAATACATTCAATCCTTTCCTCCCACTAACCACTGCCTAAAAGAAAAAAAGTTGAATCCCTTAAATAACCAATACCAAGTTGATTCCTTGGAAAAGAATGATGGTGCTGGGACTTAGGGAACATCCATTTCTGGGCTTTCATATTGGTGCCTTTAGGCGGAGTGGGGCTGGCTTTTCTGTTTTCATAAACCTTAGGGAAGAGGATTTGGTCATTTGTCCTGGACAGCTCCTTAATTCGCTTTGAGAATACTGCCTTAGGTTGCCCTTCCTCCCCATCTTCCTGTTCCCACTTTTCTGGTTCTTTCTCACTCCTTCTAGTTCACATTGGTTCTGCACTTTACCACCCTGCTCTGGGCTGATCCTCAGTCTAGAAATCCTCACCAGCCAGCCTCCTGCTTTTAACTGTCAAACCTCAGCTAGGGCGAAAGGTACTTTTAGTCTGTCATTTTTCTTTACGCTGGTGGTCATGTCCAAGATCCTTGGCATGACAAGCTTGTGCTGCAGTGCTGGCCCGCATCCTCATCCCTTCCTTACTCCTGGCGTCCATTATGGTGAAAATGCCAGTGCTCACCGAACTGCATTTTCTATATAGGATACATGATTATTTAAACCTGGTTCCTGGTTCCCTACAGCGAAGTAGTACTGCTTGTGACATTCCAGACATGGTTGCACAGGCTGCAACCCACGGGCTCAGTGTGGTTGGGTTTTCCATGTTCTTTCTTAAAAGTTTGAGACGGATGCAAAATCTTTATAAAAATGGGAGCATTTTATACAAACCTAGACTTGCAGAGTCCTCTGAGAGATGGGCAGGCTTAGCTCACCATGTCTCCCCTCGTGGTGGCTGTCGGTGGGCATTCCCAGCTATCTAGCTGGAGAGCACCAGTGTGAGAGCCAGGAGGGAGCAGGGGAGAAGTGTGTGGCCCGGGTACCATGTGCTTCATTCCTGCAGCTCCTCCTTGCAAGCCATCCTGGCAGGGGACACATTGTGACACCTCGCTGTTGTTGCACCTGCTCTGTCTGATGCCATCTCAGCATGGAGAAATACGAAGGGACGGGTGAATGAATGCAACCGATTGCTTAGAGCCGTGTAGGTCTGCCACCTGCCCCTTTCTGTGATTCTGTTGTCACAAGGCAGGCCCTTATTGCCTCTGTGACCACTGCAACAGCCTCCTCCTGGCCTGCCTCCAGGGTGTCTGCTCCAGTCCACTCCAGGAGTCCTTTCTGAGCCCAACTCTAACCTTACTGTCCCTCTGTTTAAACACGCTGAGTGGGCCCTGCGCCATCAGGCCATGGCCAGATACCGTGGGCTGGACATGAAGTTCTTCCTGTCTGCCACCGGCAAGCTCCCTTTGGTTTGATTTGAGCTCTTCCTTAAGCATGCTCACGGGTTTTCCCATGGCCTGGTAGCCACACCATTCTGAAGTAGTCCTTAATTTGTCCCAAGGTGGAGCTCTTACACATTTATACTTTGTTTGTAGTGGTAAAGTTTTCTTTTTTTCTTTTATTTCATGTGTATGGTTATTTTGCCTGCATATATGTCTATGTACCACATGCATGTCTGGTACCCATGGACACCAGGAGAGAGTGTCAGATCCCCTGGAACTGGAGCTACAGGCAATTGTGAACCATCATGTGGGTGCTGAGAATTGAACCCCAGATTCTCTGGGTGCACAGCCAGTGAGTGCTCTGAACTACTGAGTCATCTCTCCAGCCTCTGGGAATTATCTATCAGCCATTTTCCCTAACCTAACTGACCCCGAAGTCCCTTGAGAACTGGGGGCTTTATATGTTAGTATAGGGTGGACATGACTTGGGTGTGGGGTAGTGAGCTCTCTTGATGTTTAGTGGAAAACTGAAGGGGTTACACTCGCTGTTCTAGACAGATATCCCCTGCCTGAGCATGCTGACTGAAAGCTTTATGGAGGGGAAAGAAAGAGACTGGAATGTCGCAAGAAGCTGAAGAAGGGCTACAGTGGTCAGTTTTCCTCAGGCTGGCTGGGTTTCTCAGACTTGAGTGCAGCTGGGTAAGGGAGGAGGAGTGTCCTTAGCCCCCCACCCCGCAACACAGGGTCTTAATATAGCCCTGGGTGTGTGGAATGCCCTATACAGACCAGGTGACCTTCAACTCAGAATTCTGCCTGCCTCTGCCTCCTGAGTGCTGGGATTAAAGGTGTCCACAACAAAGCCTCGCTCTTAAGGAAGGTAGGTTTGGGGCCGGCATCAGAGTTCTATCAAAATCCAGAGGTTATACGTAGTTTTCAACTGTTTGGTTCTATGTCTGCCTGACTCAACTGTCGAGGGTGGAGGAAGACAGCAGACACAGACAGGTAGTGTAGGGTGCCTGCTCCAGCCACTGTGATCAGACACTCACTTTAGACAGAGCTGGATCTTAAGGACTGCTCAGGGTGACCAAGGGCCTCTCCTAGCCAGACTGTCACCAGGGCTTCTTAAGGGAGTAAAGGTGAGCTCTGGGTAATGTTAATGGCTCATCCAACCATGACATTCTTATGTGACCCAGGAGAACTGTCCTTGAGGGGAAAGGAGTCAAGTACCGTGGGGTGGGTTCAAAGGCTAGTTTTGAATGTGTGCCTAGAGGTCTGTGCCCAAAGATGTGAAATTTCCTCTTAACACTGCTTTCATTGTGTCCCATAAATTTGGGTATATTGTGTGGTCATTTTCATTGAATTTTAGGAAGTTTTTAATTTCTTTATTTCTTCCTTGACCCATTGGTGATTATCAGGTGAGCATTGTTTAATTTCCATGTGTTTGTGGGCTTTCTGGAATTAGTGCTGCTGTTGAATTCTAACTTTAAGCCATGGTGATCCAATAACATACATGGGTTATTCCATTTTTTTTAATGTATCTGTTGAGGTTTGTTTTGTTACCAATTATGTGGTCGATTCTTGAGAATGTTCCATGAGGTGCTGAGAAGAAGGTATATTCTTTTATTTTTGGATGGAATGTTCTACAGATGTCAGTTAAGTCTATTTGAGGCAGAATATCTGTTAGTTCCCTTATTTCTCTGTTAATTTTCTGTCTGATAGACATGTCCAGTGGTAAGAGTGGGGTGTTGAAGTCTCCCACTATTAGTGTATGGGGTTTAATGTATGATTTAAACTTAATAGTGTTTCTTTTACATATGAGAGTGCCCTTGTATTTGGGGCATAGATGTTCAGTGCTGAGATTTCCTCTTGATGGAGTTTTCCTGTGACTAATATGAAATGTCTTTCTTTGTCTCTTTTGATTGATTTTAGTTTGAAGTCTATTTTGTTAGATATTAGGATAGCTACACCAGCTTGTTTCTTAGGTCCATTTGATTGGAAATTTTTTTCCCAATGCTTTACTCTAAGGCACTGTCTGTTTTTGAGGTTGAGGTGTGTTTCTTGTATGCAGCAGAAGGATGGATTCTGTTTTTGTATCCAATCTGTTAGCCTGTATCTTTTTTATAGGCGTGTTGAGTCCATTTATATTAAGGGATATTAATGACCAGTGATTGCTATCTCCTGTTATTTTAGTTTTCATTGTTGGTGGTGTTATTGTGTGTGTTTTTCCTTTCTTTGGGATTTGCTGCTGTGAGATCATCTATTGTCTGTGTGATTGTGTATGTAGCCAACTTCCTTGGTTTGGAGTTTTCCTTCTAGTACTTTATGTAGGGCTGGGTTTGTGGCTACATATTGGTTACATCTGGTTCTGTCATGGATATCTTGTTTTGTCCTTCTATGATGGTTGAAAGTTTTGCTGGATATAGTAATCTGGGCTGGTATCCGTGGTCTCTTAATGTCTGCACAACGCTTGACCAGGACCTTCTGGCTTTCATTGTTTCCATTGAGAAGTCAGGTGTAATTCTGATAGGTCTGCTTTTATTTGTTAGTTGGCCTTTTTTTTTTTTGCAGCTCTTAATATTCTTTCTTTATTCTGTATATTTAGTGTTTCTTATGTGGCAAGAGGACTTTTTTTGATCCAGTCTATTTGATGTTCTGTAAAGCTTCTTGTATCTTCATAGGCATATCTTTCTTCAAGTTGGGGAAGTTTTCTTCTATGATTTATATTCAATATATTTTCTGTGCTTTTGAGTTGGATTTCTTCTCCTTCTATACCTATTATTCTTAGGTTTGGTCTTTTCATGGAATCCCATATTTTCTGGATATTTTGTGTTAAGCTTTTGTTAGATTTAGGGTTTTCTTTGACTAATGAGTCTATTTCCTGTACTGTATCTTCAGTGTTTGAGACTCTCCCATCTCCTGTATTCTGCTGTTTATGCTTGCATTTGTGGTTCCTGATTGTTTTCTCATAATTTCCTTTTCTATAATATCCTCGGTTTGTGTTTTCTTTATTGTCTCTATTTTGGTTTTCATGCCTTAAATAGTTTCATCTGTTTGATTGCTTTTTCTTGGTTTTCTTTGAGGGATTTGTTGATTTCTTCCAATTTTTTTGTGTGTTTTTCCTCCATTTCTTTGAGGGAATTTTTTATTTCTTCTTCAAGCTCCTTAA
Organism: Dicrostonyx torquatus; assembly: GCA_028555095.1. Classification (NCBI taxonomy): domain Eukaryota; kingdom Metazoa; phylum Chordata; class Mammalia; order Rodentia; family Cricetidae; genus Dicrostonyx; species Dicrostonyx torquatus. The sequence continues at coordinate 1,722,566 of JAQHUG010000335.1, read as the reverse complement.
ACATTCTCCTAAAGTTATTTTTTGGGTCATTTTCTTCTGCTTCATCTATATTTGGTTCTTCAAGTTTTGCTGTTGTTGGGCCACTAAATTTTGTTGGTTTGTGATGCTCTTTGTGGTGTTGAGTGTGTTCTTACCTTGTCTACCCATCTTTTCCTCTGATTAGTGTAATTGGGGCTGTCTCTCTGGTAATCAATCTTCCAGGTGCCAGTGCATCGTAGGCTCAGATGGTTGCTCCTTGTGGTGGAGTCAGGGCTGTGGTTCCAGTTATCCCAGAGGTCACCAGGTGTTTTCGGAGGTGGCTCTGTGCTGGGGGGAGGGTGGCTCTGTAATCCCAGGGATGTTTGGTCCTGTTCCCAGGGAGGTTGCTTGGTTGGAGCTGATCCCACTGAGGTTGCTGCCTTGGGCCTGCTCTGGCAGAGGTCACTCGCTCAGACCTGCCCCTGTGGAAGTCCATGGCTAGAACCTGCTCCAGCTGAGGTCTCTGGCTTGGGCCTGCTTCCTTGTACTTGCTCCTGTGGAGGTTGCTGCTTGGGGATGCTCTGGAGAAAATCACTGTCCCCACAGCAACTCTTATAAAGGAGAGCATTTAACTGGAGCTGCCTTACAGTTCAGAGGTTCAGTCCGTTATCATCACGGAGGGGAACATGGCAGCATGCAGGCAGACACAGTGCTGAACCTGGACTTGAGCTTCTGAGACCTGAAAGCCCATCCCCTAGTAATACACTTCCTCTAACAAAACCACCCCTACTCCAACAAGGCCACACCTCCTAATAGCACCACTCCCTATGGACCACAAACACTTGAGTCTTTGGAGGTCATTCCTATTCAAACCACCACACCAGAGAGCAAACTCGGGTCCTTGTGCTGGAAAGGCCAGAGCCAACACTCAACTCTGAGCCCTTATGTGACCTGACTCTTGTTGTTGTTTGTTTATTTATTTATTTTTGTTTTTCGAGACAGGGTTTCTCTGTGGCTTTTGGAGCCTGTCCTGGCACTAGCTCTTGTAGACCAGGCTGGTCTCGAACTCACAGAGATCCGCCTGCCTCTGCCTCCCGAGTGCTGGGGTTAAAGGCGTGTGCCACCACCACCCGGCATTTGTATTTTTTTTTAAAGACAGAGTTTCTCTGTATAACAGCCGTCCTGGAACTAGTTCTGTGTACCAGGCTGGCCTCGAACTCACAGAGAGGTCTTGTGCATTTGAGCCTGAAATGTTTCGGGGAATCCCACATTCTGTCTCTGTCTGGAGCACAGTCTGTGTTCTTGTCAGGTTCCCACTGAGCTAAGATTCTCAAATCCTTTCAGGAGATCATGCAGCTGCTGTTTAAAGGGCTTTAAGCACCTCTTTCCCCACTTTTGTCCGGGTTGGCTCATGCACATTCAAGCCTGTGACATTTCCACCCACATGAAACATTATCTTGGAACAGAGGCTTCAGATGGAGTTTTGCGTGGAGCAGTCTGACAGGACAGACAGGCCTTCCCACAAACCCATTCGCAGCAGGAACAGTGATAACAGTTCCTTACCTACCTCCAAATAGCCGTCAGTGGAAAGTCCTTCAGCTTCCAGCCTCAGACACGTGAACTGAGGCCAACTAAGCTGGACCTGCTGTCAGTTTGGGCCTGCCTTGGGCTCGGGAGCTGTCTTCTGGCCCTGTCAGTGACTGCTTTTCTGTGGGAAAATTCTAGTAGTTTGAATCCTTTCTACTCTGACCCCTGGCAGAAGAACCTCCTAACGCATCTGTGTTTGTTTTCTCGCCTTCCTAACGTGCAAAATGCTCTGAGCTTTTCTTCCAGACCTTGGTGTATCATTCATTCTTGAGAGGAAGAATCCAATTGTTTGGAAGAAGTCTGAAGGTGAGAGTAATGTTATCAGAAAGAGTGATGGACAAACACCTCTGTGCCTTTGCTGTCTGCCTGGCTGGGGCCTGGTTCTTGCTGTCTGCCTGGGCAAGGCTTTATTCTTGCTGTCTGCCTGGCCAGGGCCTTGGTCCTTTGCTGTCTGCCTGGCCAGGGCCTGGTTCTTGCTGTCTGCCTGGGCAAGGCTTCATTCTTGCTGTCTGCCTGGCCAGGGCCTTGGTCCTTTGCTGTCTGCCTGGCCAAGGCCTGGTTCTTGCTGTCTGCCTGGCCAGGCCTTGATTCTTTGCTGTCTGCCTGGCCAGGAACTTTGTTGTTTTTCCACACACAAACAACTTGGTTGCCAAAAATTGACTTTTCTGTGTCAGTTCAGACAGGAGTCATGGCTTCCTTTCATCTCCAGTATTTTGATAATTGGGAATAGAGCTGCTTTGGGATATTCTAGATATCTCTACGTCTTCACTAATTATCTACACACCCACCATCAAGGCCTGGCCCTCAGATTTCCTCATCAAGAAATAGATGAGCTGGGGGATGAAGAAACAGAAAACAGATCCTTAAGTACAATGCCCTAGTTAGGTCAAGCTCAGAGTCCAGACATCTTCATGAAGCAGCAACACAGACCTGAGACCTGGACTGATGTAGGAGCCACATAAAACCAGGATGTGGACTAGATAGAAACAGGAATGGAGGTGAAATGATGGTGCTGGGTCCCTTAGACGCTAAAGTGAATTGATTCTCTAAAATACTTTAACGGAAAGAGGTTTTTGCCCAGGGGGTCCCATGTAAGACCAGGAATTTGGAGTTTTGGGTGGCTTGGTAGGGGTGATGGTATCCACTAATCTATGTGGGGGATACCTGCTGATGTAGGGACCAGCACTCATCTGTTAGTGACTGGATCTTTGTCATGGCAGGCATGGCAGGAAGTGGACAGAGCTAGCAGCGCTGGCATCTATCTCCCTGTAGGTGTGACGACATTTCAGAGTTGCTGTTGCTCTGAACTGGCTCTAACCCTGACTTTAGCCATGGCTGTGGGAAGAAATGGTGACCTCGTGCACCCGAGTCTCTTCAAAGCTTCAGCCACAGGTCTCACTGTTCTCAGACTGGCTGTTAGAAACTGAACAGCCGCCCAAACCAGACACAGCTTGAGATTGTGCCAAGAAAGAGCAAACTCGTGTCTTTTTGGCTTGCCGGGCCTTTGGGTCTCCAGGGAGATAGGAAACCATCCTCCAATGGGGAGGGATTTCACATTTCCTCTTTGGCCTGCAGAGGAAGAAAGGAGGGATCCTGTTGTGACCAACCCAGGGTGTGAGACAGCCGAGTTTTAAGGTAGATGCCTTAAAAGCAAACATTCATCTGTCGACCAAAACCACAGCCGCTTCTTTTGATGAATGCACAGAACCCAGCACCCTTTATTCTGAATCGGAAGGCTGTGGATGAGGCTGCCCACGGTTTACCTGGAGGAACTAAGAGGGACGACAGATGCCTTCAAGGCTTTCCAGCCCCGTGGAGCTGAAAACTGATGGGGTCTAGAGGGGAGCTCGCATGTGCTGGAAAACTGAGATGGTGTGCGCAGGCTGAGCAGAAAGAGCAGCGCAAAAGCCAAAGTCAGAACAAGACTAGAGGTGGGCCAGTGAGGAGAGCCGGCTGGTGCTGGCTGCACTTGGCCCCTTCCTTCCCATGGGCTCTTTCAGGGCTGTGCCTTTGATGTGGAGAGCTGCTGTGCTCTTTCAAGGTGTGAGGACGGCCACCTGTATCCGAGGCTTCATTCTTCTCTCCTCCAGGCGCCTGATGGGGCCATTTCTTGGGTTTTTCCGACCACAGAAACTTTCACACTCAGCTTTGCAAAGAGAGAAGGGAGAGCTTGAGACCGAGCCACAGGTTGTGGAGCTCTTCCTGTCTGCTCATTCTGCCCTCCTCTGTGGGAACCAAGGGCTAACAGCATCTTGAGTGGCCACAGCAAGGCCTCTAGGGAGCCTGCAAGCATCCTGTTGTCTGTCCATCATTCTGCCCCTCCATGTCTAATATAGCCACCTCTTCCTGTCCTTCCGGAGCAGAGGGACTTGCTCACAAGTAGGAGCTCTGTTGAGGGGACCACGGCACTTGCCCTGAAAACTGAAAGAGCTGGCCGCAGCCACCTTGGCCCTTTGCTTCGTATGCCAGCCTTTTGTTGGGCTGCCCCGACTCCCACTCCTCCTTCCCAGAGTCCCTTCCTCGTGCCACCCTGTATCTCTTAGCTCTTGCACAGCATGACATACACCACATTTTCGTAGACTGAGACTGCACTTTTGTTTTCCAGCTGCCCAGACCCGAATAATCACACAGAAACTCTATTAATTACAACACTGTTTGGCCAATGTCTTAGGCTTCTTACTGGCTAGCTATACCTGTTAAATTAACCCATTGCTATTAATCTGTGCATGCCGTGGGGTTGTGGCTTACCGGTGCGACATGTTACTCCTTCAGCAGCTACATGGCATCTCTTTGATTCTGCCTATTCTCTTTATATATATATCTGTTTGGATTTCCCACCTGGCTTGACTTTGCTAAGCCATTGGCTGAAATAGCTTTATTCATCAGCCAATAAAAGCAACACATATACAGAATGACACCCTGCATAACATTTTGTTTTAAAAATATAATTATGGCCGGGCGGTGGTGGTGCACGCCTTTAATCCCAGCACTCGGGAGGCAGAGGCAGGTGGATCTTTGTGAGTTCGAGACCGGCCTGGTCTACAAGAGCTAGTTCCAGTGCAGGCTCCAAAGCCACAGAGAAACCCTGTCTCAAAAAACATATATATATATATGCTGACAGACTCATCAGATAACATGAGCACAAGTGTGCTTCTCAGAGGTGGACATGGGCAGAGCACAGGTGTGAGAATGTTTTACGGAAACATCTGGGGGCTAGGAAGACAGACCTGTTCATTAAAGCGCTTGCTGTGTGAGCTCCGGGACAGGAGTTTAGAGCCCCATAAACCCTGTAAAAGGCTGTGGTGTGTGTCTGCAGTCCTCATGCCAAAGAGGCAGAGATGGAGGACGGCTGGACCTGCTTGCCAGCTACTGCAGTCAGAGCTGTGAGCCCTGGGTCCATTGGGAGAATCTGTCTCAATAAGATGGAGAGGGATTGAGAAAGACACTTGAAAGGACTTCTGATTGCTACACATATGTCCACGCATGCGCGTGCACACACCCACACACACCACCACCACCACCACCACCACCACCACCACCATCAACAACAACCAAAGGAAGCCTATTTTTCTGTCTGGTAATTAAAATAAGGTAGACTTGGCTTCCTAAACCTCCGGGATCATGTTTTCAGACTGAACTCTTTGGGACAGGGGACAAAGGTGAGTTTGGTCGGAGCTACGGAAGCTAAAGCATCTGTGGTAAGTACTCAGTTGAGCACATGGGTCCAAAACGCAAGTGGAAAGGCCATTCTTGGGAATGTGTTTGGACATCGTGAGCACGGTCTGTGCAAAGGTTCCTGGAGCCCCAGCGTTGCTGGCAAGCAGATCCAGCCATCCTCCATCTCTGCGCACGACAGAACGGAACCGGACAAGCAGAGACATAGGCTTCACGCTCCAACTGGATTTCCTTGTCTGTGGATTTATCCGTTTGCTTTTCATCACAGAAATGGCCTCCACCTTCCACCCCAGAGAGTGTAAATTGTCCAAACAAGAAGGGCAGAACTATGGCTTCTTCCTGCGTATTGAGAAGGACACCGATGGCCACCTGGTCCGGGTGATTGAGAAGGGGAGCCCAGCAGAGAAGGCAGGGCTCCTGGATGGGGACAGAGTTCTCAGGATCAATGGTGTCTTTGTTGACAAGGAAGAGCATGCACAGGTGAATGGACACTTGGGGTTCTGGCACCTCTTCGGCTCCACATCTCTGTGCACACTGATTTTGGTGGGCAGTCTAATGCTTATGATGAACTGAGAACTGTAGAAAGTATTATGTGGCCAGCCTGATGACCCGAGGAGTTCAGTCCCTGGGACCTGCGTGGTGGAAGGAGAGAACTGACTTCCATAAGTGTCCACATGCATGTGTCATGGCATTGCCCTACTACAAAACTGATCAATCAGTTAAAAATGTTATTATGTAAGAGTGTATTATGCCGATTTGTGGCATGCTAGACATTTTTCTCTGAATAAACTATAGCCCTCAGCACAAGCCTGTGAGGCGTGTGTGGTTGCACAGATGAGGGAGCCACGTGCAGGTGACTTAGCTTCTTCACATTTATGCAGTGTCTATACGGGAGAGGGGGCTTTGCCCCTTTCGCTGCACCGTGCCACCCCAAACCCGAGAAGCCCCGCTGTGCTCTTTTAACCTCCCTAAGGCTGAGACCTTTTAACACAGTTCCTCATGTGCTGCCCCCAACCATAAACCATAAAGTTATGTTTGTTGCTGCTTCATAACTGTAGTTTTGCTACTGTTATGAATTGTAAATATCTAATACGTGACCTCTGTGACCTCAGGGGGTTGTAACTCACAGGTTGAGAACCACTGCTCTAGAGCATTTATCTCTGGGAAAGCCCAGTCCTTGTCAGGACTTCACAGATTCCCATGGTGCCAGGGCCCAGTCTAATCCTCGTGTGTGTGTGTGTGTGTGTGTGTGTGTGTGTGTGTGTGTGTGTATGGAGTGTTGGGGTGAAGGTGCCTGGTACTCCTCTGCTTAGGGTATGGGTGTCAGGTTAGCTGCCAGACCTTTAGGGACACGTGATGAACATCCTTGTCCTGCAGGTGATGGGGGAAGGAGGGTGGTGATCAGGACGTGGTATCCTTTTAACCCTTCCCCTTTCTTCAAAGGTGGTGGATCTGGTGAGAAAGAGTGGAAATTCAGTGACTCTGCTCGTCCTGGATGGAGACTCCTATGAGAAGGCTGTAAAAACACAGGTAGACTTGAAAGAATTGGACCAAAGCCAGAAGGAGCTGGCTTTGAATGATAAGAAACCAGGCCCTGTGATGAATGGGGCAGTGGAGTTGTGTGCCCAGCCACGGCTCTGCTACCTGGTGAAGGAGGGCAACAGCTTTGGCTTCTCTCTGAAAACTATCCAAGGTGAGTTTGGGGTGGGCTGAGCAGTAGCCTTCCGGAAAATGAGGCTGTTACTGACAGTCTCTCTGCAGCTGCTATGAATGTCCACAGCAATGCCAGTCTCTTCCTTCATCTCCAGCATGAATCCTTTCTCTGCAGCTGTACAGAGAGAGATCTGGACTTTGGACAGCAGCAAGGGCTGAGTAGGGAGCTGGGTACTCTCTCCCTAGTGTTTGCCAGGCTGGCGCTGAGGCCCAGGTTCTAGGGCTTGGTGCCTCTTCATTGTTGTTTCACATTCCCTTGGTTTTCAAGACAGGGTTTCTCTATGTAACAGCCTTGGCTGGCCTCGAACTACACTGTAGACCAGGCTGGCCTCGAACTCACAGAGATCTGCCTGCCCCTGCCTCCTGAGTACAGGAATTAAAGGTGTGCACTGCTATCGCCTGGCTTCATTGTTCTTTTCTAGCTCCCTTAGGGTGAAGATGGAGGGGACAAGGTTTTTCAGTTACCTTTGAGTGAGACTGATATCTCTTTTCATGGCTCAGAGATGCCAAGTGGTCATTCACTTAGTCAACAAATACTTGAGCATCTGTTGCCATGTTACAACCCCAGAGCTGCTGTGTGAACCCTGTCCTCCTGTGACGTTAGAGCACTCTCAGGCGCAGCCCAGTCTCAATTGTCCCAAGCTGTGTCCCAGATCTATGCTGCAAAGGACGTACTTGAGAATCCCTGGTCCTCGGGAAGTCCTAGAGGTCCTGTTTCTATGGTTTCAGAGGAGCGTACCGTGCCTCACTGTCGACTGGAGATCTTTAGTGTTTGTTTACCCCTGGGAAACTGGCCAGAATCAGGGGTCATGCTAGCTGGCTGGCTCCATCTTTAATTGTTCAGAAAAGATCCTGACACATAACTGCCTTTCAGAAATTAGCTTTGTTACAAGAAAGGGCCATGAGGTGAGTGTTTGCTCATCACCTAAAGCTAGTGTTGCCCCTACCCACATTCTCTCTGGGACTGGAGAGGACTGATGGCTGGTCGTGTTTGGTGGAAGATAAAGGAGAAGACCATATGACAGTTTAAAATGGTTTTCAGAGGTTACATGACTTCTAGCAAGAGATAGAAATTAAAACCACGAGAGACCTCACATCTGGACTATTAAACACAGTGGTGTTGAAGGCCAAAGAACCTTGACATTTCTTAGAAATATATCGATGGTAAAATAGCGTTCAACAAAGGCAAAGGACTGGTGAGCTGGCTCAGGAGGTAAAGGTGTTGGCTGCCAAGCCTGATGACCTGGGCTTAATCCCCAGAAGCCCCCTTGGTGGAGGGAGAAGATCAACTCTGACCTCCACATGCATGGTATGGTGTGTCTATGTGTGTATGTGTGTGCATGTGTGTGTGTTCATCCACAGACACAAATAAAAAGTCAAAATTCAGTCTACTCAATTGGCACCGTGCTGATGCATGCAGCAAAGCAGTTTGTCAGCTTTGTGGAGAGAATTTAGTTTCACGGCAAACTAAGATATGGTGACTGTAAAAGAAACCAAGCGGCAATTGGAGACGAAGCTGACATAATTGCCTTCAGGAGTGAGGTTTACTAGAGTGAGAGAGGGCCTTGAGGCCATGATGGGGGCTCAGGGCGGGTGGGGGAACACCAGACAATACAATATATGGAGAGTCAAACATGGTGGGGTCTTAAAGAGAAGGGCAGGCTTCTCCTTAAAGCCTGAAGAGAGAGAAAATGAATGAGTGAATGGACGAGATGAGAAAATGAATGAGTGAATGAATGAGATGAGAAAATGAGTGCATGAGTGGATGAATGGGATGAGAAAATGAATGAATGAACGAGATGAGAAAAGGAGTAAATGAGTGAATGAACGAGATGAGAAAAGGAGTGAATGAGTGAATGAACGAGATGAGAAAAGGAGTGAATGAGTGAATGAACGAGATGAGAAAAGGAGTGAATGAGTGAATGAACGAGATGAGAAAAGGAGTGAATGAACGAGATGAGAAAAGGAGTGAATGAGTGAATGAACGAGATGAGAAAAGGAGTGAATGAGTGGGATGAGAAAAGGAGTGAATGAACGAGATGAGAAAAGGAGTGAATGAACGAGATGAGAAAAGGAGTGAGTGGATGAACATGAGAAGGATGGCGGGGGTGGGGCTAGAGCAGCCTCTTCAGAGATCACTTTTAGAGCTATCTCTGAGCCCAGAACAAAGGAAAGGTCTGGCTTTTTATTACCTTTTAGGGGTGGTGAGGAGTTTCCCATCATGGAACTTAGTTCAGCACAGCCACGCGTGACCAGGAACATGGAGGACCCAGGTACCATAAGGCTAGAGCTGGCGAGTCCCATTACAGGTGCTTCTAACTCTGTTCCAGAGAGAGCCGCAGGGAGGAGTGATCTGATCCTTGACTCAAAGGTGCCATCCTTGTGTTCTACTGGACAATATGGGAACTGTTAGGTGTTCGAGGAAGCTGAGTTGATGGTCCTCCTACTCCTTACAAGTAACGTATGTGGCTACATAAAGCTGCCCTTGGAACAGATGGAAACGCTGGTGTCTAGAAAGAGTTACTAGCACTTCTTTAGGTTGGCACCTAAACCACACATGTGGTCCCTTTCCTCGTCCTCCTTTCTTTGACCCAGCTGCAGCCGAGGTTTACAGACTCCAGCAGAATGTGATGGTTCCATCAAAAGGGGAAGGAGCCGAGTGGATCTAATCCTACAGATGCAAAGATGTGTGTATGGAGAAGTAGTTTCTGGATCAAGAGGCCAACGCCAGACATTTATTTTTAAAATTTCCATTGGGGTGTGTGTGTGTGTGTGTGTGTGTGTGTGTGTGTGTGTGTGTGTGATGCTGAATGGGTTGGGGATCAAGGGACAACTTGCAGGAGTTCTGGTCTTCCATCTCACCAACTTGTCACTGGGAGTCCTGCCTTTCCTTACGTCAGGCTGAGAATTGCTCTTCACACCAACATACCCATCCTGGGTAACAGCAGTGCCCAGTTTTGTGCTAGGAGCTGTAACTGAGTTGAGTCCACTCTGAAGGTGTCCAGAGGGAACTCTTTATTGCCAGATGTGTAGCTTTTCTGTGCAATTGAATCTCTCTCCAACTCTTCCTCAGGTAAAAAGGGTGTGTACCTGACTGACATAACACCCCAAGGAGTGGCCATGAAGGCGGGTGTCCTGGCCAACGACTACTTGATTGAAGTAAATGGAGAAAATGTAGAGAACGCCAGCCACGAGGATGTGGTGGCGAAGGTAAACTAAAGGGCGCGCTTCTCACCTCCGGTGCTAACAGGGCTCTGCCCCCCACCCCTTTTACAGAGTCCCTGGTGGCGCGGAAGGACGGTGCTAACAGGGCTCTGGTTCCCCCCCTCCCCACTTTACAGAGTCCCTGGTGGCCCGGATGGTGCTAACAGGGCTTTGCCCCCCCCCCTTACAGAGTCCCTGGTGGCGAGGATGGATGGTGCTAACAGGGCTCTGGTTCCCCCCCCTTCCTTTTACAGAGTCCCTGGTGGCGCGGACGGACGGTGCTAACAGGGCTCTGCCCCCCCCTTTACAGAGTCACTGGTGGCGCGGACGGACGGTGCTAACAGGGCCTCTGGTCCCCCCACTTCCTTTTACAGAGTCACTGGTGGTGCGGACCGATGGTGCTAACAGGGCTCTGGTCCCACCTCCCCCACTTTGCTTCTATTTTTACATTTGCTTGTAGCAACCACATCTGAAAGTAAAAGAAACTTCTAGAAATGGACGGTTCATAAGTTTAAATAACTATTACTACAATACAGTGTTATAATGGACTTATTATTTATTGTTATTCACTGTGTCCAACTTGTAAATTCAACTATGGTGGATATCTGTGCAGAGGCAGAAACAGCACAGATGAGGCCTAGGATTGTTTGCCCTCTGAGGATGGTTGTGTCACTCAGTGACTAACGGGTTTAGTGCACAAAGATGGATCTGCTAGGTACCTTCTGGATGGTGGTGGGGGTGGCAAGGGATGGATTTCATCACTACTCAAAACAGAATACAGTGCTAAGCTTATTAGCAATTTCCGAAGTCTCCATTTAGTATTTCTCTCCTGTGGACGGTCATGGGTATCAAACTGTACCTGCCAGGTATTGGAAAGTCCACAGCGTGCAGGGCTCTCTTGTCGAGGTCAAGATGGACTCTTGAAAACCGACCACCCTCTCAGTAGGATGGTCTGACAGAGTTGACCCTTATTTCTTTTCTTCTTCTTTTTTTTTTTGTATTTATTTATTATGTATACAATATTCTGCCTGTGTGTCTGCCTGCAGGCCAGAAGAGGGCACCAGACCCCATTACAGATGGCTGTGAGCCACCATGTGGTTGCTGGGAATTGAACTCAGGACCTTTGGAAGAGCAGGCAATGCTCTTAACCACTGAGCCATCTCTGCAGCCCCCCTTATTTCTTTTCTAAAATGCCATTCCGCCCTTCTTACCTGCACATCTTTCTGGGCTCTGAGAATTTGGGCTCCTGCTTGAGGTCAGTTATCACCTGTGTGGTTGGATGGTTTTCCTCCCAGTCAGGCTGGGGGAGCAGCTCAAACATTCGTGCTCAGACCGTGTACCCCGAGCTTTGCGCTGCATGGCAGCCTTCCTGCCAGCACTGTTTGTGGAGGCCCCTGCCCCTCATCTGTGTGCATTGCTGCAGGTGAAGAAGGCAGGAAGCCGTATCATGTTCCTCCTCATGGACAAGGAGACTGCCAAGTGTCACAGTGAGCAGAAGACACAATTCAAGAGGGAAGCGGCCAGTTTGAAACTGCTGCCCCATCAGCCCCGGGTGGTGGTGATCAAGAAGGGAAGCAATGGCTATGGATTCTACCTGAGGGCCAGCCCTGAACAGAAAGGTGAGACACCAGGACAACAGACCACAAGTCCCTGAGTCCCTCATCCTCAGGGCTGGGTCGTCAAGCTCCAGCCCCACAGGGGAGCTGCCAGGATTGTCCCAGGCGGTCTGATGCTGGAGTCTCTGTAATGAGTAGTCAGGCAGAATTTAGGATCTGGATAGACTGGAGGGACTAACTTGGCTCTCTGAAAGAAATCTGAATTCAGAGCATTTGCTGATTCCTGGGGTGTAAACACCCCAATGTTTTGTGACCTCACATTGCTAACATAATGGCCTTCAGTGGAAGGTTGAGCAGTTTGTACAGAATTGGCCTCGGGAAATTCCCGAGGAATCGCACGCTGGGAAAAGAGAAAGTTTAAATCTTGGGGGTGGGGGTTCCCAGAAGGACTACCTTGCAGGAGAGGACAGGATGGACCAGTGGTGGTGGGGCTTTAGCCTCACTTCAGAACCCTGAAGATAGACTTGCAGGGGTCACTAGATCCCTTGTCTGCTATTAATTTGGCTGAATTTTTGCTTGTTGGGGCACAGTCTATGACCCCCCAAATAGGGCCACTAAAGTGCCAGCCCGGTTCAAAGGCTGGAAGCCTTTGTGCTCTTCTCCTGCCTCCCTGCCTTTGGCTCAGGGTCTCACTGTGGACAGACTGACCTTGAACTTGGGACCTTCCTGCTTCCACTTCCCTAGTCCTGGCCCCTTTCTCTTCTGTGACTTACTGCTGGGTATGGATTGTGGTTGTAAGTGTGCCCACTGACTTCCTAGGAGCTTCTCAGCCTGTCACTCTGTCCAAACTAACCATGAGATACTTTTAGTAAACGCTGGGTTCTCAGTCTTTTAAGATCTTCTCATTGTTTGAGGCTCAGTTTGGTCCAGGAGCAGGCTAGAGAGTAGATTTGTGGGCCCCTGCGGTGCAGAGAGATGGGAGGAGTTTGATTCACCATGCCTTTTATACCTATTCCTTCAGGCTTGGGGTCCAGCACAAATCCCAGAGCTTATTTATTTGTTTGGAGGTTTTTCTGGTAACTTTTCTTCGTGTGGGGAGGGTAGGTCAAGTCATCAAGGACATAGAGTCTGGGAGCCCAGCAGAGGCAGCTGGCTTGAAGAACAATGACTTGGTAGTTGCCGTCAATGGAGACTCTGTAGAAGCCCTTGATCATGACAGCGTGGTGGAAATGATTAAGAAGGGCGGAGACCAGACTACACTGTTGGTGGTGGACAAAGAGGCAGACAGCATCTATAGACTGGTAAGTTAGTCCAGTAATGTATATATTCAATATAATGAATATCTATCCATGCATATATTCATGCATTAAGGCTGGGTCCCTTCACTCACCGCCCCCCCCCCCGACTTTGAGCTTTGTTACTTTGTTCTTCAGTTTGGAAGGAGGAGAACAACCATTTAAGGTCAAATAGTGGCTCACATTGGTACTGGCATGAATGTTAAATGAGTTATAAATTCCTGGACTAAAAACTTTGTAAATTAGCTGAAGAATTACTCTTGCTGATATCTGGGATAAGCTATGAAGAACAGGAATCTAAAACTGGACAGAGGTGGCCCGGATGTCTCCAAGCTGGCACAGACACAGATGGATTTATTTGGTTTTAGATTCATGTTTATATGTGAGTCTGCATGTGTGTGTATGCATGTGCATGCATGCACATGTGTACGCCGGTGCCAAGGTTAGAAGAGGGTGTCAGAGCTGGAGTTACAGGAGGTGTGAGCACTGGGAACCGAACTTGGGTCCTCTGTAAGAGGTGAGCGCCCCTAACCACTGAGCCGTTTCTCCAGCCCTGCTATGTGGATGTCAGCAAGCTTCCTCAGTCTTGAGTAAAGATCTAGGAAAGGTTTATTAGCTCATTGTTGTTGATGATGCAAAACCACAGCTCTCACCTCAGAAGGAATAGGAATTTATTTTGGAGTTAAATTGGAGAGGCCATGGTCCGAGAACACAGATTTAGATTACCCCAAGTCCCACCACGTTCCAACATGGAAACAATTTAATGGAGTTTTTATAGTATAATAAATCAAGGCCTAAAAATACATTTGTGGAAACAGGCAGGCTGCAGCGAGGCGGAGGCCTCAGACACCATGTGACAACAGGTAGCCCTTTGGTTGATGAAGAACAGGGTTTATTTATACACTCCACCTTGCTTATCAGAATGTTAGAGGTGGGCTAGAGATCACCCTAGAGAAATTAGGCTCTGGACCTTCAGCCTTCCAACCCCTCAGCAGTGCTGGAAGCTCTCATCACTGGAGACACAGCTGCTGTCCGGGGGTTCCCATCCACACTGTCCTCGGTAAACACAGTAGAAACAGGTTCACCTTGAACAATTATGGCAGCTGTTTGAGGGTGTGAGGCTTTTAAAAAATATTTGTTTCATAGCTTTTAGATTATGTGCAGATGTATGGCTGTGTGTGTGCATGCGTGCATGAGAGCAGGTGTCCACAGAGTCTGGAAGAAGGTGTTGGGTCCCCTGGAGGTGGAGTTACAGGCAACTGTAAGCCATCGGATGCGGGTGCTGGGAACCAAGCTTGGGTCCTCTGGAAGAGTGGCATGTGCTCTTGACCACTGAGTATCTCTACCCCCAATGTTAATGTTTTCTACTACTTTATCATGAGGACTGGGGTTCAGTCCGGTTTAGCAGATGTCTGGGGTCGAAGTGCCATCTGCCTTGCTGAATGTTGGTCACAGGGATAAATAGTCGTCTTCTGTGTGTTACACAGTAACAGAAGTTCCTCAGGGCCGTGACATAGGGAGGAAGAGTTTGGGTGGTGCTATTGGCCTCTTTTTAGTGCTTGGAAACTAAACGTAGACACCCAGCTTAGCAGAGACTCACCAGTATCTGAACTCAAGCTCTCAGAGTCGATTCACCAGACCATATATGGTCTCTTAAATCTTGATTAGGTTTTCCAGATTACTTTTGTAAACAAGATTAAAGAAGTAATTGGATGGTAGAAAAAAAAAAGAATGGATGTATTAGCTCGCTGAATAATCACACCTAGAGAATCTCTGTTATTGGGAGAATGTCAGCCTGAACACAAGTGTGTAGTGGCACACACAGATCCTGATTGATTACACTGGGATGGAGACATGTTTAATGTATTCCCAGAGGAGTTAAAGGAATGGTGGATAATTGACAGGAGGGAGTGATTAACATTCAGGATATCCAGCCTGGGGCTGGGGCGATAGCTCAGTCCAAAGTCCTCACCTTGCATGAGGATCTGAGTTTGCTCTCCCGGAGCCTCTGTAACAAAGCCAGGTGTGGCAGTGTGCACTGTAATCCTAGTGCTGGAGAGGTGGGGACAGTTGGATTCCTGAGCCCAGGGGCCGGCCAGCCTAGCCTAATGGGGTGTGCCAGGCCACTCCGAGAGCCTGTCACAGAAGAGCAAGGTGGAAGGACACCCAAGGTTGTGTGTGTCCCTGCACACCCAGGAACACACACTCTCCTATTCAGATTAGGAAGAATAGAAATGAACAAGACAAAAGAGAGATGGTTTAAAGTACTATTCTAACTTGAAAGTAAATGGAATGGGAAATGTCAAGAACATATTTGGTACTCCAAAAAGCCCCCCTCCCAAACAATTTAAGGTTGCATTAATTGGTAGTCAGACCAGCCATGGAAACACTAGCAGTGGAGTGATGGGGGAGCTGTCCTGAGCTCCAGCCTTCTTGGTTTGTAAGGTACCATCAAGGGTAGGAAAAGGACTAATTTAGCTGCCCATGTGGATGCCTCCCATGTATGGTCACTGAATTCATATTGCGTCTGGTTCTGAGAACCTATTCTGACAAAGTTCTGCCACGAAAAAGGTGATGATGGAAGAGATAGGAGGACACTGGGGTTACCTTGAAGCAGGACAGGCTTCGAGGAGAGGAAGATCGGCAGGCAGTAAACACGCATTACTACCCAGCCCAAATACATCTGTTTGTTCCTCTTTTTTCTTTTCTTTTTTAATAAATAAAGAAAAGAATTTGAAAGGCTATTTCCATGACTTAAGCTCCAGGGAGCTATTTCTTAAGAACAACCATAGCTGTTAGAAATGGGGACAAACTTAACTTCTGCAAGCCACGGTTTTGATATAAGTTGAGGCTGGCATTGAGGCTTTTCTTGTAATTCCCGAGGGGAAAAACTATATGACAGGATTCTGGGTTTTAGTCTGCCCACTCTCCAAGGTGGGCTTCGTGGGCTGCTGTGGGGGTGGGGTGGCTCTCTGAGATGCGGTAGTGAATGAGACACCTCTAACAATCCTGGCGGATTGTTCTCAAAAGAAGGATAAAGCCTTCCTGCTGCTGCTTTCAAGCTGAGGGCTGACACCAGCAGTCATCTACAGACAGGCACCGCTGCTCTGCCTGCTGGAAGAGCTCAGGGGCAATGAGTCACCGTTTCCGTCTTCCAGCCTCCAAGGCGGACCGTCTGTCAACATCACTGAGGGTGGCATGGGGCTGAGCAGCCGGGTACCTGGCTTCTAAGGTGATGAGGGCAGGAAGGCAGATGAATCTCACATCTCATTCTTGCTAAGCTCCTACAGTGGTGAGGTGGACAGTGTCCCTCCCTCATTGATTATGTCCTCTGTTTTCTAACAAATGTCCTGGACACCTGCTGAACTCAATTTAACTGCTGAGCAGGTCCATAGCACACCCAAATCTAGCTCCTAAATCAGGCGAAATCCTCAGCCAGCTGAGTTAACTCTATTAAAATACAAATTAAAAAAAAAAATCAGGATGGGGATTTCGCTCAGTTGATAAAGTGCTTGCCCCAAAAGGGCGAGGACTTGAGTTTGATCCCCAGGACTTGTGCCGAAATGCTGACCTTGGCAGCAGTGCTGGCGAGGCAGACAGACCCCTGGGGCACGCTTGGCAGGCCAGGCTAAACTACTGGGTGGGCTGCAGGCCCATGAGACCCGTCTCAAGAGTTAGCAGGTGTTCCTGAGGATACCTACACAAGGGAAGCAGGAAAGTACCAGAGCAAACTGGAACAAACACAGGCATCAGGGATGCGCCTGCTCAAGCATCCAGTTCGCTTCCTGTTCTCTCTGTATTCAAGGTCATCATATTGCTGTCTTCAGGACGGTGGCTGTGACAGTGGGAGGAACCAGAAGTATTTAGAGACAGGAGGAAGCTTGGCGTGAGAGAAGTGTTAGATATTACTATAAAGAGCAAAGTTGATCATAACCGAAGCCAGCACTAGAGATAGCAAGCAGCTAAGGGATGGAATCCACCTTTGCTACCATATGTGGTCACCTCTCCATTATTAGTGTGTGGAGCTGGTTTTTTTCTGATGGCTTTGTGTCTTCAGTTAGCCACAAGAATGTTTTGCCTTTTGGCTTTTTGAGACAGGGCTTCTCTGTGTTGCCCTGGCTGTCCTAGAACTCACTCTGTAGACCAGGCTGGCCTCAAACTCAGAGACCCACCAGTCTCTGCCTCCCAAGTGCTGGGATTAAAGGCGTGTGCCATCACCACCTGCTACCTTTTAGGTTCTGTAGCGTGCTTAAAGACAGTTTCGCTGAAGGGCAGGGAGTGCCTACTTTGACCAGCCTCACAGGTGTCCCCGCGTGCAGGCAGTGTCTAGTGATCCGCTGCTTTGGTGGAGTTAAGCTAGTAATTCTGTTAGATAAGCTTGCGGTTTGGTACAGAACTCTATACTGTTTCTATCTCATGCACCTGTCTGTGTCTACATACATGTTTCTACTTCTCTGGCTGTGGTGGAGAAACTTTAGAGTCTACAATCGAAGAACAGACATGTATGACACCCTGTGTATTAAGCCATCACATTTAATGAAGTGTAACTACTCATATGTTTTTTTTCCCCTTTCTTTTCAAAAGGCTCGTTTTTCTCCACTGCTCTATGGCCAAAGCCAAGAACTGCCTAATGGTTCTGTCAAGGAAGCTCCAGCTCCTGTCCCTGCTCCTCTGGAGGCCACAAGCTCAGACACCACAGAGGATGCGGGAGATTACAAACCCAAGCTCTGTAGGTTGATCAAAGTCGACAACAGCTATGGCTTCCACCTGAATGCCATTCAGGGTCAGCCAGGCTCCTTTGTCAAAGAGGTATGGTAACTGGTCTCAGCAGCCCAGCAGACACAGCCAGTTAGGATCAGGGCTTCCAGGGCAAACCCTGAGTTGACAAGATTCTAAATGCAGTCACATCCCCCTCTCTGCTTTTGTGCATGTGTCACGGTGCCTGCACCCTGCAGCTCACCTCCTGGTGGATGGGAGACAGACAGATGCACCATGCGCCGTGTGGAGACAGCTTGCGTAGAGTTTATATAGTGGGTATTGGGAGGGGTGTAATGGTAAGGGGATTATGGAGGGAAGAGAGAAAAAGAGATAGAGACAGGGGAAAGAAAGGGGGAAGGGAGAGGCAGAGGTTGCCTCTTCAGAAGGAGAGAGGCATAGATCAGCTTGCCTTGGCAGGGGAAGGGGGAGTTGGGGGTGGGCAGAGTTTTTGTCTTAAAGGGACAGGGTACCCAGGTGACAGGGCAGGCCAGCAGATTTATAATCATAGCAGGGGCCTAATGCCTTCAGCCCAAAGATGTTGAGTATGGTGCTCGACCAGTGTGGAGTAGAGGGGGTGTAGCCCCTGAAGGAGAAAGAGGTGACATCCTTACCCATGTTTGGAACTGACACTCGGAACTTCTGCCCACAGGTGCAGAAGGGTGGCCCTGCTGACAAGGCTGGGCTGGAGGATGAGGACATCATCATTGAAGTGAATGGGGAGAGTGTGCAGGACAAGCCCTACGAGAAGGTGGTGGACAGAATCAAGGGCAGCAGCGAGCACGTCACCCTCTTGGTCTGTGGAAAGAAGGCCTACGACTACTTCCGAGCTAAGAAAATTCCCATCGTTTCCTCCATGGCTGACCCTCTGGTAGATAGCCCTGGTGGCGAAGAGGAAAAGGCAGAAGAGTCCCAGCCTGACTTCCACACACCAAAAGAGCGAGTGAGTGACGACCTACTTTTCTGGGATACAGTCCCTAGTGCCTGCTCCCCAAAAGTAACACAGGGTAGCCAACCTGTCAGGGTTCTGTGAGGAGAGAAGGTTGTACAAGGACACATTTATTGTCTTCTTAGACATGCGGCCTCAGTGTGGAGCGCAGGCTGGTCTAGAACTCACAGTCCCCTGTCCCAGTCTCCCATGTGCTGGGATTGTGGCTTGTGAAGTTATTTTCTTAGCATGCGGTTGGCAAGCCGCAGATGAAGCTTTTATCAGAATCATGAAGACCACCAAAAGAACGTGACAAGATTCTGCAGAACCAGCTCTGGCTCTGCCACACAGGCATTTCCTGGCCCTGTGATTTAGCTTTTATAAAACAGGGCTATGTGTACAGCCGTTTTCCGAATGCAGTGTTCGGACAGCGCCTACCTTACAGCGAGTGAAAACGGAGGTGGTTCGGGGCAGTATTTTTTTGGTTTTTCGAGACAGGGTTTCTCTGTGGCTTTGGAGCCTGTCCTGGAACTAGCTCTTGTAGACCAGGCTGGTCTGGAACTCACAGAGATCTGCCTGCCTCTGCCTCCCGAGTGCTGGGATTAAAGGCGTGCGCCACCACCGCCCGGCTTCGGGGCAGTATTAAGGGGCAGGTTTTACAATTATTTTTGTCAGAATTTTTTCTAGTCAATTTTTTTTCTTTATAGATGAACTTGGGATTTAAAAATGAACTGACATCCAAGTTTATAAAAGGAGATTTATGGTAGTCAGGCTTCTGGTGAAAATCTCTCTGCGCTTGTCCTTCCTACTATTCTACTGATAGGTGCTGTCGATTATAGCACTATAGTGTCCTATAGAAAACTGACTGCATGTATACAAAGACATAAACATACATGACAATGACTTTGCGTTGAATAGTAATAGTTTGCATTAAACAGGAAGCCAAGCACAGATGCTAGCTCATGCCTTCAAGAAGTGCACGGCTCTCCTCCCTGACTTAAGCATGCAGTCTAGCGCAGGCCACGCTCCCCTGCTGCTGGCACTCTCAGGGTAAAGCCTTGGTCTAGCGCAGGCCACGCTCCCCTGCTGCTGGCACTCTTAGGGTAAAGCCTTGGTCTAGTGCAGGCCACGCTCCCCTGCTGATGGCACTCTCAGGGTAAAGCCTTGGTCTAGTGCAGGCCACGCTCCCCTGCTGCTGGCACTCTCAGGGTAAAGCCTTGGTCTAGTGCAGGCCACGCTCCCCTGCTGCTTGCACTCTTAGGTGTAAACCCTTGGTTTTCTCTTACACAGACTTACAGCACAGCCTCACTTTCTTCTTCCAACTCTGAAGACACAAAAATGTGATGATGGTTTTGGCTGCCAAATTTCTTCCACGTCCAGGAACTGCCTTTCCAAGGAAGGAGCTCTCTGCTGACCCAGTTAGACCTTTGGAATCACTTGTGCCACGTGACTGCTGCTGGAAGGGCTGCTCAACCTAGCTAGAGGGAGTGGCCAGGTTCCTTCTATGTGACATCTGAAGTGCACTTCCCACTGCTGCTGATGAAAGCTCTTCTGTATGCTTCCTGAGCACTGGAGCTATTCATTTGTGTGTGTGTGAGTGCGGCTAATTAAAGGCTCAAGCAGACGTCCTGTGAGAGGCGTGCTTCTGTAGCAATGCTGTGCCTAAGCAGCATTAGATTAGTAAAGTGCTTTTCGAGTTACTTGCAACTTCCCTGCTGGCTAACAGAATCTGAATTTGAACAATGCCTTTGTTCTCTATAAACATTTCATGCTTTTCCATTTGCTTCTAGAAGCCCCAAATGGCAAAATAAATGCTACTACCTTAGTAATAAAAGGAGACTTCCAGGCAATACACTTCAGAATTGTCTTACATTGCATTTGAGTATTCAAACACCACCACCTTCCTTCTATAAATGGAGAGAGAGCTTGTGTTCCCGGACACGACAAGGCTTGTTGCAGCTGACAGTGTCTCATCCAACAACAGAGGGAAAAGGACCCGAGACCCCACCACTGGATTAGTGTAGGATAGCCACTCTTCACTGATTTAAAAGGAAACAAAAAACAGCACACCTAAATCTTCTGGTAAAATCCATCAGTTGCTTACCATCCCTTTTCCAGAAAAGAACAGACAACCTTTGGGTATTTTTATGGGTAAAGTCGGGTGGGGAGGGAGAGATTCATGTTAGATCACAATAACACATTAAACCAAGCTGGGACTGATAAGTAAATCCACGGCCACAGTGTTACAAACTCTGATTTTACTAAAATTTTCAAACAAAGGCACCTGAGGAGCACCAGGATCTCCTCTGGCCCTGACCCTCACCCTCCTCATTTGCACAGCCTCAGACCCACACAGGCTCCCTGCCGGATGCTGGGGGTGGGGAGTGGGTTGTTCCCTCCTGTGCCTCAGCCAAAGCTACTTAGGACTCCAGGATTGCAGGAGGAAGGCCTGTGCTGGAGGCAGACTAAACTGCCCCAGCAGCTCCTCTGCTTAAAGGATCTAAGGCCCTGGTAGCGCCCATTGTGTCTCCTTTTCTCAGTGTGCAGTGGGTCTCAGTTCAGGGTGCCATATGTTTCTCTGGTGCCTGCTTGTGAGCTAGATAGAGGAACAGGATGCTGGAGAGGGCACTGACGAGGAAGATGACATCGAACCAGCGGTGGTAGAAGTTGAACTGGAGTTCCCCCAGGACTTCTGTGATTATGGTGCGGTATTCTGGGGGCATGCTCATTCGGATCAGCAGCACGGAAGAGACGAAGTACATGCCCTGCAAAGTTGAGCCAATTAATTCAGAAGTTACTCGGTGTTTCCAGGGACGAGCCAGAGCAAACTTTAATACTGTTCTTAAAATATACTGGATTTGGAGAGACTACAGTGGTTAAGACTGGATGCTTTTTCAGAGGACCTTGGTTTGATTCCTAGCACCCTCATGGAGGCTCCCCATCTGTACCTCTAGTCCCAGGGGCCTGAACACTCTCTTCTGGCCTCTATGGGTACCAGGCACACACATGGTATAAATACATACATGTAGGCAAAACACCAATACACATAAATGAATGAAAATTCTTAAATGATTTGTGTACATGGGTGTGCATTTTCTCGTGTGCATCTGATCAGAGGACAACTTGCCAGAGTTGGTTCTCCTTCTACCACATGGGTCTGGGTACAGAACTCAGGTCATCATCAGGCCTGGAGCCAACCACGGTGACCCACTGTGCAAGTAAGTTACCGTACAGGCCCAACTAAAACAGTTTAAACATTTCTGAGCTGGAGGTGGCTCAGTGGTGACATGTGCATGAGCTGCTTTTGCAGATAACCCAAGTTTGGTTCCTAGCACACACATCAGGTGCCTTACAACTGCCTATAACTTCAGTTCCGGGTGCAACTGGACTAAGGTGTACACACAAATACATACCGCCCCTCCCCCCAACAAAACAAAACCCAAACATTTCTAGGCTGGCTGTGGTGGTGCATGTCTGAAATCCTAGCATTTGGGAAGGAGAAACAGATCAGGAGTTCAAGTCTACCCTTCACTATGTAGAAGACTTGCGGCCAACAAGGACCACATGAGACTTTGTCTCAAACAACTAAGACCCTCCCCAATAAAATCACATTTCTGGCATTTTACAAAGGAAGATCATTAAACTTACCATTATCTGTGCTAACAGCAGGACAATGACATTGGAGGACTTACTGCTGGAGATAGCATAAAAGAACTGTGGAGAAAGGGAGGGGATGAGCGAGGGCGGCACAGGTGGGTTCCTGCCAGGAGCAGTATGCTTCAGGATTAGCCTTTAATAGCTTCTCTTTCCCGGCACAAAAATACAACCAGTTCAGAGGTTAAGGCTATAGAGAGGGACTTAAAATACAAGAGAAACCCATTTCCCCGAGATGTTTGGTGGTTTTATGTGTGAAACAACAAAATAACCCTCTACTGTTAAATTTCAGAAACTCTAATGCCTTCGACATCACAACACTAAACAGCAATTTTGGGCCACTCCAAGCATCCGCAGCTGTCAAGGCTCCTGAGCTTCTCTCAATTTCTCTATCAGTGTTTGGATCGTCTACCAGAGAGGACCCACGTTTCACTACCACGTGGTCTTCCTTATGTTGCTCAGAAAAGAGTTGAGTGTTCTTATCTCCCTCACGGTGACTTCCAATCATTCTAACCCTGAGTGTCTGTCTGGCGTTTTTCCTAAGTACCTACTGAATACATGCGCCAAGTTTGGCTGTAGGTGATGACAGCTCAATGAGCAGAGGGATCCCTGATCTCTATGACGGTAGACGATGCCTTACTTTACCTACACCTTACAGACAAGTTTAATAGTCTCTTTATTTTTCTGGATGTCCTCTGAGTTGTTCAAGACTAGTACGCAGGACCTAACTCAGAAGTCATGTAATTAAGGATCTAAACACTGATGCAACATACCTTGGTCAGAGTGATCAGCAGTCCTCTGATGGATGTGACAATGATTATTCCAACCAGAATGAAGGAAATATGCTGGGACCAGAACTTGACCTGACATCAGAACAGGAACACAGCAGGCCATTAGTTCCAGGCAGAGCCGAGAGCCAGTGTAAACTCTGATTACTTGTGTGACCATGAGAAGGAATTCCAATAGGTTCCTCCTGGCTTGTTCTGAAGTAAATACCTACAGTTGGTAGGTGCTTATGGGAAGACTGCATTGGATCCCTTAATTAGCAGGCTTAATCAAGTCTTAAGGGTCAAAGAAAGCAAGTACAGAGAAGTGAGGGGAAAAAAACCCCTACTAATCAGAAAACCCACAGCTGATGAGAGGGTCCTACTGTGAGACCCACAGCTGGTGAGAGGGTCCTACTGTGAGGAAACTCATAGCTGGTGAGAGGGTCCTACTGTGAGACCCACAGCTGGTGAGAGGGTCCTACAGTGAAACCCACAGCTGGTGAGAGGGTCCTACTGTGAGACCCACAGCTGGTGAGAGGGTCCTACTGTGAGGCGTGCAGGAGGGATTACAGGAAATGAACTCAGTAGCACCCTGGTTGTTTTCAATGCTGTGAATGAGGCATTGCTGATCACATAAGGCTTCCCAGAGTAAAGACCCTGCAGTAAGACTACACGGAGTTTAACTTGAACCACACAATGGAGCTCTTTTTCTTGTACTGCTTGGCAGGGAGAAAGCAGTTTTAGGAACTGCTTGACTCTGCCCTCCGGTATGTGAGGCCAAGGCCATTCCTACATGTTATTATTCCTACATGTTATTATTCCTACATGTCATTATTCCTACATGTTATTATTCCTACATGTTATTATTTGGAAGCAAGAACACGGAGGAGTGGACAAAGTCAGGCTGGAACAGAGAAGTGAGCAGCCTCAGAAGTGTAGCCCAGTACCCAGAAAAGACATTTTTTTTTTTTGGAGACAGGATTTCACTGTGTAGCCTTGCCTAGTCTAGCCGACTTGCTATGTAGACCAGGTTGGCCTTGAATTCAGAGATTTACCTGCCTCTGCCTCCCTAGTGCCACCACTCCCAGCAAGTCTGCAAAGCCAAGTGAAATATAACTTAGAAAATCACATAGGGATCAGTAATAAGGCACATGAACCACTGGAATTCCATATGACCTGAAGGAAGAGATGCCTTGGTCTGTCACACGCAGAAAGAATACGTTATTAAGCTATTGTTAAAAATGTGCTCTTTTTTTTTTTTTTTTTTGGTTTTTTGAGACAGGGTTTCTCTGTGGCTTTGGAGCCTGTGCTGGAACTAGCTCTTGTAGACCAGGCTGGCCTCGAACTCACGAAGATCCGCCTGCCTCTGTCTCCTGAGTGCTGGGATTAAAGGCGTGCACCACTACCACCCGGCCCAAAAATGTGTTCTTTAGTGGTTGGGGAAATGGCTCAGTGGGTCAGGGTGCTTGCTGTAACAGCAACAGGACTTGAGCTGAAATTCCAAACTCTCGTGTAAGAGCCGGGGATGGCTGTGTGTGTCTTAACAACAGCACCGGGAGTCAGGGACAGGCAGACTCTGTGTGGCTGAAAAGTCAAGGCCCAAGTTCAGTCAGGGAGGACGAGCCACAGCATCCTCCTCTGCCCCCAGTGGGCGCTGTGAATCTGCAGCCAACCTGTGCTACACAGGGAGGCCCTCCCTAAAAGGAACAAAAGCATCCTTGGCCTTGCTTCTTCAGGACTGCAGCTCAGTGCGCTTGCTCATTTTATCTAGCTGCTCTTGAGATCAGGGACATGCGATGCTGAGATGGAGGACCAAGGGCAACACACACCCCTCATCCAGGCTCAGAGGAAGCTTAGCAGTCCACAAACGACAAAGAAATGTGACAGCAGTCTATTGTCAAAGTGTTTGTCAGCCTGAATGATGTCATCTAGAAACCACATATTATACTATGAATAAAGACACTGAAATTGAGATAAGGTGTGTGCATAGGTGACAATTTGACTTTAGTCCAAGGCCCACCTGACTCGACTGACAAAGGTCGTTTCTTAGAGTAGAAACTTCAGCACTATTTCAGTACACTAATTAGTTGTTAATTTTCTACCAGGAGATCAAAGGTGAGTCGAGAGCTTGGAGAGCTCGCTGTGAATCACAGAAAAGATCTGAAGACTTGGTGGAGAGAAACCGGCAAAGTGGTGGCTGGCCAAGGGCAGGCCGGGGAGGCCCTGTAGCAGCAGGTAGCACCCAGGTCACTGTTATGGCTTTACAGTAGAAAGCTAAATCGGACCATATGCAAATGTGCCAGGTGAGCTGTCAACACAAGACAAACGGAGCCAAGTTCAGGGGTTAAAACCCGAGTGTCAAGCTATGGCTAGATGGAGCAGCAGGAACCAAACCAGGGTCTAGAGAGGCTCTTACGTCAAATTGGATCCCCAGGTAATTCACGGTGATCTCAATGCCTCTGGTGACAGGGTCAGTCTTCCCAACTCGATCAAGAACAATATTGATGGTTGCCTGCAGAGACAGAGCTTTATGTCAGAAGACCTTGTATCACTGTCTCAAAGAGTGACACACAGCCCCGAAGGTCCAGGGAGCAAAGTCTCTTGCCACCAAGCCTGACCACTTAAATTTGATCCCTGGGATTCACATGGTGGGAGGTGAGAAGTGACACCTGTAAGTTGTCCTCTGACCACCACACATATCCATGTCACATGTGCCCTAACACATACACACAAATAAATGTAATTTAAAGGTTTTTAATAAAAATATTCCACATGAATTAACGAACATATCTTACAGGTTGATGTTTCCTAAAATACATTTTAATCCTACTTCCAATCTAAATCTATTTCGTCTGCTCACACACAGGCAAACGAGTCTCTGGCTCCTATTTATTTTCTGTAAAGAGTCAAGAGCAATAAGGCACATGCGCTCTGATTCCGAGGTCAGAAGCTAACGTTCTGGCTAATGAAGTTAGAGGAAGACCCAAGCACTGCCAGGGTTGTTTCCTGTGGTGATTCTGTGAGCGCTCTCAGGGCAACGATACAAGGAGCACAGCTGACAAACGAGAGTACATGGCACGAGAGACACCCAATTCATCGCAGTGTGGCAGCTAAAAGAACAGGAGGGCAAGAAGAGGTGTGACAGATGCCAAGCCAAGAGCCACGTGGGAGCTTTAAACCTAGCCACCACCAACAACACTAAACGTAAGGAGTCTAAATCGTGGGTCAGCACACTCAGCCTCTGTGGCATGAAACAGCCATGACAATAAAGGATTGGGCTTGGCTTATTTACAAAGGCAAAGCAGAGCTGGGTTAGCCCGCAGACCACAGACTGTTAATCTCTGGTTTAAACCCACCAGTGGAATGCCAGACTGTCAAATTGAATTAAAAAAAAAAATCAAAACCTGGTCACTGTATATGTTGTCCACACGAAACTCAATTTAAATATGAAGACATAAATAGGTCAAAGGTAAAAGGATGGGAGAAGACATCCCAGCAGCACCAGTCCAAAGAAGGCAGTGTCTGTTAATCTCACATAAGGACTTCACAGCAGAAACATTGCCAGGGTGGTGTCAGAAGGGTCATTTTATAATCACAAAGGATATATAATGATTCTAAATGTTTTATAGCTGATAAAAAGCTTTAGGATGTCACAGTGAAACCCATGATGTATACATTAACTAAAGAGTCAGGATGTTAAGAGGTAACAAACATACATCTCAAAATGTCTTGCGGAATTAAGAGAGGGATAACTGAAGCACAGGTGACGGTTCCCTACCCTGAGGGGTCGCTGCTCAGTGCACACATAATCAAAGTGCCACACAGCCTGCAAAACGACTTGGCTGTACAAGCCTGACTGTGTGAGTTCAAACCCTAGAACCCCCACAAAAAGCTGGGTTCAGTGGTGCACAGCTGTAACCCCAACACTCCTACTGCAAGATGGAGGCAGAGATGCATGGCCTGAGAGTGCACAGGCTGGTCAGCATCAGCAGAAACAAGAGGCTGCCCCAGGACAAGGGCACGGACTCACAAAAGCTGTCCTCTGTCTTGGGTAAATGCATCAATGAGAAACTCAGAGTCACCAATATTTGTTGGTGTCACACTAAGGAAAGATGCCAAGGTACTTCTTCTTGGAGTAATTTAGCCTAGAGAGAGCCTGGGTTAGAATTCTCCACTTTGATCCCTGTGTCTTCCATCTCCCTATAGCTATGGTCTCAGACCTGCCTGTAGTCTGTCTGCTGTCTAACAAGCCCCTCACAAAGGGCTCTGCCCTGCACTCACTGAACAGCACAGAAAGCACCACGTGGGGAAGGAGCTAGAGATGCTCTGCAGAAACTTTAACTCAGTTTACCCCAACGACCCCGACCGACACACACACACCAACGCTGTCTAGCAGTATCTGTACACTGCTTTCAACATATACGATGGATATTCACTTCATAAGGTTGTTTTTGAACGTCTTTGTTGCTTTCAGCAAATGACTATCACGGCATGCGCACGTGCGCACACACACACACACACACACACGCATTGCTCTCTGGGTCAGAGACATGGAAGAGTACACAACTTAAGATCACGGCTATGCATTAGCTTAGTTTGTAAAAGTAGGGAAACCCAAGGCAAGTAAGGTTAGTTGCTACACTGTTCTCTTAAA